>CM076580.1:615916056-616255010 GCA_034641835.2 Pinus albicaulis
AATTAATTGTAATTTTTCTCATTGGCCTTGATGCCATCCTGTACAGCTCCATTCTTATTTTAATACCCAAGAGGTGATTTTTGAAATACTTTCATATCTAGTTTTCATATCTGGATTTCACATTTCAAGTTGACAATATAACAGATAAGTTGACAATTTTTTCAAATGAAAATCTAGATAAAAGCATGGCTGTCTTTGTCAATGATTTTTGGAATACCTCTTATCGTCTAAATTATTAAAATATGAGTTCTGATTTGTTGCATTGTTTGTCAAACCACCTTTTTTGTTGCAGTATTTGTAAAAACCAAAGTTTGATAATATAAGTTTATTAATGTCCAGCAAATGATCAAAGGAGTATGTCAATGGGAAGACCAAGGGTTAGCTCAACTGGTTTTTTTTCATGTTGTTGGGCATCTGCCTAGTTCAACCCTCCTGGTTAGGCACACTAGTCTATGACTTTAGCGAACAGGGTTACTAGGGATGCCATCCACAAACATGAGGAAGCATCTCTTGGGTTTCCCCACAAGGTTTTCCTTGGGGAAAATGTTAGGTCAATGGGATTATAAGAGTACATCACTAGCCAAAATACAATGTGGAAGTGTGGAAGTGTGGACTATAAAGATGCTAAAAATCATATCAAAACAGATTTTTAATTGTGCTAGAAGCAGAACAACAAGAGAAGATAAGAAAGTACATGACTCGGAGTGGAGATAAAGTAATTACAAGAAAAAGATAATATGTATGATATCTGAGGACCAAAGGAACTTTAGTTTGAACTAGTCATGGTATGCTAGTGCTGACAGGTGAGGACGAGCAATTAGATCAAGGGGGGTCTCCCTGCTAGAGTCCTCAATGACCGCAAAATTTTTTTTGGACTAGTGGATGATGTCCTTTGGAGTGTGTCTGGGACTGATAGGGCTCTACAGTATGATCCTTGTGGGAAGCCCAAATTTGAGCAAGCTCTCCTAACATCCAGGCATGGAAAAATTCTCCTGATGGATGGTTGGCTGTGTGGATTTGGGGGCACCCAGCTCCAAGGCCTTGTCGAGTTGTCTACTAAATTGTCTTGTTGGTAAAATGGTGTGCACGTGTGGCCTGGAACAACAACTCCATAAGGACCTTGTGAGGTAAGTGACTAGTCCACTCCTTTCCCATATGGGAAGGGGATATTGAGAAATATATGCACAGATCGACAAAATAATTGTATTAGCGCTGAGAACTCTATTATCACAGTGGTTTGTGAAGCTTTCCAATGAATGAACAAAATGTATTTCATTCTGAAAGTACCCTATAATATATTCTACTATCCTATTATCAACTATATAATTTAGTTTAACTAATTATATAAATGGATGCAAATTAATGCTTATTTAGAGTCTTGTTGATCAAAATAATAGTTTATTGCACCTATATTTTATAGTATTATAGTATTTTGGTATTAAAAATAATATCTTCTAAAATTTGGGTTTCGAAAATTGTTGATAACTTCTTGACTGAAGTGCTTGAGTCTCTCCAAGGAGATGCAATGAGTCACAAATCAATCAAAGTAAGGCAGCAAGCTTCACATTAACAAATCAGCCATATCTTCATCTTCTACTAGCTTCTTAACAAAAAACTGGGTCGTTAAGAACTGGGTTCCGCTGATCAAAAATAAAGTCACCTCTTATTTTCTGGGTAGAGGCTTCTTTTTGTTCGAGTTCAACACCAAGGAGGATAAGGACCTGATCTTCAGGAATGGGCCCTATTTCATGGGACCCCAGGGCCTCTACCTTAACAAATGGACCCCCGATTTCGATCCGGCTGTGGATGTCCCAACGGCAGTCCCTGTCTGGGTTCGGCTCCCCAATCTACCAGTGCACTGTTGGAACTGGGAGTCCCTCAAGCACATTGGAGATACTCTAGAAAAATTCATTGACAGAGCAAACAACAATGATCAGTATGATTGTGCCCGAATCTGTGTCGAGGTGGACTTAGAGGTGGGGCTTCCGGAGGCCATTAAATTAAAGGTGGGCAGTTGGACGCATGTGCAAGTGCTGGACTATGAGAAACTCCCCTTCAAATGTCGCAAATGTCACATATATGGCCATTTTGCAAGAGGGTGCCCGAACAAAGGGGAAGCTGAGAAAGGAAAGGAAGAGGGCCGGAACCAGGTCAAGAGGCCAAAGACATCTCACAAGAAATCTGGGGTTCATGGACCCCAGCCTGCCTCCATCCAGAATGTTCCCCTGCCAAAAAGCCAAGAAAACAGGTATGAGGTCTTAAGCTCTGCTGAAGAGACTCCTCAGGAGGAAGATAGGCAAGATCAACCTTTAGAAAAAATGCCTTCAGCAGAAACAAGACCTGAAGAAAGCATCACGGCAAGAAACAAGGATAAGCAAACAGAAGCCTCCGAGGAGGAACATGACTCGGAGGAGTCTGAGGAGGATGGAGAAATAGGAGATACGCAGATATCGTTCAGAAGATCTGCAAGGGGCCGCAAATCTGCTAGAGAAAAGAGAGATCAGGAAACTTACAAAGACAAGCTTCAGGGTAGTCAGCCCAATCTGGAGAAACTTCTTGGCAAAAATCCGAAGATGGTAAAAAACCAAGGGCAGGGTTCCAAGGGAGCCCATCATCATAAAAATAAATGATGAAGATTGTCTCCTGGAACTGTAGAGGAATGGGGAGAAAATTGAAAGAAGAAGCAACGAGAAGCCTTATAAGAAGAGAAGATCCAGACATTCTTCTGATTCAGGAGACCAAAATGGAGGACAAGGAGTTTCTCCAAATCAGTAAATTTTTTTGGAAAGGTAGCAGCGGACATGCAGTTTCAGCACGGGGAGCATCTGGGGGACTGGGCTCCCTTTGGAACCCTCTCAAGTTCAGATTGGTCACTGTGCTGCACAACACCCACTGGCTGTTTTTGAAGCTCCAGCCTTTGGACTCGAGGGTGGCAGTCAGTCTTTTCAATGTCTATGTTCCAACAAATATAGGGGAGAAAAGGGAGTGTTGGGACTCCATCAGACATCTTTCGGAGTCAGAAAATTTGGAAAACATCATTGTTGCAGGTGATCTTAACCTCACCTTGCGCATGGAGGAAAAGCGAGGAGGCACAATCGTAAGGGACCCTGCAAGGGAATGGGTGGAAGACCTCATGCAGGATTGGGATCTGTTTGACATCCCTCCAGCAAATGGTAAGTATACATGGTCTAACAAAAGAATAGGTCCTGGTCACATTGCTGCTAGACTTGATAGATGTTTGGTTCAGAGTTCCTTTCTTTTGCTGGGCTTAGATTTCAGATTGCATATCCTCCCATGCAGTGTTTCTGACCATAAGCCCATCTTGCTTGAGATGTTGGGCCATAAAGATCTTGGCCCCATCCCCTTCAGATTCAACCCTCTTTGGGTCAAAGAACCTGAGTTCCTGAACTTGGTTCATGACTGCTGGAAACTGCCAGTGAAAGGTTCCCCTTTCTTCATTTGGGAAGAAAAACTTAGAAGACTGAAAATGGTGCTTAAATATTGGGCCAAAGCTCTTCCCTCTCCTGCAAAAGAGAGAAAGCAGGCTCAAGATAATCTTGCCCAGCACCATGCCCAATGTGAAGATGCAGAAATCACTAAAGAAGTTCTAGATAAGGAAGCTGAGCTCTAGCAAATCTTCCACAAAGCTTGCCTTTCGGAGGAAGAGCATTGGAGACTGAAGTCTAGGACCTTATGGCTTAAAGCAGGAGACAGAAATTCGGCCTTCTTCCACAAGCAAGCTCAAGCCAGAAAGAGCTTCAATTCTATTGCAGAAATCAAAGATAGAAATTTGACACACAAAGACTTTGATAGCATAAAGAGAGCAGCTTTCAACCACTTTCAAAACCTGTATAGAGAAGAGGGCGTGACGGACCCAAACTCCAAATTCTTGGAGGCGGTTCCCCCTAGGATCTCACCTTCAATGAATCAGCAGCTTGAAGCAAAGATCTCTATTCAGAAAATAAAGGATGCCCTCTCAGACATGGAGCCTGACAAAGCCCCAGGCCCGGATGGTTTTACAAAAAGATTTCTTCAAACCTGCTGGCAGATTGTGGAGAAAGACCTCTACAAAATGATTTTGAAATCACAAGACTGCCAGAAAATTGGGGGCAGCACCAATTCATATTTTCTTGCCCTCATACCCAAGGAAAAGGGTGCTAAAGAATTTAATCGGTTCCGCCCCATCTCTCTTTGTAATATTGGATACAAATTAATCACAAAGGTTATTGCCAATAGACTTAAAGGTATTCTTCCAGCCATCATCCCGGAGAACCAAGGTGGATTTGTTCAGGGGAGACAGCTCACTGACAACTTCATCCTAGTGCAAGAGGTGATTCACTCGAGCCAGCTTCGCAAAGAGAAAGGTATGGTTATCAAACTAGATCTGGCTAATGCTTTCGATCGGGTCAGACTTAGCTTTCTTTGGGAAGTCTTGAAAAATTTGGCTTTGGAATGGGCTTTCTAAAATGGATCCATGCTTGTATTGCTGATCCTTGGATCGCCCCCCTAGTGAATGGGAGAGCAGCTAGTTTTTTTAAAGCTTCAAGAGGGCTTAGGCAGGGTTGCCCCCTCTCTCCGCTCCTCTTCGTCCTTCATGTTTCCATCCTGAGTTTCTACCTGGATCAGAAACTGGTTGACCAAGAGATCTTGGGGCTCAATATAGCCAGAGGGGTCAAAAATGTTAATCACACCCTCTTTGCGGATGATACCCTCTTGTTAGGGGCTGCCTCTACTAGATCTACTCTTAGATTCAAGGAGGTCTTGGATGACTACAGTGAAGCTACAGGCAGTAGTTTAAACAATGGTAAGTGCAAAGCTTTTTTCTGGAACATCTCGGCTCCCACCCTTTCTGTCATCTCAAGAATTATGGGCTTTACTTCCACTCTCAACTGGTCCTCCTTTCTTATTTGGGCCTTCCCATCTTTCGCAAATTGGCATACAACAGAGATTGGATTCCTCTGTTGGACAAGTTCAAGGCCAAAATTCAAGCTTGGGATTCTCTTGGTTAAATCTAGCTGGCAAAACTGTTCTCATCAAATCTGTTCTTAGCAGTCTCCCCATCTTTCAATTCTCTGTAATTCTAGCCCCTTTAGGCATCATAAAAAAAATGGAAGCCTTCATTCGCAAGTTCTTCTGGAAAGGGGGCAATCACAATGACAGGAAAATCCCATTAGTCAGTTGGGAGAAAATCTGCAAGCCCCAGAGTGAAGGAGGCCTCAATTTCAAAGATCTTAGCCTCCAAACCATAGCTATGGGAGCCAAGATCTTCTGGAGAATCATTGGTCCAAATCCAGGTTGGGCGCAAAAAGCCCTATGGAGGAAATATTTCATGGGAAAGAGGAAGAGATGTCTAGACGCCCTCCTACCCTCCTCAGGTTCGCAACTGATCAAGCTCTGTCATAAAGCAGCCCCTTTAATCAGAGACAGAGCGTATTGGATCCCTGGAAACGGCAAAGAAATTAAAATTTGGGATGACAGCATTATGATGCACCCTCCTCTATCGTCCCACTGCTCTCTGCAAGCGCTGCGTTTGTGGTTGGACAACGTTGAATGCACCACTCTTTGGGACATTTCACAATGGGAAGGCAGACATTGGCAGCGATGGAGGCTCCCTCCCGTCCCTCCTGCGCTATCCCAAGCTCGAGATCTTTTCCTTTCTTTATTAAATGGTATGGCGCCTCTGCGCATGGGTAAGAAGGATGCCCGAGGATGGGGAGCCGCCCCAGGGCTTTACACGGTTACATAGGGATACAAATGCCTTCATGATCGCCCTAACGTCCCTCCTAATCCTGCAGTCTGGAACGGGATCTGGAATCGCAAAACCATGCCTAAGGTCGACTCTTTCTGTTGGCTGTTATGCCACAGAGGGATTTTAACTGCAGATGGATTGAAGAAGAAAGGATTTCACGGTCCCTCTCGATGCTACTTAAGCTGTGATTGTGAGGAGAACGCTCAGCATATTATTTTGGACTGCAACTTTTCAAGAGATATCTGGCACGACCTTCTGAGCTTCTGGAATTCTGAATTCACCTTACCCACGTCCATATCTGATCTTTTTTCAAACTGGCGGAATTCCTACCCAGGATCGCTTCCAAAAAATGAGAGTTTCACAGTTGCATGGCTCTCTTTGCCGAAATTTGCTTGCTGGCAGATCTGGCTTGAGTGCAACAGAAGAGTTTTTAGAGATGAAAGTCTAAACGCTCAGTTCATCATCACCAAAATAAAATGCCTTTGGAAAGAAAGTCTGGGGGATCATTTTCCGGATCTAAATCTAAGTCAGCAAGACTTAGAATGGGGTGCCTCGATGGACCTCCATTTCTCTAGTGAAATAAGGCATTACAAGGCCACAAAAGAGTGGCAATTCAGAGGGAAGGTGAATGATCTTTCGGATCTGCTCCTCAGGCATTCCAGATTCTCTTTATTCTTCGATGGAGCAACGAAAGGAAATCCTGGTTTGGCTGGGGCAGGAGGAATTATTAAAAATAAAGAGGGTATTACTGTGGCAAAGTTCGCTTGGGGTTTAGGGCATTCTACCAGCATGCAAGCTGAAGCCTTGGCTCTTCTGCAAGGTCTCAAGCAAGCAAAGGCTTTTGGTCTTTCAGATATCAGTATCATAGGAGACTCTCAATCCATTATCAAAGTTCTAGTGGAGGATTCCTCTCCTGCAGACATTAGACTGGCAAGAGTAATTTCAAGAACCAGAAATTGGTGAAATCCTTCCGGACTGCTTCCTTCCTTCATGTTTTGAGGGAAAATAATAAAGCTGCTGACTTGGAAGCCAACAGGGCAGTTTCACTTCCAGCTGGCTGTCTCTTGGCAGATGGAATTGAGAATTGGGACCCCATTCCATAAAGTTTGTCATGTTTTTCTGCATTTTGCTGAAACAGTTTGTTTGTCTCTTTAAGATAGGAAAATAACGGAGATAGACTCGATAGTCTCGAGTAAATCTTGCGGTTTTCCAAGTTTAGGGGCCTGTGATCAGTTATTGAAAGAAAGGTTAAGGGCTATGCCCGATCAAATGTATCCGGTGAAAGGCATTTTGGCCAAATTCTAATATAAACCATAACCGTTCTTGTTAAAAAAAAAATAAACAAAACAAAACAATTTTGTTGACTAGGTGTACATGCTTGCTGGCATATTTGGAAAATATCTCTTTGAAGATTGCTTGATTGATACTCTTTTCACTTTATACTCTTTAACACTGTCTTTCTTCCTGATATTCTTTCACGCTGTTCATATGTCACTTTATTGTTTGTAAAATAGAGAAATTACAATAGTAAAAATGAGTTGGCTATTTTTTCACTGATACTCTTTGATCCTGTTCTTTATCCTGATACACTTTCAACTGATATATTAACCTTTTAACAGCTGTAAAAGGAATTTTTAGTGTGGTAGAAAAGTCAGTTCACTATCATATCATCTTTCTGTCATACTAGATTTCCCTTTTTACCTTATTACTGCTATAAAGAGACTCATCAAAAGTAAAAATCAAATCAAATAAGCTTTTTTATTCTTTTCTTCTCAGTTTGACTGCTTTATTTGTACTTTTCTTCACTGTTCTGCTTCTATGTTGCTATAACAGATCTATAAACTCTTGCCATTATTTTGCATCAGGTATCTTCAGTTTTTTCAACTTTCTGTAGCTTTCATCTGCATCAGTGTACTTTGCAAAATTTGGTTTGACAATGAAAATATGTTTAATCTCATTTTGCGGAAAAAATAAGTCTTCAAAGTATTGTAGAATAACTTTGCGAGTGGGGGAACCTTGTGGTAGAGGCTTGTTCACTTGTTCTTTAGCACGGTCCCTTATCTTCTTATCATAGTTTGTTTGGACCAGCAGTTTCCCATTAAAGCCCTGTATGTCTGGGAGGCCAGCTTTCCTCAACATTGTATATTTTGTCAAAAACTTTTTTATTGATAAGTTCATGGCCTCACACTTTTCCTCCAAATCTTTCATTATTTTCCTTTTTGTTAGGACTTTCTTGATTTGAAGTATTGTTTTTGTCCTATCCTGTATTTTCAGCTCCTCAAGTTCCACTCTGTTTTTATTGTTTAAGAATGTAATAAGCTTTAAAGATTGAGATGGTTTATTTGCAAGTTCTTCCTTTGTCTTTTGAATCTCTACCTGTGCTGCCAAAATTAAATCTATTTGCTCATATATAATTTGAATTGAAGGCCATTGGAGATGTATGCCTTCAATTATCTTGGTCCAAAGGTAGTTTTTTATATAGGACACTTGTTCACTAAAGTTCACTTCCTTTTGCAAAGCCTGTACCTGTTCTTCAAGTCTTTTTGCCCTTTGTTCATGTCCCTTTGATGTAATCAATGTATTTCTGTTGGATGATTCAAGAGTTGGAATGGTCTTTTTCAATTTGTTTATCTCATTATTCTTTAGGGAAATCTCCTCCATGGCTTTTACTATATCTGCTGCTTTACCTGCTTGATGTACCTATGTGGTGGATAATCTTGTGGTTGAAGTATCAATAGATTGCACTGACACTGCAGTTGCCAGTGGCACTTTTGGTGCTAAGTGTTCTGCCAATGTACATGGGACAACAGTGCTAATAGTAGGTATACTTTGGGATTTTTGTTGCATCAATTTTAGGAGGTTTTGATCCTTTAGCAGGCTTGGATCCTCCAGCCTTTGGTGTAAGTTTCTTTTTTGTCATTTTGAATTAACTACAGCAAGATTATACTGTTTGCAATAGTTGAATTTGTAAAAACAGAGGAAGTTTAAGAAAATCTTGGACAATTTAGGAATCTAGGATCTGAAGAACAATTTAAGACAGAAAACACAGGTT
Source organism: Pinus albicaulis (assembly GCA_034641835.2). Classification (NCBI taxonomy): domain Eukaryota; kingdom Viridiplantae; phylum Streptophyta; class Pinopsida; order Pinales; family Pinaceae; genus Pinus; species Pinus albicaulis. The sequence continues at coordinate 615,924,858 of CM076580.1, forward strand.
TTCTAAGTGGATAGGACTGGAAAAAGGGATTTTTAGGTAATCTGTTGATTCAAAAAGCTTTTCAAGCCGTGGAAATGATTTATAGGAATTAAAAACTGAGGATTCGGCTTAAAAAAGAGGCTTTTGAGACAATAACAGTTTATGGGGAAATTTTGATAGGGTTTGCCCTGATTTTGAGCGTTTTAGGGCAAATTTATACAATCAATTTCTCTTTTTCCAGTGTATTTTAGTGAAAAGGACTTTAATTTCGGATTTGGAAGCTTAAATAGTCGAAGAATACCTGAACTGCAAGTATTTTGACAGTCAGACGGGCTTTGGAGATGCTTCTGCTATGAATTTGGACTTTTATTGATTTGTTGGAGTCGAGAAAGCCTTTCTGGTCTTCAAAATAGGATATTTGCTGCGAAAATTGAGTTTTAAGGCACGAAATCGACAAGCAGAGGTTTAAAACGGAGTTTGGGAATCTTATAAGGGCATAGCGGAGTTTTTTTAAACAGTCGGGAGGCAAATAATAATAATAAGATTTATAAACAAAGGTTTTAATCTTTATGTATAAATCGTTTAAAATGTCATTAATGCAAGTCAACTCATAGGCGGGAGGTTGTTTTCGGCTTTTGACTGCGAAAACCATTGGTGGGTTTCGCGTTGGCAACAGGTAGTAAATGGTTTTCTTTAAAACGAACGCGATGCAATAAGCGAACGCCACGTCACAGGGAGCGGTTTCGCGAATACAACCCATTTTGCGCAACTTTGAATCAACAGGGATTGATTAATTTCGGAGCGCGAAAAAGGTTTTAAGCCGTCATATCTTAAACGTGAGAGCAAACGGTTGAGATTTGTTTTGAAAACTACAGCAAATCAGAGGTGGGACCGGGGAAATGTTATGTGGGCGGGCAGTCGATATAGCATGTTTAAACTTTTATAGATATAAATTTAACGAAGGTTTTATATATGGTGGTGGGGTTAAGTTGTGGTGGGGCCCGAGCGGCTTTATGCAATGGCGCATTATAAATATAAGAAAACCTTTGAAAAATAAACTTTATAACCAAGGTTTTAATATATAAAATGATTTATATATATGCGGGGTATAATGCAAAAGGTTTTATCAGCAATGTTTATATACAAAGAGATTTGATATATATGGTTTGGAATGTGCGTGAGGCGGGATATGGAGTTAACCACAAGTAAAAGGGGACTTTAACCTGGGTTTAAGTGTGCAGGGAAGGATGGTAAATACAAAGGCTTTGGGGAACAAAGTTTAGTTTGAATTAGATTTATCGTATGCGTGGAAGTATTTTATTATATAGCTTATTAAACCATGAGGGCTTAATAACTATAGTGGAGTGGGATATTTAAATATGGTTAGTTTTAGACCAAAGGGGGTGTTTTTTGGGTTTTTAATTTAACATGTGGGTATTTAACTTTGGTCAAAAACCTTATAATAGTGGGTTTTAGGGGATTATAAATAAAGGAGCTATATTAATAGGACAAGGACTTTTTATAGGGATTTAATAGATAAATTAGAAGTTAATATGAAAAAATAACAATGAAAACACCAAAATGTAATTACATAACTTTTAAAAGTGATAATATAACAAGCAAAAAACTTTAATCATTTATAATTTAACCACTTTAACTTAGAATATAATACTTTTGGAGGGTTATTATGTTTTTATGAATGAAGGAAATTAATCAAAAGGGGATTTTCTTTTCATTAAGTAAAAGGTCTTTACTTGTGAATTTTGAAGTGTAAATGGATGAATGTAGGGTTAATTGATGACAATTAGGGATTTCATATAGAAATTCAACATTTTTTTAACTTAACAGTTATTGAGCCTTGGGTCAGGTCCCAACAAAAGCCAGAGAAATGCTCCGAGCCTCTTTGACTGAAAGTTTAGAATGCGGAATAACTATAGGGGAACGGGAATTAGTAATTTTTTCGCGGTGAAAGATATATACAATGATTTTTCCACTTCTTTCTACCTACCCAACTTTTAATCTAACATTTTTTCTCTTCCATTTTTCAGGTTCATTTGAGCTAGCAACCTTGAACATTTTATTATTTTGAAAGCAATAAAAACTATCTAAATCTACCTTATATCATCCGAGGGCTGAGATTAAACTGATGAGCACCTCTTTATTCTCTACCTATCTACTAATTATTCAGGATTAAATTGTCTGACTAATTTTTATTCACTATTCTACAACAATAAAATTTAAACATGGCAAGTCAAGATTAAGCAGTTCAACTCATCATGGATTATGGCATTTATTGACACTCTGCCATAATCATGAGTAATAAAGGAAAAATTAGTGGCATTTGAATTTGCACACTTTCATGTTTTATTTCTTTTTTCTTTTGGGGTATATTATTTTTTCTAAGTCCTTTTATTTTTCTTTTAGGACTTTTACCCTCTTTTTTATTTTTTTTTATTTTTTATTTTTTATTTTCTGTAATTTTTTACAAAATATGGGAAAACAACTTGCAAAAAGCAAGGTATGTACATATTTTTACAAGATTATCATAATTCAATTCCAAATTATGAATCCTATATTTATAGGACCCTAACACCAGTCATCTTCACTTCTTTTGTGAACTCCATCTGTTCACGTGTGGATCTCATTCAATCCACCGTTCAGCAATCCTTCACACTTGCCATTCATAAAAAATGCAAGTTCTCCTCCTGTGCTTGGCTTCTCTTGGTTCTTTGTCTTGGAACCAATCTTTGGCAACCTTCTTGCTTCACTTTGCTGCAAACAACACTTTAGTAACTCATGTGTTACAATGACCAATTCTTTGGGTGTCAGGCTCTGTCGATCATGCACCCCATTACATTCAGACTTTTTACTTAGCTTATGATCCTTTGATTTCACCGATTCTTCATCTTGGATGAAAAATACTCAATCTTAACTCAAACTATCCAAACTTTCATTTGACTCTAACATCTGTTTTGACTACAAGTTTTGCCCCAATAATAATGATAGTGGATATTTTGACTTAATTCAAGCTATACAATCCTCCAACAAACATACACCTCTAATACATATTTAGGATGCAAAATCTTCATTCTCTTGCATACTTCATTCTTATGAAAAATCGTTAGTTCGCCCTTATCATTTCACATGATACTGAAGTCTTTAGTCAAAATGCAATTCAGGTTTTTCAAGATTTATTTTAAGGTGAAAATAAATAAACCATTCAATCTTCAATGTTCAAAAATACCTTCTTGAATTTTCATACCTCATGCCTTGTTGAGGTTATTAACAAACCTTCTCTCTGCAAACTCAATTCTCTGGATTCCACTCTTCTGTGCTGCCTTTGTCACTGCAAACATTCGCACGCCCTTCATTCAATTTGCTCCTCATTTTAGTGCAAACATTTTTCCTGCACATCAATTCACATTTTTTCATCTGTGTACAGAGAACAAGCAATTCATAATTCAACCTCTTCAATGTACAAATCATACATTGTGTCCATCCTGAATATCACTTCTTAGATGTCGCCATATGATGGTAAAGCAAAGGCTTTACATATCAAGAAATTGTGGTTTGTTTGTGTTTTAAACCATAAACACAAATCATAAAATTCTCCTATTTCCAACTACAAGCTTTGATCCAACATGATGCAACTAAATTTGCGAAGATCCACACCATGCATAATAATTCATCCCATATATTATAAGATGCATGTTTCTCTTTATAGCAAGGTTTAATACCCTTTTGTTACTTGAGCCAAGTGAAATTTTTTCCAATAAACCTTACCATAAACCTTTGGCATACCTTGGCATTATATCTATGAACTCAGACTTCATAATTCAAAACCCAAACATTCACCATAGTTTAGGTTAAACTCATATCTCCGCTTTATTTCTAGCCCATGTCACATCACAATCCTTTACTGGATTTCATTTAACCCAAATTTTATGTTATAAAGTCAACATAACACTTTATAACTTACCAATCCATCAATCCAATGATTTCATGATCAATAGGCCACACATATCTCAAGGCTCTTCTTCCACTCTCCATCGTTGATTTTGACTTCCATCTCATGCTCATCAGATATATCCTCTCCCACTCGTGTTCATCAAAACGACATATTTCTCAAAATTGGTAGATATGAACAAAAAACTTCACTTTTGCATAAAAAAAAAAAAACAAAATAAAATTACCTTATGAGAGACAAAAAACGATCCATTGCCAATTTATCATTGTCATTATATTTGGTGGTGAAAATCACCCCCTCAACAACCAAATACGCAGAGTAGATCCCACACCAAGCTAACCAATCATGCTAACATCCGCTCCAGCTTGCTTGATTATCACAATACTATCCAGATCATCTATCTCAACATTGTTTCTTTCCATGCCATAGTGCGATTCCATGGCCGCTGCCTTCTTCCCTGCATGTACATCGCTGGTTTGAGGAACTGTGGGAGTCTTGGTGGCAACTCTTTCACTAGAGATGGGGTTTATCTTATATATAGACTTCCGAACTGCAACAGCAAAATGATCGCAAGAATCTTCTTTTCTATTATGCTGACCAGGCTCATTTCCAGAAAAGGAAGTTGTTCCATGGAAATTAAAATCACATTCAGTAAAAAATAACAAAATACTGTCACAGACCTCTACAGGGGGGCAATTTTTGCTGTCAAGTTTAGCCCATAGCTCCTTAGCCTTGTTTCGCAAATTTTCCCTCTAGAGTCCTCGCTTTCTTGAAAAATTCTCCTTTATATTTCGCATTCACCCCTCTGTTGGGAACTAACTGTGTTTTATTTGAATGCATTGTTTACAAGATATATATCAAACGTTCCATCACCTGGATCACATGGTTGCGTTTACTCTTGCACGGACTTCATGAATTAAAACCATACGCCAAACCACAATGCTGCAATATGGAATTACAGTGAACTTACACCACTGCTCCCCTCAACGCATTTCCTGTAGCATTACTACTGTAATGGATGCCGCATCAATGCCTTCTTAATGGTATATTGGCCTGCGTCCACATAAATACTTAGTCTGGCCGCACTCCACTGTGGTATGTTAAGACTTTTCTCTCGTGCAAGGTTGTTCCGAACGCCCTTCACTACAATATTAAAACTACGCATAGTCTTACCACATGAAACTCAGCTTCCTGCAACTCATACATTTATATACAACATATACATAATTTAATCAACTTTCTCCAAGGCAATCCGACTTTCTCTCCTCGATAACAAGCAATCAAACAAAATAGCTTCACTTTAGGAGAGACTCATCCCCAACTCATCTCCTTCGCTCTGATACCAAATGATGCCAGGATACGGGGTTAAATCCGACCCTCGCTAACAAGACAGTGTGTTTCCTCTAACATGAAAACACTCATCCAATTCTTCATTAAGAAAACAATTTGCAGCTTAAAATATATGTACAGGAAAAGAGAGAGAGCCATCCACATAAAATTGCTGATATAATAATAAACATAATGAAATTTACAAACTCCAACATCTGGCCGAATATTACAATGAATGGCCTTTCAGCTCTCAACCCTTTACAAAAAGCTCTCAATCCATTCCTCACTCTCTATGTATTCCTCACTTTCTCACTTCCTCACTTAGTTTTCATACTCACACAATCCTCCTATTTATACATAAATATGAATTTATTCCACTCCATAAATTCCTCCACACAAATCTCAACTAAGTCCCGTTATGGAATTCCTAATCCCTAGATTATCTACCTAATTCCATTCCACTCATATCCTTAATTATTTTAAGGAATATTTACAATAGTCCTCACATTTATATTTTCTCTCCTAATTTATAAAAAATGAGAAAAATAATTAAAATACCTCACCCCCTAAATTACATAAATGAATAATAAAATTTAAGATTGACGCTCTTGCATCATGGAGCCATTGGTGAGGTTTGCAAAGCTATTTGAGGACTTTTGGGTGTCATTTTGCTTCAGATAAGTTCCAAGGGCCACCAGGAGAATGAGGCCTAGCCAGGGCAGCGAGAGATCCAAACTAATAGTCTATTATGACTATCTTGAACATTTTGAATCCAATGGAAGGATTTTCAAAATATTTTGGAGATTTCTGAAGTTCGAGAAGCTACATGGAAGTTTTCAGTGAGCCTAGAGCCATAGGGTGACACTAGGTGTTGGAGGCATAGCTAGAGCAGCCATATTCCAATTTCAATAAGTGAATAGTCATTTCTAACTATTTTGGACATTATGAATCCAATGGAAGGATTTTCAGAGCCATTTGGAGACTTCTAGAGCTGAATAAGCCACAGGGAAGTTTTAGGGAGCCCAATGGCACCAAGAATTGGAGGCATATATTAGGGAGCTAGAGCTCATTTTGAGACAATGAACAACCTATTTTGGATGAATGATATGTGCGGGAGACAGTAGAAAAGGTTTCAGGGACAGAAAATGACTTCTAGGAGATTTTGTGCCACAGAGAAGCTCAAGGAAGCTTAAGGACACTTATAGAAGAGGTCAAGCCCAAGGGAGCCTAGGTCCATTTCGAGAGAGTTATCAGTCAATCCAGGGGTATGATGGTATTCTAAACCCGTTGGTACAATTCAAACAACCATTGGAGTTGAGTAGTAGCTTATAAAATAATTTTTCCATCTTAATCCCAAAGAGCCAAGTCAATTGACGAAGGCTCAGGGAGACGTAGCTTAAGACATATGGGTGAACTCCTTTATTTTGTTTGTTGTTATGTGTTGATGGTTAATTTGCTGCAATTTATGTTTGATGTACATGCTTTTAATCAATAAAAACAAATGTTTAATTCCTCACACACAAATCCTTAAAAAAGTTAAAATACATAAATATGTTAAGTATGAAATTCCGCACATGCATGTATAAGCAAGATCTTAATTTTTTTTAATTGAGTAGGAGGTGCTTGCAGAGCATAACAAGTTAGCCACCCATTTCAGATCAGTGAGTCCACCCTCACTCCATACAACATTAATTCTCATGAATTTAAAGGACAATGAGATTTATGTAGGTGCTCTGAAATCTCTCACATACCCCCTCTCTCCCATAAATCTTAATGAACTCTCAAAAAAATGAAAAATCATTGATTTTTGATAGCTTGGGAGGTACTCGTAGCCCTAGGGTTCATGATTTGGAGGTTGGAGCGCCACAATAATGCATTGTGGGCTTAAAACCTAAGGTGTGGCCTTTACACTCTAGCATTTGATGGATGGATATGAAAGAGGATGTTGAGAGGAATCAAACGCAATGAAAATCATCAAATTTTGAGTTGTTGTTACGTGGATTAATCCCTCTTGCGGGCAAGAGCGATTTCCCTAGTACTCAGCGAGTAACTAGAAAGAAATATTCATTTGAAAATATTTTCTTCTAGATTAATTTCATTTCAAGATTATTATAATAGTAAAGTAGAGAGGACATGCCCCTACCTTGAAATCCAAATGTTTGATATAGCCTTTTGTCCTGTTGCTCCAAAGTGGTTTCTCCAACGAGTAGAACCTGCAATCAAAGACAAGACAAATAATCAAAGCATCTGCAACATATAATAATAAAAAAATGCTAATCCAACTTAGTGATCAAGGATTCTAAGTATTGAAATTATTCGAAAAAGCCGCAGTGAGAAAAAGAGATCCATATGTATTATCTTGAATAGAAAGAATAATCTTACAACCTGATGCCTCGATGTTGTACAGATTTCTCTTGGGGTCCTGAACAATTGTTCTCCTTTAGTCTGAAAAGCCTTCCTCTCTGAATACCAACATGGAGTTATGGACACAAGGTTGTGATTATTCTCATGCCAACAACAACTCACTAGTGTATAAAATATGCACTCTTATGAACTCTCTTCATCTTAGAAACTATATAGATTAGTCTCTAATCACATTGGTATCTACCCTTCAACCTGAAACTTGAGCTCAATTTATAGGGAAATGGAGGCAGTTTCACTTCCATGAAGAGGGTGATGGATTCCTCCCATGAAGGGATTTGAGCTCCATGGACCAAGGGATAAGCTCCATGAGTGGATGGATAAATCTCAAACTGATCGTGACTGTAGAAGCTTCTATTTGGGAGAATATTCGACCAACTAGGCTTCTAGAATTTAATTTTGTATTTTATTTGCTTTTCACGGGGGTGCGCAGTTAATAGTGGTAAAAAGTGTGGGAGTTGCCGCACTTTATGGACATAACATCAGCGTGTGCACAGGGAAAGGCTAGAAAAACCGTACAGGTAGAATTTTAAGGGTTTTACAAATATTTTCTCCAATTCAAAGAGTTGATTTAGGAACATTAGTGTTTTTGACCTCTAAGGGGACATGATATGGATGGTGATAGACCCATATGAACAGTCAAATGTCATAGTGAAAAAATGACATGTAACAGATTGCCCCCTAAACTACGAAGTGTGAGGTTATTCTGAAGAGTGAAGTGCTTTATCATTTTGAGGATTGGATTGGAGACACCAATCGAAAACCTGTAAAAACATTCAATGCAAATATATATATATATATATATATATATATATATATATATATATCAACGCTGAGGTAGGCATTCCCATACTCAGATCAAAACTAACTAAATTTTCTGGAACATATATGGTTTCAATATTACATCAAAAGTAGACACAGTATGGACGTAGCCATCTATTATAAGTAGTCTATTGCATCATGAATAATAAAACTTGTTGCAGCCTGGATGGTGGAAACTAGATCCAAGGTCTTGATTTCCGGTTCTCGAACTAGTATGAATCTATCAATGATCTGAAAATGGAACTATTTGTAATGCTATGCAAAGTATCCATTCTCAAAGAATTTAGTGTGCAAAGTGTTCTCCATGACTTGCAGGTTAAACAAAGTATTTTTGGTTTGTTTCTGAGTTTTATGTGTAAGGATTTTTTAATTAAATTTATTGTTTAACATATCACAGCAGAAATACACAGCAAGTAAAATTCACCATAACATAACACAACAAATTATTGAGGCAATTCACCCCTCCTAGGCTACATCTGTCGGTCCAAGGCTCCCCAATGGCATGTCCTTGCTCTATGAATTTTCTCAAAATGGTTACATAGTGAAAAATATGCCTAAACAGGCAAAACCAACCATAAATTCGACTTCATAAGATAGAAAATAGCTAAAAATGGCTTTTGTTTCACCTTAAACAGTGAAATACAACCCAATATAGTGCCTTCTCCATGATGGCCCCGATGGCTCCTTCATCTTCCCTGAAGAAAAATATATTGTAGATCACCTCTGTTCACTCTAAAACCTATCCCAAACTACTCAGAATGCTGAAGAAACCCAAAATTGGCTAAATTTTCATCTTTTTTGGTCGAAAATTGAGAAAGTTATGGCCAAAACAAAATTTTGCCCAGTGTCACTAAAAAACCTCCTCCAAAAATGGAGGAACTCCAGTTAACCCGACCATAATGGAAAATCCGCCGGAAATAGTGGCGCGCTCCAAAAATAGCCACGCGGTTAAGTCCGACATTAAATTTGGAGGCACGGAGTGGTCACCTGACCCTCCCGCTGTAACTGTCGGATTAAACCTCGCTCCTAACCGCATTCTCCAACCGTTTGTAATAAATATTAGTGTTGGCCACATGGGATGTAGAACCGCCGGTTACGGTTAACGGTTATGGTTTAAATACCGCGCCCTTGGTAGTAGCGTAAGGGTCATATGGATGTCGGGTGTTGTCGGGCTAGCCCTTAAAGTTTCCGCCCATATCAAGTTTAAACAACAAATATAAAATGCGAACTACAAATGTTAAGTAACAACACGTAGCCCAGACAGTTAAGCGCCTTTGCCCGCATCCACCAGGTCTTTGGTTCAAACCCGACTAACTTCGAAATTTTGATAAACCACTTTCTGTTCGGCCTGGGGCCACGTGGCAGCCTCCGGGCCTGCCACGTGGCAGCATCCCATTGGTCCGCCTGGAATATTCCACGGAATATTTCAGAGAATATTTTGAGGAATATTCCCAAAATATTCTTTGGAATATTCTTTTATTTTTATTTTTTTTTCAATTCAGAAAGTCAAACTTGGTCAACTGAAAAATGGAGTTTACTGGCGATTTCAAACCTCAATAAATTTTGCATACGACCTCAGTTTTGAAAACTGTTTGTAGCACAGAATCGCAGTGATGAGACCTTTCCGGTCATTCAGATTGCAACTATTTTTGAGCACTTTAATTTTTGAGCAATTTCCATAACTTGAACATGATCACCTTATCACACCTCCCCAATGGGAAGCTTTTGGACCCCAAAATCTCTCTGAACTAAAGAAACCGAAGATAAGGAGACTGATTCTCCACTCTTCCAACCTTGAACCACTGAAATCTCCCTGATTTCATCAAATTGAGCTTCTCATAAAAAGAGAAATTCTTCCTTCAATATGTTGACCGACTGTTGCTAACTTTGACTGTGTCATGATGCAAATTTTTGAAACTTGCAGAACAACAACTAAAATTTGCAGAAAACATACTGCTCCTACAATTGTCTACCTTGAAAATGAGATTCACCTTGCCAACTGTCCTCATGGCGTTTTTTGCCAAATGAGCCATGTACTTGTGTCAATTCCTGACCAAGTTTTCTCGCCATAGTATATTGCCATTCTAAAACCAGCATTGATCCATGTTGAACTTTGTTCCCTCTTTGCTTGCATGTTTTACCCTCTCTTGGATTTTTGCACCACTTTGCACCGACAATTTGTTTTCTGCACCGATCAACACCAAAGACACTTTCTGCAACTTCTTATCATCTTCTTCCAAAGACGAACTACTTTCAGACTGAAACAACTGATTATTTACATCAACAACAACATGAAAAGGATTATGTACAAAATATTTTTTCTTAATCATCAACAAAGTCAAATTTTGACTTGCATTGACAAGCCTTTTCAACTGCCCTACATTCACTAAAGAAGATTCTAGCTTCTTCCGATGTGCTCTCACAATAAACTCCTTGCCATCCTTGAATAGATGATACTTGTTCTTATGGCGATGGAAGATCGCTTTCCTTTGATTGACACCAGACACTTTTACGCAACTTCTTGTCATCTTCCTCCAAAGACGACCTTCTTTCAGACTGAAACATCTCATCATTTACATTAGCATTAACATGAAAAGGATTATGTACAAAATATTTTTGCTTAATCATCAACAAAGTCAAATTTTGGCTTTCATTGACAAGCCTTTTCAAATGCCATGCATTCACTAAAGAAGGTTCTAGCTTCTTCCGATGTGCTCTCACAATAAACTCCTTGCCATCCTTGAATAAATGGTACTTGTTCACATGGCAATGGAAGATCGCTTTCCTATCATATAAGTAAGGACTACCCAATACCAGACATGTAATGTCAAGCGGTGCCACATCTAATTCAACCATGTCAATATAATGAGCTGTTATGGCGAAGCGCAACATGCACTTCCTTGAAACTTGTAAATTTGCATCCTTGAAAATCCAAGCAAGAGGATAAGGTTTAGGATGTGGAATGGTTTCAAGATTCAGCTTCTTGACTAAGTCTTCTGATATGAGGTTCACTTGTGACGCACTGTCAAATAGTGTGTCTATCTTTGTGTGTTTTGAAATGATCCTCACATGAAACAACTCAATCCTCCTCTCCTCATTTGGAGCTTCTATGTGATAGTTTGAAATGCTAGAACTGGGATTTGTTTCATTTACAATCTCTTTCCCCTTTATGTTCTTTAGTGCCATAGCTATGCTTTTAGTTTCATTCCTGATTCAGACCCTAAGTCTTGTTTAGCTATTGCAACCATCTTGCCTTTTTCTTTGGCCTTATCTTTGGTTTAAATTTTCCAGGTTTCAACTCCAGATGAGGTTTCCAACAATGGTCTTCATCATGGCTTGTTTTGGAACAATTTTACAGAAGAATTTTCCCTTCTCTTTCCTAGAGTTTGCATTTATTTTTCTCCCTTTGCCTTTAATTTCACTATCCTCATTCCCATCAAAATATTGTTTACCTCTAGCCTCTAAATGTGTGGCTTGGACACAAACCTCATCTAGACTAGTAGGATTGAACATAAGGATAGTATGTATAAGATAGCTATGTAAACCACCTATATATTTCAGCAAAGTCTCTTGGCTATGCAAATCAATTCCTAGTAAAAGAGCCCTTTTATCTTGTACATTTTGTCCCTTAAATTGTCTAAAAATTTGCCAATTCATGATAGCCTTTTGTAAACGAGCTAATGGATAAAATTGCTTTTTAATTGTAGAAATAAAATCATCCCATGATAAAGTGATCTTACCATGTTTTCTAATCTCATCCTTGGTTTGGGATTCCCACTATACCAATGTTGCTCCATCCATTCTCAAAGAGGCTAATTGAATCTTGGTGTCATCATCATGAAGGTTCTATATCCTCAAGTAAACCTTCAACTGCCTTATCTAATTGTCAAGTTTCTCTGCATTGACCTCACCATTAAACATAAGCAACTCAAACTTAACATCAAGCTTTAAAAATGAACTTTTACTAGTGTTTTTTGACTTGTGAGATTGATTCACCGAAGTAGAGGATGACGATGTAGAGGAAGAGGTTGAAGATGGGGATGGTGGATCACCATTTCCTCCATGTCCTTTCTTTGACTTGTCATCACTTTTCTTTCCTCCTGAAGATCCCTCTCCTTCCTTCTGATGTTTAGACCCTTCTCCTTCAAGCCTTTCATTCATTTCTTGGTAGAGTATCCTCACCATCTTAGTCATGTCCAAGAATGCCTTTCGGAACACCCATTCTTCTTCTTTGGGATCAATGTCTTCAGGAAGTTCTCCTTCTCTTGAAGACATGCTTAAGACTTCTTCTGTGGCTCTTGGAGGTGAATTAGAAGGTGGAGTTAATGGCTCTCTAGCCCTCCTTGGTTGAGGATTATTTTGAGCTCTAACCAATTTTCCTTCCCCCCTCTTGAGCTTAAGCCTAGTAAGCATCAAAACTTGCAAACAGTCAACTATATCTTTGCACAAGAACACATGTAGATTAAAACTCTAGCTCTGATACCAACTGATCTGAAAATGGAACTATTTGTAATGCTATGAAAAGTATCCATTCTCAAATAATTTAGTGTGCAAAGTGTTCTCCATGACTTGCAGGTTAAACAAAGTAGTTTTGGTTTGTTTCTGAGTTTTATGTGTGAGGTTTTGTTAATTAAATTCATTGTTTAACATATCACAGCAGAAATACATAGCAAGTAAAATTCACCATAACATAACACAACAAATTGTTGAGGTAGTTCACCCCTCCTGGGCTACATCTGCCGGTCCAAGGCTCCCCAATGACATGTCCTCGCTCTATTAATTTTCTCAAAATGGTTACATAGTGAAAAATATGCCTAAACATGCAAAACCAATTGTAAGAAAATAGCTAAAAATGGCTTTGTTTCCACACCAAAGCAATGAAAAACAACTTGATACGGTGCCTTTACAACCTAGGCCACGATGCCTCCTTCATCTTCCCTGAAGAAAAATTTGTTGTATATCACCTCTGTTCGCTCTAAAACCTATACCAAACTGCTCATAATGCTAAAGAAACCCAAAATTGACTAAAGTTTAATCTTGTTTGGTCGAAAATTGAGAAAGTTATGGCCAAAACAAAATTTTGCACAGTGTCACTAAAAAACCTCCTCCAAAACTGAAGGAACTCCAGTTAACCGACCAAAATGGAAAATCCGTCGAAAATAGTGGCGCGCTCCAGAAATAGCCCGGCGGTTAAGTCTGGCATTAAATGTGGAGGCGGGGAGTGGTCACATGAACCTCCCGCTGTAACTGTCAGATTAAACCCCGCTCCTAACCGCATTCTCCAACCGTTTGCAATAAATATTAGTGTTGGCCACATGGGCTGTAGAACCGGCGGTTACGGTTAATGGTTATGGTTTCAATACCGCGCCCTTGGTTGCAGTGTAAGAGTCATATGGATGTTGGGTGTTGTCGGGCTAGCCCTTAAATTTTCCGTCCATATCAAGTTTAAACAACAAATATAAAATGTGAACTACATATGTTAAGTAACAACATGTAGTCCAAACGGTTAAGCGCCTTTTCTTGCATCCACCGGGTCTTTGGTTCAAACCAGACTAACTCTGAAATTTTGATAAACCACTTTCTGTTCAGCCTGGGGCCACGTGGCGGCCTCCGAGCCTACCATGTGGCAACATCCATTGGTCCACCTGGAATATTCCAGGGAATATTTTGGAGAATATTTCGAGAAATATTCCCGAAATATTCTTTTATTTTTATTTTTTTAATTCAGAAAGTCAAACTTGGTCAACTGAAAAATGGAGTTTACTGGCGATTTCAAACCTCAATAACTTTTGCATACGACCTCAGTTTTGAGAACCGTTCACAACACGAGAATCACATCGACGAGACCTTTCCAGTCATTCAGATTGCAACCATTTCTAAGCACTTTCATTTTTGAGCAATTTCCATAACTTGGACATGATCACCTGATCAATCAATGCAATTGATTGTGTCGAAGTGGAACATGGTAGAAACCACTTGATTACCAGTCAATGATGTGAACCGTTAACAAGTGTGAGAGAAACCACCAATAATGACAATGGATCTCAAAGTACTTCAATACAATCTATGAAGTGTGAATGAATGATTTGCAGTCAAACACTCATAGAATCGTTTGATCAAAGGTCAATGATGCAACCTGTTATCAAAGCCGAGAAACCTGCCATTAGGGTATGCAGATCCAAAGGTACTGATAGGACTCTAAATCAAATTTCTAGATAATGAGCTGATGTCAATAGAAAGTGATCCATTGCAGGAAAGCCTACAACACGAAACCATTAGATCAAGTTTTGAAGAAATATTTTGCAAGGACTGACTCAAGGATGGTCAACGTGAATGGAGACAAATGTTTTCAAAGAATGGTTTATTTGAACTTTCTCTTAAACACATAACGACATTGTAAATGGCTCGACAACATTTGACCTAAAGCTAATACCTAGAAACTAACTAAAGACTTTCAATGTGGTTTAATTAAGTTTTAGACAAAGGATTTCGCAACCCAGGTACAAGTGTGACTAAGTGTCATGTTCAAGAGTGGCATGCTGCTTTCTAAACAAGGATGACAACCAGATTATTTTTCTCTCTTTTTCTCCCCACCATTACTGGCAATCACCTCTTTATTTTTTGTCAAGCTCGAGGAGGATAATGCGGGAGAAATGAACCTATTGGCCATGCTTAGTCAACGTATACCTTTTTCGTAATTAGTCTAGTTTAGTTAGGAAAAGGGGTAAACTTATACTGATTAGACGATTGTTCATTTATTTTCACGAGTTCAAATAGTCAAGTACTTGACGATATTTTCATATTTCAAGACTCTGAAAAGGGCTTAAAAGAAAACTTCAGGGTTTCGCTTTTTCGTAACTTTAAAGAACCCAAAAAAGTGATAAAATTATACTCAGTGTCAAAATAAATATTTTCACCAAAGATCATATATCATGCACAAAAAACTCAAAGTTATGGTTATGCGGGAGTGCAACTCCTCATGTGACTACTAAATCAAAAATGCAAATTGCAGTCGAGTGTTTCAGAGGAACAATATTCAACTGGTGTGAAGGAGTATTGACAAATATGAAAGGCCAATTGACTAGAGAAAAAAATGGGAAGTTGAAAAAATTTGGATACGGTGCCATTCTTATATCATTTTCTCTAAATATAATTCCATTTCTTGCTCCTCAATTGATTCCATTTGATCCTGAAACTCCTCAGGAACCTCGGATGGTGCGGTGGGTAGCACTAATGGCTCGTCGTGGTGGCAAGGGTGGTTCAGTAGTTTGGTTTACTCCGGCTTATTTCATGTGGCTCACGAACCAAGTCTTCACCATTGAAGACTTTCCTTATGCGAGAATGGACTATAAAGGTGATCCCAAAACATCCTTGCCTCCAGGGGCACAGTGGAACGAGATAGGTTAGTGAATCATTTTGAAGTTTTTAATCTAATTTTTATTTTATTTTTTATCGTCCAATACTGACAAAATTTTTTAATGCAGATGTCGGTCTGCAATGACCAACAACGCTTCATCACTTCGACAGGCAAGAAGCACAACCTGTAGCACCTCCACAAAATGACGCAACAGAGATTCTGACAGACATGGAGCACAACCTTAAGAGGTTGACCATTGATATTCCTGAAACAGGAACCGATGATATCCCTCTCGGGCTCCAGAGACACGTGACATGTGTTCCAGGTCCATTCAGGAGATTTATGCGCAAGGTGGCGCGTGCTATAGTTTATTACCATGATCATTATCATGGATAGTTGATGGTCAATGTAGATCGAACTTTTTGTTTTTTGTATCAGTATCTTTTAGATCATAAGGTGTTTGAACCTATGGTCACAGATGATGTAATATCTTTCGAACACAAACTTTATCTGTCCTGATGATATTACTACTTTCGTTCTTTGAGTATCTTGTTCAACATGGATTGAATGTTGTTTTGATTTACTTTGTTAATGTTGCAAATGTCTATTTAAAACTCGACTAGCTAATGCATCAGCCAATGTGTTTAAATTTCTTGAAATATGTTGATATTCGATATAATAAAATTGTCATTCTAAGAGATGAACCTTCAAAAATAATCTTAACAATACTGGATTTCTAATAGCATAAACTCTTTTTAAATGTAATACAATGAGTTGGGAATCCAACCTAATGATCAAAGTCGAATACCAAATGTAATGGCATGAGATAATAACTCAATGATTGCGCTATATTCTGCAATATTGTTCATTTTTTGACCAAGGCATATCCCATGAATAGAAACTAACTCATCGGTGGGTGAATATATAACCCAAGCTACGGAAGCGACATTCCGTGTACTACGACAAGTGCCATCAGCAAAACCAATGTATGTTTGAAGGAATGTTGACATCTGCAATATCAAGAGTAATCAAGATAAACAACAATAGTAGTAACAACAAAAGCTAATTTAGGCACAGTTGTCTAATCTAAGCCACACTATTCTAAAAAGTAACTATAGTACAAGAGAGATCTTCACACGAAATTCAAGCATAATATATCTTAAGAGAAATACCATTTATGGGTTTATCTAAAGAGACCCCATCATAATCAACTAATTCATGGGCTCCTTTTGCAAGCACACGCTTGACAATATAGGGACCATGCCATATCGGTTCGAATTTACCAGTGCCTATCTTGTCGTTAAATTGATCGTATACTAAAACTAGGTCACCTTCTAAATGAATGTGAGGATTAACACTTTGATCATACTGAGCTTTCACACGTTTCTTCTGAGCTTCGAGTCTCACCTAATTGTGCTAAGTATAGAAAGTGTTTCTCCTCTTCAGAGGTAGCCGGTAACAACTCAATGGCTAATTTGAGTGATGATATTTCACATTCAATGGGTAACACAACTTCTAAACCATAGACAAGTTGAAAAGGAGTGAACCCTGTAGCAGTTTTTGCAAAGACTCGATATGCCCATAATGCAGAAAAAATCATGGAATGTCAATTCGATTTATGAGTCCCGACAATCCATTTAATCATGGTGGTGAAAACCTTGTTGACGGCCTCAACTTGACCATTAGCCTATGGATAATATAGAGTAGAATTATCATGACGTAGGCCAAGTTGATCAGAAAATTCGGTCATCGTAATATTTTGAAAATGGCTCCCATGGTTTGTAACAATGGCTTAAGGGACACCAAATAAGCAATCACATTATTAAATACGAAAATAGTTGCAGTTTTTCCAACAGCCATGAATGTAGGCATCGCCTTAGCCCATTTGGTAAAGTAATCTATGGCGAGAATAATATACCCATTCCCCCTGCTTGAGTGAGGGTTACATGTAATGAAATCGACACCCCATTTCGCAAAAGGACCGAAGACAATGATTGGGTGAAGAGAAGCTAGAGGTGCATGCATATTTCGATCAAAGATTTGGCAGTTGTGGCATTTTCAGACCGTGATGATACAATATTTCAATAAACACTGCCAAAAATAACCAACACATAATATCTTTTGGGTTTTGGAAAACCCAGACATATGACCACCACACGCTCTAGAGTGGAAATCATTCAAAACCTTTTCAGCCTCTTCGTGAGTTATACAACGTCTAAAAATAGAATCTGCACCACGACAATAAAGAGTGTCCCTAACAATATTGTATTGCTAGGATTGATACCAGATTCTCTGTCGATATGATCATGAAATCTTTGGGAGAAAGGTTTGGGTTTGAAGATATATAATGATATATCCATACCAAGGGTCTAAAGTACTTATAAGAAACAGAGATTCATCCGCGATAGGATTCTCTGCCACGGTTTCCATCTTAGTATTGGGAAAATCACACGTAATTTTAGCAAACACTAGTGATTTCTTTGACTTGGACTTCGCAAATTCCAAATCAAACTCTTGTAGGATGACAATCTATTTGGAGTATTTGCCCCCAAGTAATTGTTTTGTCAATATATACATCATCGGGTTGCAATTAGATATCACTGTCATTTTATGTAACAATATTTAGTGACAGAATCATTGGATAGCTTGAACTGCTGCCAAGACCAATTTCTGCACATGCGAATATTTGATTTCCATCGGGTTGAGATTCCGACTTAGGTAATAGATCACATGTTCATTTTGAGATTCATCCTCCTAAACCAAAACCATTCCAATCGTGGAATCAGAGGCAGTTAAGTATACAAAGTAATCCTGCTGGTAATTGGGAAGATGTAATAACGGTGCATGGGTCAACACGTTTTTCAATGCATCAAAATATTTATCAACAATATCTTCCCAAATAAAAGGAACACTTTGTTTCAACAACTAGGTAAAACCATTTTTTAACTCAGCATAGTTCGGGATAAACCTACGTAAAAAATTTGCTTCCCCTTTCAAACTTTGGAGTTGGCGAAGAGTGGAAGGAGGAGGTAAATTGATGATAGCCTCAACCTTCAAAGGATCAACACGAATGCCATCTTTCAAAACGATGAATCCAAGAAATCGTCCTGATTGTACACAAAAAACACATTTGTGTGGATTCAAATCAAATTTGTAATGCCTTCATCTCATGAAGATAGCTCCTAAGTGTATAGGATGATCTTCTCTGCGTAAAGAATGAGCATGTAAGTCATCCAGATAAGGCTGTAAAATATGTTTATATCATGAAAAGCATAATACATAGCTCTTTGAAAAGTTGCACCAACATTTTCTAGTCTAAAAGGTAGCTTGCAATAAGAAAATGTGCCCCAAGGACATATAAAGGTTGTTTTTGGTTGGTCGGCAGGGAGTGTGTTGATTTATTGTAGCAAGAAAAGTCATCCATAAATGAGAATATTTCATTTCCGACACAATCATCAATAATTTGGTCGATATAGGGCATAGGATAGTTGTCTTTTGGACATGCCTTGTTAATGTCTCGATAATCGACACATACTTTCATAGTCCCTTGTTTCTTGGTAACAGGAACTATGTTAGATACCCAATCCGTCAAAGGAATTGGACAAATAAATCCTTCTCGTAATAGCTTCACAACTTTAGCTTTGATTGCTACAGCTTTTCGTGGATGTATTGGATGTAATCTTTGTCGAATAGACTTAGCATCCGAGTATGTCTTAATTTCATGAATTACAATCTTAGGATCGATACCTGGCATCTCTTCGTAAGACTAGGCAAAAATGTCTCGAAATTCTTGAAATAGGACTTTCTAAGTGTTAATCTCTTCTGTCGAACAAGAAGAAGATATATGAATGTTTTCAATAATTCCAGGTTTAATTGATATGTCAATAGGAATGGTTGTAGAAATATTTCCCAAATTTGTCTCAAAATCTGAATGTGTAATCGATGTGGGATTTCATGATTCCTTGACATCTGAATGTGTAATCGATGTGGGATTTCATGGTTCCTTGACATAATCAATTGTAGAAATAGATGAAAAATCATTTTCAATCTTATCAAGTTCAGGTAAAAATGAAGATCTATGATGTAGATGATCCCATGGTAATTCTCCTGATGACAAAATTTCCCGAATACTTTCATCATATTCAAATACACGTTGAAAGGGATAAAAAAATGGTGTCAAGGTTGAGTTTGATAGAGAAGATGATTCTTCACTGATCACATTCATTTGATCATGAATAGTTGATGAGGTGTCATAATACGATTGTACTGCTACATATGTCGATTCAAAAGGACTCAAAGGAATCTTGTCGTTGAAAGAGTCCAATTATGATTCTGAAGGCACAACCCATGTGTCATCAAATGGTACAGTGCTTGATGAAATCATATTGATATTGGCAATTTTTTGTAGCATGTTGGGTGGAGGTATATTGAAAGTTCCCATGAGAGCAGGATCCTTTATTAATCCTACACCAACATCTTCGTAAGGGATAATCATTTTTCTGACATGCTAGATACAATCTGTAGAAGTAGGGTTTGATGAAAAGTATGACAACTGATCGATTTTAACAATCTTTCCTTTATGAGGAAACATGATTATGCGAAAAACTGATGAAACTACAACAATCATGGCGTAAGACCAACTACGACCCAAAAGAAGGTTGTAATAAAGAGGGGCATAAACAACTTCCACCTCTAGATTAACGGTTTTTCCTTCTACTTCTATAGGTAGATTCTGGAGTATTCCGTATGGATGAAATCCTCTTCCATCAAAGGCTTTAAGGATAGTCGGTGATTGGTTGAGTGATGGAGAACCAAGTCTTTTCCAAAAATTTAACGACATTATGCACGTAGATTCCCCCTCATTAATTATAGTACGAAAAACTCGTCTTGATTTAACTAATACTGGAATCTGAAAAGCCATCTGACGAGGGAGTCTAGGTACAAATTTTTTGAGATCAAATACCATGAGTTTCGAATCCTAAGGATCAATAACTCTGATAGTTGATAATAGTAATTTCCTTTGTGTTGGACATGATTCTAGCACTTCTAAGGCTGACATTGCTGAAGGGGATATCGCCAAATCTTCAACAATGTTGTAATTATGAGCAGCTCTCACATGTGGATTGAAAGCTAACTTTCGAAGTACACCTTTAGCATGTCGTTTAATCACTAGATCAGGATTAGGTTTCTCGGTTTGAAGCGGTTCAAAAACTTAAGGAGGTATGGTTGGTGTTTGACTATAATTTTCAGTCTCTTTTCCAGTTACAGGATTCTTAGTTCCATATCCTTGAGGTCGTGTCGCAACCATGACCTGCGGCATCATTAAAATATATGTAGATGAATTAGAAGAAGATCCTATCATTTTACTATCTTGAGTGGGAAAAGGATCCTTCAAGACAACAGGTGTGGGTGAACCTTTGACAAATTTGGATACCTCGGACCGATGTGGACACTCTTTAGTATAGTGATCCTCGTCACAAATAAGACAAGGCTAGCGAGGTTTCCGCTTTTCATCAAATAGTTCATTTTTTCTGTTTTCTCTTTAGGATATGTATTTTGTTTACTTTATTCTTTCCTTTCTTCTTATTTTTGGTTTTAGCTTTAGTCATGGATGAATCTACAACATGAAAGTCGACATAAATTTCAAGGGAAGAATCTCCTTTAGGTGAATTTGGTAAAGTTATTATTTGAGAAGTAGGTTTGGATGACTTCTTCTTACTCTTGTTAGCACTAACTGTACCAATTACACCGTCTCCAAAATGAGAACCAAAAGGAGTTGCAGTTACTTGACCTGGCCGTGGCAAGTCAAGAATTTTTTCATATAAAGTACTAGACTATGTGTATACAAGGTCTAAGTACTATACTTGAGCTATGACATGTTCTTCTGTAACAACGCCTCCCTTAGCTACGTCTTCAGTGATCTTTGGAAGTAACGATTTGATGAACCATTTTTCCAAGATTTGATCCGGAGTGAAAACTTTCACTAAAAGTCGTCTACGTCTCCATTCATGTATGTGATCTGAAATGTATGTAGACGTACTTTGCTTTAATGAAGTTAAGATTTTTGTGCCATTGTCGTAACGGACTGGAAATTTAAAATGAGTTAAGAAATTTGTTGCTAACGCATTGAAATTGTTGAATGAGCCATGTGGTATTTCAATATACCACTTTGCAGCTAAGCCTATCAATTTTATTTGAAAAATTCATAATCGAATGGAATATCGATTAAAGAGTTGGATGTGCACTAAAGGTGATAAGTCATCACATTATTTGAGGGGTATCCTCCTGGTTTTCCTTCAACTTAGGTATGTCGCTTGGCAACTTATCTGGCATTGGCGACCAAAACAGAAGATAATAAATCAGAACGATACTAGTACCCGGAGGAGGATATCCAGGGTAGCCTGGAATAGCCTGTGCAGTTGGGATTGGAATACCTCCGGGGTATCCAGGGTTAGCCATACCAAATTGAGGTTGAGATGGTATCTTATACGTATAAACAAGGTATGGTTGACTTTGGTAGACTGGATTTTTTCCTATGGGTCCATATTGAAACTTCCCTTGATATGGTTGATTAACAAACTGACTTGTATAAAGTTGGCTTGTTGGAATTGTAGCTATAACAGGTTATCCTGCAGAGGTTTGAACAGTAGACTAAACCACAGGTCCAGGTTGATGAGCACTGACATGGGGGATTGCTTGTGATACAGTTGATTTCGTTGTGTGAGGGGCTATAGAAATAGGGACTTGGGAAACTCCAGGGATAGGTGTACTTGGTTTTTGAACAAAATTTTGCACAGCATATTGGACAAGAGTTCTTGGCGTACTCGGACCAACTTACTGACTACTAGGTAAAGATACCTGAGGTGCAATTTGAAGTGTAAGTTGGGCAGGTTGCTGGAATTTGGTATAACCAAATTGACCAGTTGGCTGACCAGGTTGATTATAAGGTACTTGCACAGTAGGTTGCAAATTCTGTTGGTTCAATGACGGGTTCCACTCTGTGTTAGCTACGGGATAAGGAGCTCCCATTAAAGGTTGTGGTGCGTAAGGTTGATCATAACAATGTTGAGGTATTGGAATGTAAGTTTTATAGTTTGTCAGATAATTTCCAGTAAAGGGTTGACCTCCTTGAAATAATTATTGCTCTTGATAAAACTGTTGCCCCAATTAAGGAGGTTATTTTCCTTCAATAGGTTGTGGCCCTAGCATCGGGTATTTCCCTTGAAGAGGTTGTCGCCCTGGCATAGGGTACTGTCCTTGAAGCGGTTGTGGCCCTCATATAGGGTATTTCCCTTGAATAGGTTTTACTTGAGGAGTATATTGCCCCACATGTGGTAAATTTCTACCTTGAGGGTCAGGTAAAGGAATGTTTCCAGACATCATATAGACTTGTTCCATTGTCAAATTTTCGGTATCAGATTCATTAAGACTAGTTGATTGTGTAATTTTTTTCAGAAGAGGGAGATGCTCTTGAGAAAGTACCACAGAGCGACTGGTATCCAGTAGGAACTGATAAACCACCATACAAAAGATTTTATGGCGATGAAGAAAACATGGACGACTCACCAAACATGTTTGATGAAGGCATGTAACTACCTCTGGGTATGGAGTAAAACTGAAAGCGGGGTGGTGAATAATTGAGACCAGCATTATGTAGAAATTTGGTTAACTGAGAATACCAAGGGTCCAGTTTAAAAGGGATGTAATGTTAAATTGATTCACTATGCCTTAGATCTAAATATTCTCGACGCGAAGGAAGTACAATCTCATCTTTCATGTCAATAATCTCTTCGATACTAATTAAGCCATGAGGAAGGTTCTCAGTGATGCGAAAAAGTTGACTATCTGAGAATTCACCGGTTCCAGACTCAACTGAGATTAATTTCAAAATTTCTAGTTGTTCTTCTGTATGAAGTTGATTTACTTCGTAATCGGGATGTATAATTACTGATGTTTCCTCGTGTTCAGTAGATATGGTTCTTGATTGTTGTCCTCTTTCATATTTAAGCTTTTCTCATTGACTTGGTGTATACTCAAGGGGTTTCCCCTGCGTTCTACGAGAGTGTCTCAGTAATTCAGCCATGGTTAATGTTTAACACATGAAATCAAAAAATATTTCAACAAAATATACCTAAGGCCGCTAAGAAAATAATCGATTTGAACACACGCCTACAAAATATAAGAGACAAACCACACACAAACAATATGCTTCCACACTAAAAACACTAGTTGGTGATGAAATCCAACGTCGTAGAAGTTTAATGTGGAAAACTTGGCGGTTGGAATAGTTACCCCAACAACCTGCTTAATGAAACAGTCTGGTGCAAATCCCTCCACTTATGCCTTCTCGAAGTGAAGAGTACCCTTCGAAAAGTCCGAGTGAGTCTAGCCGATGTCTATTCCAAGTACAGTGGGACCTTCCCTCCACCGTCACCTTGGGAAAAATCCATAAGATTATGGTCACTAAGGTCACCAACGGAAACAAATGCACCTCGGGGAACAATCTACGATCCGATATACACGTAAGTGTAGAGTATCAAGCTCAATCCCCTTAAAGGCTACTCTATATGGTAAATCTAAGGTTTGCCGACAAGTGACCCCAGGCTCCTCGACAATGGTTAATCTAAGTTTTACCTTTTGTATTATGTGCACATATTCTATCTTTTCCAATGAGATAGGTACGATTACCTCACATGGTCCGACATGATCTCGTGCTTGACTCTTTTAAGAATAGCTTCCCACAGTACAAATGAAACAATTGGATTTTCCTACCGCAACATTCTACTTGTTTGTTTAAATTTTTTTGAAACAATTATTACAACCTATTCCAAAACACTAGCCCAAGCTATGTTGGTGGAATGAGCCCTGGAAAATGTAAAATATATAGATTGATTTTTATTAAGCGTTGTATTAATTCGACAATTACTTAACACAAAGGATATGGAGTTGAAACTTTAATGATGTTTGTGACCCGACTCAAAATAATCTAAATGCATCTATATGAGAAGTGAAACTCTTTCTTTTCAATGAATCTTATTTAAGATAAAGTTGAGAGTTTTTATCAATTTCCAAAACACAAACTCTTTCATTCATTAAAAAAAAAAATCATTTTTGAAAAGAAGACGATTTCGTGAAGAACTAAATTTGCAAGAATGATCATTTTTTCTTTTGAAATAAAATTCCTCGAATCATCAAATCAAAAACTAAAATTCAACAAATAATAAATTCCCAAAAGAAAACAATCTCTAAAAAACTCTAAAAGCATAAATTTCAAAATCAAAACAAAATTCTAATTCTGAAGTCTATCTAGAATGTTTGACGATGATTTATCCTAGTCTGTGACCAGACTAAGAAAGTTTCCACTTATTTTAGCATAAATGAAATCATCCAAGAGTGCTTTGGTGTTAAATCATGCTTCAGTAAGCTAGAAGCTCTTCTAGGTTTGAAAATGAAAAGGGAACAATTTTTCATAAAAATAAGGTTTGCAGCGATCCTAATGGCTCAAAAAAGATAATATCATAATACAAGTAAGCTGAGGCAAATGAAGATATATTTTGCATAGAACAACAATAAACTAGGGCAAACACTCACTTGTAAAATGCAAACAGGACGATAAATCACACAAAACTCAAAATTTGTTGAAAAGAATTGGACAGACAATATTTGACAACTAAGATGGATCAGGGCAAACATAAAGAATCAGGTTATCTGGCTCTAAAAAAGAGAAATTTATTTTTTCAAAAATTTCCTGGGGGTGCGTAGCTTACAGTGCAAGATAGTGCGCATGCGCACTGAATTGAACTAAAAGTTGCGCAAGCAAGGAAAAACTTGGAAAAAAAGAAAAAAAAAATAACAAGATTTCTTTTTCAAGGATTCTTAAAATTTATCTACCCAACCATACTCAAAGAAGTCAAAATCAGAAAACTTAAAATTCAAACTGAATATAAACAAAGAAAACTAAGCTCTAGTTCCCCCAGTGGAGTCGCCAATTTGTTACGTGGATTATTCCCTCTTGCGGACAAGAGCGATCTCCCTAGTACTCGACGAGTAACTAGAAACAAAGATCCATTTGAAAACCTTTTCCTCTATATTAATTGCATTTCAAGATTATTATAATAGTAAAGTAGAGAGGACATGCCCCTACCTTGAAATCCAAACGTTTGATGTTGCGTTTTATCCCGTCACTCAAAAGTGGTTTCTCCAATGAGTAGAACCTGCAATCAAAGACAAGACAAATAATCAAAGCATCTGCAACATATAATAATAAAAAAATGCTAATCCAACTTAGTGATCAAGGAGTATATGTATTGACCTTATTTCAATAAGCATAGAAACAAAGAAGTGAGAAAAAGAGATCCATATATATTATCTTGAATAGAAAGAGTAGTCTTACAACCTGTTTCCTTGATGTTGTTCAAATTTCTCCTGGGGTCCTGAACAATCGTTCTCCTTCAGTCTGATAAGAGTTCCTCTCTGAATACCAGCATGGAGTTATAGACACAAGGGTGTGATCATTCTCATGCCAACAACAACTCAATAGTGTAGAAAGTATGCACTCTTATGAACTCTCTTCAGGTTAGAAACCATATAGATTAGTCTCTAATCACATTGGGATCTACCCTTCAACCTGAAATTTGAGCTCAATTTATAGGGAAATGGAGGTAGTTTCAATTTGATGAAGAGGGGGATGGATTCCTCTCGTGAAGGGAATTGAGCTCCATGGACCATGGGATAAGCTCCATGAGTGGAGGGATAAAGCTCAAACTGGTCACAACTCTATAAGCTTCTAGTTGGGAGAATATTCGACCAACTAGGCTTCTGGAATTTACTTTTTTCTTTTATTTTCTTTTCACGGGGGTGCGCAGGTAATAGTGGCAAAAAGTGCTGGAGTCACTGTAGTTTATGCATAGAACATTAGCGCATGCGCAAGGAAATGCTAGAAAAACCACGTAGGTAGACTTTTAAGAGTTTTACAGAGCTTTTCTCCAATTCCAAGACTTGATTTAGGAACATTAGTGTTTTTTACCTCTAAGGGAACATGATATAGATGGTGATATACCCATATGAATAGTCAAATGTCATGGTGAAAAAATGACGTGTAACAGTTGTCTATGTGGATATATTACTTTTTGAAGTTGTGGAGTGGGTTTGGTTAAGGTCGGCCTAGTGGTTGGAGACCTTATGACAGCTAGACAAGTCCTCTTGGATGTTTTTTTGAATCTGCATGTGAGGGTATAAATAAAACACATGTGTGAGGACATTTTCATCCATCCAAGTGCAACGATTCATTAAGAAAACATATCCCATGGTAGTTGCAGCTCAAGAAGGAGAAGGTCAAGGAGCAAGGGACAAATTTGAGGTATTTTGTGTGGGTTTGACAAGGTCGAGGAGCAACAGAGGCAAGTTAAGTGCAATATGGGCTAATCGGTGTGTGTTTAAGGGTGGTTTCTTTGTGTTTTACTGGGTTGCGAGCCTTGTAGTTATTACAAAGCATGGAAATTTTTAGGGGCTGATATTCGCAAATGGGATAATATTCCATGCTTTTTCCAACAACAACAAAAATCACCAAATTCCATTTTTCTAAAAGTGAATTCACCCAAATTTTATAGATAAAATTATTTTACCCTAAAAGTCGCCAATATTATATATTTTCTAATATAAAATAATTATAATTCGAAATATTTTTACAAAATTAACATCAAACATTTTAAAATTTGGATATTAGGGACTAGTAAGATTCATCAAGGTTGCTAAACTTTAAGATAAACTTCCATCCTTAAAATTTTCCCTGTTACAGAGACACCACAAGCATGTTATGGGCTTGTTGGAGGGGTTGTAAGGTCTATTACCCATTGCATAACCAAAAGACTAGGCATTGTGGGTATGCAACAAGGGAAAGGAGGTAGGCTGCAATGAAATAGAGGATTGTTGAAGGGATTAGAGATTACTAACGTGGAATGTGCCTATGCCCTAAATAGACTGGAAACCTATAACAATTGTACTAGCTTATGAGTACAGGTATGTTGATGTTTTTTCCATTGAATTGTTGCTAGGCAGGAGGTCCTAGTGAGGACAGTTTTTATTGGGAACCTTTGGTTTATTGGAGGGCAATGTGTTGGTGCCCAAAGTAGCCCTAGAGCAACAAACAAAAAGGACTTTGGACTGTTGTGTTATTGGGTGAAGTATTGAGCTTGTGTAGCTCTTTGATGGACAAAAAAAACTACAATAGGAGACAGTTTGAGAGCTCAGGTTTGGCCAGCCAGAGGAGCATATTTTATATCCCATGCTCATTGTTGGAGAATATACTTGCAATAGTGATAAGTGGCAAATCGCTTACCCTATGTTAGCCTTCATATAGTATCAATGGAAGGATATAGTGGGAAGAAGACCGTGAGTAGCTGAGGACCAAAAATGGGCATAGGGAGTTGTTCATAAATGAAGTTGTGAAAAATTTAAACGAAGTCTCGATGTGTTGATGTGTAGATGGACTTACGATCAATGTGAGAGCAGGTGGAGCCATGTTTAGTGGACATATGGACTTTGATCATTGATAAAGACTATAGGCTTTAACCTTGTATATAAATTATCTACAAACGAATCTTAAAAGCAGAAAATAAACAATAGCGAGAGCATAAAACATAAAACAAATATACATAGAGATTTTCCCCTAGATCCCAAATCGCTTCGACCAGCTTGATTTTTCATTATATTCCTTTCAGTGTTACAACACATATATATACATGACGAAGCATACATAAACCCCAATCTATTAACCCTAAATTAGAACATAACCCTTGACCGGATCTACAAAATACCAGGGGCCGAAAACCATCGTCCCCCAAAAACCATGTGCAAACTCATGCACAAAACCATGGGTGGGTCAGCACACCAAAAAAAAAAAATTCCCAGGGCGCTGCCACCCCCCCCCCCTGTTGTGCCCAATGCAACGTACAACGCATGTAACTAATCGTGGAAAGAATATAACACATACCCAACAAAGATAGAGTTGTGATTGTTGTAGATTGGGAGCAAAGGTCCAACAAGATGAGATACAACATAAAGGTTGTGATTGTTCACTAGATCAACAATATTGTCATTGTATCTTATTTTATTGTACTTGTGGATATTTGAGGGCCATTATCCCTGGTACATGAGACCTATACATTTGTATTATATGTTGATAATATAATGAAATTGGGTTACAAGTATTGTTTTTATTGTTCTTATTATGTATGGGATTGATTTACATCATTATATTGTTATGTTGGGAAAAGTATCTTTGTTGATATTCTTGGTCTGGTAGCGTTAGTGATATAAGATTTGATCATAGACACCGGGATCATGGAAAAAAAGCATGGTATCAGAGCGTGTTTGAGCTACTATCAAAGACAATGAAACAGAGTTTGCACAACGAAGTACAACTTAAGAGGGAGTTGGTCACATTATAGGTGAAAGGATCATTGCAGTGTCAAAGTTACATGTTTGTCTCCTTTATGAGGACAAGTTGGAATGGTTGTCTAACTATAGTCCATGGAAGGAAAGGAACAAATTCGTCTTGTAGGTCAAAAGGATCAGGGAGTTCGCCGATAAATAAATCAAGAAGCCAACTAACCTTAAAAAGCTGGAAGTGCATGAGGAATTAGATGCAAAGGCGAGATTGATCATCGTAGATGGTGTGAAGGACTCCATAGTACCTCATTTATCTATGAAGAACATCGCACATGAGACGTGGATGGCTCTTTAGAATTTATTCTAGAATAAGAACGAGAACCAGGTGTTGGTATTTAAGGATAAGTTGAAGTCCACCAAGATGATGCAGGGTGAAGGAGTGACTTTTTATCTGACGAGGTTGTATCAAGTCAAAGATGAGCTTGTTGTCTTAGGTGTGACTATTTCATATTCTGATATGGTGAGGATTGCTTTGAAAGGGTTCACCGAGGAATGGAAGCTCTTCATCAAAGGGATCATTTCCAAAGATAAGTTGCCAAACTGGAATAGGCTATGGGACGACTTTATTCAGGAGGGTTTGTGAGATGAGGATCTTCATCTGAAGAAGAGAGCTTCAGATGATGATGTGGCACTTGTAGCATGAATGAAGGGAAAGCAAAGGAAGGACTTGAGTAAGATCAAGTGTTTCAAGTTTGACTAGATGGGTCATTTTTCGTCAAGATTTACAATGAAGAGGAAGACAAGAGATGACGAGAAGAAGAAAGGGAAGTAGGTTTTCAGTATTGCCACTTTTTTTCTGAGATAGATGCTCTCGTCGAGAGATTGGATGAGGAGGACTTTTCCTTGATCTCTCATTTCTCGTAAGGTACCGTCGACGAGGCTATATGGTACATGGATAGTGGTGCATCGAAAATAAGGCAGGGTCACATGCGATATTCGATACCCTATCTAAGTGGGACTCAAAGTTGCACATAGTGTTGGGCGACAAGAGTTGGAAGGATATTCGAGGATCAAGAGTTGTGTAATTTAGGATTGAGTTAGGAAAGATGATGTGAGTCCAGGATGTACTATTTGTACCAGGACTCAAATATGACATGATATCTGTCTCAACAATCAAGCAGAAGGGTTTGAGGTCTTGTTCGAGAGTGGGAAGGTGAGACTCACGCCCAGAAGCTCTAGCCCCACAAATGTGGTGATTGGATTTAGAGAGCATGATCTATAGGCTAATGGGAAAGCCTGTGGATCATGAGAACAAGAAGACAGAGGACCAGGTGCAGGTTTCATAGAAGCAAGTGCAGGTGTAGGCTTTAAAGTAGCAGGAACAGGTTCTAGATAAGAATATACAAGTTCTAGAGGGTCAGAGGGAGTCATTTATAAAGGGAGTTTGTAGGTTCATAGGAAGATTTTGCAGCCCAAGAAGAGTGTGTGGTCAGTAGGGAGAAAGAGTGCTCCTACATCTACCAGGAAGGAATCATGGATAGAGTGTAAGAAAATTCAAGAGAAGAAGAATAAGCAAGATGCTTCCAGTGACAACGACACTTCCGAGAGAGGTGGAGTTCACGTTACATGGATTGCTGCAATTTTGAGCACCAGGAGTTGGGTGAGCGTTGCGAGTAGTGATGATGATGATGAGATACTTCTTACTCTTTGAAGCATATCCCTAACATAGAGGTAGTGTTGATTTTTGATAGCTTGGGAGGTAATCCAAGCACTAGGGTTCTAGGTTTGGAGGTTGGAGCGCCACAATAGGGCATTGTGGGCTTGAAACCCAAGGTGTGGGATTTTTCACTTGAGCATGTGGGTGTGAATCCATGAGGCCTACTAGAAATGTGATGGATGGATGTGATAGAGGACATTGAGAGGAATCCAACACAAAAAAAATCATCAAATTCCCAATTGTCTATGTGGAGATATTAATTTTCGAAGTTGTGGAGGGGGATTGTTTAAAGTCAGCCTAGAGGTTGGAGACCTTATGACATCTAGACAAGCCCTCTTGGACGTTTTGTTCAAGCCACATGTGAGGGTATAAATAAAACACGTGTGAGGACATTTTCATCCATCCAAGTGGAACGATTAATTGAGAAAACATATCTTGTGGTAGCCACAAATCAAGTATGAGATGGTTGAGGAGCATAAGGGACAAATTTAAGGTCTTTTGTGTGGGTTTGACAGGGTTGAGGAGAAATAGAGGCAAGCCAGGTGAGATTTGGGTTAATTGGTGTGTATTTAAGGGTGGTTTCTCCATGTTTTTGTTGGCCTCGGGCCCTGTAGTTATTACAGAGGCACCATAGGCTTGTTTTGGGCTTGTTGGAGGGGTCGTAAGGCCTATTTCCCATTGCATAAGAAAAGGAGTAAGCAATAAGGAAAAGGAGGCAAGCCGCAAAGAAATAGAGGACTGTTGAAGGGGTTAGAGAGGGATGACATGGACTGTGTATATTCCCTAACCGTACTGTGAACCTACAATAATTGCACATTCGTGTTAAATTCTTTCTAGGGAGGAGGTCCTAATGAGTACAGTTTGTATTGGGCACCTTTGGTTTTTTGGAGGCAAACATGTTGGTTTCCAAAGTATCCCTAGAGAAACAAACAAGAAGTATTTTGGACAGTTGCATGATTGGGTGAAGTATTGATCCTATGTGTAGCTCTTTGATCGACGAAATAAGCTACTAGAGGAGGCAGTTTGAGAGCTCAGTTTTGGCTAGCCAGAGGAGAATATTTGACAACCCATGTTCATCGTTGGAGAAGAGACTTCCAATAATGATAAGTGGCAACCCTCCTGCCCTATGTTAGCCTTTATATAGCAGCAGTGGAAGGCTATAGTGGGAAGAATGCCCTGAGTAGATAAGGAGAAGTAGTGGGCAGAGGGAGTTGTTCACAAACAGAATTTTGAAAAACTTAAACGAAGTCTCGATGTTTATATTGACTTAAGATCAATGTGAGAGCAAGTGGAGCCATGTTTAATGGATAAATGGGCTTGGATCATTGATAGAGATAGATTGGGAGCGAAGGACCCACATGACGAGATACGACATAGCGGTTGTGATTATGCACTATATCAGCGAGATTTTCATTCTATCTTGTATTCTTGTACTTGTGGATATTTGAGGGCCATTATCCTTGGTATGAGAGCCCTAGACAATTGTATTATATGTCGATAATATAATGACGTTGGGTTACATATATTGTTGTTATTATTTTGATTATGCATGTGATTGATTTACTACATTATATTCTTCCATTGTGCAAAGTAGCTTTGCTGAGATTCTTGGTTTGGTAGCTTTAGTGATCTAAGATTCTATCCTAGACACCACGATCATGGGAAAATAACAAAAATAACCTGCTCAGGGAAAGACTAGCATAACCGCATGTCCCCTCCAACTGATTGCAACATAAATCACTTTGATTCTTGGGATGATCATTCTGTACATGTGATGGGAGGGTGCTTTGACATTTCGATAATTACATGTGGCTTATTAAGGGATAGGGAGCCAAGCTTACTTCTAAAATTATGCCCGAGTTTCCCTTCCCTATTTCTATTCTCTGAAATTTCACTCTCCTTTTCTATCACCACCCACTAACCCCTACCCTCTGTGCCTTTCCAATCTCCCCCCCCCCCCCCCTCCTCGGCCCACGTCTTCCCACCCGTTGTCCTCAAGGTGGCCCATCTCGCTCATTCCAACAAGGCCTCTTCCATAGGGGTAGGTCGCAACATTGATTGATGAAGACATGCCAATATGCACCCCCGAACAAGAGTAGAGACTGCATCCCAACACACTACTCTTAACTATCATAGCTCAATTTTTCCCAAGACTAAATCCAAAATTGATTATCTCGAGGATAAGGTCAAGGAAATGCGATGAAATACCAACAGTGAAGAGGTGGAGACCCTATTTGAACGGATCCAAGACCCAAGGCTTACCAGAGCTCGGGAAAATTTATATAGCCTCACCATCGACCTAGAATGGACTTTGAAAACCCTATTTGGGCTATCCATGCAGGAAAACAAAAAGGCCAAGAAAATGTTGGAGGAAAAAATCGATTGCTGGACACGAAATTTACTGTGTATTTTGAAAAGGTGCTAACCAAAAAATTGTTACTCGCACCAAGTATTCTCCCCGGGATGAGCAGACCACATAATCATTGGGAAAAAAAATATGGATGAGGGGATCACCTTCCACACCCCACCCCATCAGCAAGAGGACGGTTTTGAAGCAAGTGGATCACCTGTTGATCCAATTCTCATCTGGGAGGACTAATTTTCAAAGCTAAGTGTCATGACCAGAAAAATTTTGTACTATTTTTGTAAACTCTGCCCTGTTGTTATTTATTTTCATGTTTCATTGGTATATTTAAATGGTTTGGTTGTTACCAATCCTTGTCATCAAGTCAAAAGAATCAACTTGGGAAGTTTTTCATGGAGTGTTTTGCCCCTAACTATGTTATTATGTCTACAACTAGGTCTAATAGGCTCATGAACTTTCGTCAATACAAAGTCCCAAATATTAAGAGTATTGTAGGTGGTCTAGTTTTCAATGGGCCGACTTGCAATGATTTTGATGTCTCATCCTTTTTTCTTTATTGAAGTAATATAACATATTTATTACTTACAAACAAAAAAATCAAAACCACGCCACACATACATTATATCCCAATTAATAAGAAAAGTTGCATGAAATTTTATGAACAAATACATGTTATAATTTTCCATAAAACCAATTCCAACAGATGAATGAATGTCCAAACCTCCAATTTCATTGCCTTTTCCAACTCATTGGGGCCTATTGGTTTCCACCATACCACACCCACGGAAAATTTCTTACCTTGGAATTTGTTAGCTATGTGGGATCACAAACATGAGCACAATCAAATTAGATACACCATATATATGCACTAGTGATGGGTATCCACCCACTAGAATTTTCTAAGAGCATTGCATCTACGGAAATAGGATTAAGACAAAAATATTGTTCAAATTCTCTCTCTAGATCCACCTTACCATTTAAGTTTTGGTTAAGAGTATTTTGAGAACATTTCAACAACATGTCATGTAGTACAAAACACAATCCTAAAACCCATGGGTATCTCCTCATATCTATAGGCCTCATAAGGATTGGTGCCTCTGATCTTATGCAATTTAAGCTACTAGGGAGTAAGGAATCTACGAGCCTAATGCATTCCCTTAATCATGACCATGAGGCATGTTTTCTCCCACAACAAAACTCCTAAAGTAGGCATGCTATCTATCCTCCCGATATGCTTACTCACCTATATTACTTTATCCCATGTATGACAAAACTTTGCATCTTTATCCCAAAAATGGGTAGGTATCAAGAACCTCTACTTAACCCAACACAACCAAGCTAATGCATCCAGTCATGTCCCACACCCATATGCCAACGAGTTGGAAAGGCCTTGTCCTATGTCCTACACACACGCACATTAAGTCGATCATCCACATATGTAAAATATTCAAATTTAAATGCTAAACATCACAAGTTATCCTCCATGGTTCTCTCTATCAAAATTCCAACTATAATTTCTCCTAAATTGTATTATGCACTACCATCATCACTTAGGTGATCGATTACCTCATCATTGAGATGAGCAGGATCATATCTCAACACATGCATATAGATGTATGACATAATTATAGTATCGTCACATGATATTTATGTCGAACCATCATAACTCCATGACATTCATATAGTAACCCATTATAATTATGCAATTAGATTTCACACATAATCACTCATGATTTCTTACTCTAATGGCCCATCAAACTTTACACCTACAATCCTAGGTTAGCATTAATATTTCCATATAGGAATCTTGCAAGTATAGGAAACTTACCACAACTCACATTTTCTTAATCACATCAATAATCATTTCTTATCATGTCAATGCATCATCATCATATGTTGCACCACCTAATCCAACCATATCAACATCAATCTATGCATTATAATTAATTCATTGACATGAATACAAATAACATATCATCACTTGAGAATAATACACATATCACATGTATATGTACTCACACACACATAACCAATATATACATGATCCTAAATAATGATAGAGTCAATCACTTTCCAATTATAGATAGAATAAGTCATAAAGGCGATGACGGATAAACATTTTGATCATATGTAAAATAAAGTTATGAAAAATGGGAAATTACAATAACTACTTTTTGTTTGGCATTACATGAAACTTATAATCATATCTATGCTTGATTGTGCGACAATATGAATGAAGCTTTGAATGAATTAAAACATGATTGACTTTGGGATGTGAGTGAGCTTAGTAATGCATGGATATTGTGAACTTTTATAGGAAATATATTGATAAAACCATATAATCTTCCATAACCATAAAATCTATACTTTAATTTATATGTTTCATGACATACCAAATTATTGGTGTCATTCCTAACTTAATAAAATATTGAAGCCATGGTATTCTAGGTTGTTATTTATAAATAAGAAAAACAAGTACAAAAAATACTTACGAAAATCAATTATAAAACAAATGTTTTTTCAAACTTTTTTGGGGGAAGTTTAAGTTTTTTTTTGAGGTAAGGTTAAGTTATATTCATGAATCAAAATAATAAATAAAACTCGTTTTGGTTTGCCATAGTCTACGGCTTTGGAAACTAAACCAATGGAGCCATAATTCCTTTAACTTCCAAATGCGTGGTTCAAAAAGGATGAGACCCTTACAACTCAATCTATCATCTAGCATGTAAACAAAAAAACAACATAGAAAATTAACGTAGCCAGGTAAACAAAGACCAACCACGTAGATTTGGATGAATTGAAGAGGTCCATCGTGATTGGTTCCTTGTACCGAATGAGCTTCCTAGATCCAGGGTAAGGTGGTCTTCAATTTGTTTGAGAAACCCGTCTAAGGATTTTAGGAACAACTAAACTCATATAACATTAGGAGTATTTCCATTTTTGATTCATCTATATTCAATAAGACTAGTCAGAAAAGTGTTTTAGGCCCGTGAATGTTGATGATGCACATATATTAACAAAACCATACTTTGGTTTGCCTTGTGTTGATCATTCAATGCTCAACTTAAATTACATTGGCGACCTCAAAATTACATGATAACAACATTCTTTTGCTTTGCCACACTAAAATTTTGCAATCTCCTCTTGGATAATATAAGGTGTGAATGCCATATAAGGCGAAGATGTCACTCTATGTTGAGCTTGGGATCCTCCACAAGATCTGTAATAACCAACCCCATGTTTGCTTCTAAGTCTTTGTCTATGCATGTTTGACAATAATGAAGGAAGGAAAATACTTCTAAAGGAAAGCAATGCAAAAGGGAGGTGGATGTAAATTGAAAGGGATGTGTAGTTTCAAGTACAAGAAAGGGTGTAGAGGAGCCAGACAATGAATGCTACCAGGGAGATGAGGTATAACGGGTAGACATAAAGGAAAAAGGATGAAATGATAGAGATAATGTAACAGGGTTGGATGATAAAATAAATACCTATGATATGAAACCCAACTTGGCAGAGGAGTAATATACAACATATGAAAGAGAAACATGTAATAAAGACAACGATTCCCAAAGGTTGCATTGAGAGGGATTACCAAAGCTAAGCAAATAATAGGTCAAAGCAAGTTTACCATTTAAAATGCTCCAAGAAACATCTAATACGATCATCTTAAACTAATTTGATAGTAAAGGGAAGTATAAGCCTATGATAATTACTAATTGTCGAACCTTCAATGCTTTGTACCTTGAAAAAGCGATTGCCTTGTGCAAGTTATGACCACTTAATGAAACTAGTATCCTATTTTACATATCCTGATTATTGTGCATGGTAAGATAGGCCATGCTAATGCTCTGATGACTCAAGACAAACCAAAACTAAACATTGCACAACCCATAACCTCCATCTAATATATGCAATGAAATCATCACAAATTATGGATTGATCTAACATCTAAATGGTGCGATGGCACACGATGCATGATGCATTGATATAATTATTTGCAATCATCATTGGGCGGTGCTCAATGGCACTTCCTTAGCTAGGTGTGCTTGGTGGAATAATTGTCATGCACCCTCCCATTTGGTTTTTCTTTATCACCCCGACAAGGGGTTTGGAATTTTAACTATAACAAATTTTCAATTTTTTTAGTCCTTCCACATACTTTAAAATAAGTAATAATGGAAATTTATAAATAAAAATGAGGAAGCAAGGTAACCAACTACATATATGCACAGGTGGTGAATTCAACAACATGAGCTTGAAACTTCTTGTTGCTTATTCATAGCTCTCAATCATTCAAATTATATATACAACGACAATTACAAATTCAAACCATCAATTCCTATAAGAAATACAAATAAAAAAAATGGAAAAATTTGTTAAAGCAGAGATGCGAAATTCAAAGTTTTTAAATTTGAAAACCCTTAACTACGAAAACAAAATATGTAGCTATCACTATGAACTGAAATCAAAATACGCAACTACCAAAGTAAGTAAGTGTTTTTAAAAATTGAATTCGCAAAACGAGTGGAAATGAATATTCTATGGATATACCCCACCTTTTCCCTAAGCATGGACACATCATTCAACTCCAAGTTGAATAAAATTGAAAAATAGAGATCTACAAACTTTATAAAATAAATTGGAAACTTCTACCCAAATAAGAAGAATGGAATCCTAGTGTTAGTTGTGTTTCAAGGGAACTGATTGCTCTTTTATTTTCTCAATCTTGGCTATGTATATGAATATAACAAACTTTCAAAACGACCATTGTCACCAAATATCTCTGTATGTGGTCTTATATATGTATATATTTTTTCAATATTATTGTTTAAAGTATGTGTGTGTGTGTGTGTGTGTGTGTGTGAGAGAGAGAGAGAGAGAGAGAGTAACCACCCTTCCTATATCTAGGGTAATCATGAGATGAGCGTCATTGCTATATGACCCAACCTCCAGTTTTTAGTTATGGAAGTGGGGTCAACAAACTGACAACAAATTGACATCCCACAAGGACTACAAACCACTCAGGAGCCTGCAAACCACCCTAGGTGATCAACCCTTGATATGGAACTCATTTTCACTAGGTTTACACCCCAACCACACCCTTGGAACTCTGTGAGTGTGGTCATGAGGCTCCAACCACACCCATAAGCCTGTCTGCATGCAGTTATGACCCAAATTTCTTAGTCAGGTGCATGCGGTAGCGAGATCTATGCCACTTTTTCAGGAAAG
This sequence comes from Pinus albicaulis, assembly GCA_034641835.2. Taxonomy (NCBI): domain Eukaryota; kingdom Viridiplantae; phylum Streptophyta; class Pinopsida; order Pinales; family Pinaceae; genus Pinus; species Pinus albicaulis. The sequence continues at coordinate 615,963,433 of CM076580.1, forward strand.
CCTCCATACCACTGCCCATAATTGCGTGTAACTTTCTAGAATCGTGATTAAGATGAAAAGAATGCCAAACATTCAAACTTGAACAATATCTTGACCAGGACATGTATAGTACACAATAGACATTTCATTAAACATATGTTAAACATGAAAGCTACATGTCATGAATGCACATTTTATCTTAAACTTATGAATTTCCTATGAGAATCACCAAGAAGGCTCCAAGCCCTCTCTAACTGGTTGTAATAACATTTGTTAGTCCATGCATCCACCAACCATCCAGTAACTTAACAAATCATGAACAAGAGCCATAGCTAGATCACATCATATAACCAACATACAACTAGAATAGATACCATAACAAATCAACCATAATATCCATGTGATAACCAATACAAGTGCTCATTGATTACAAGATAAAAATAGCTCATATTAGCATATGAAAATGCCAACCAAGTCAGGGACTTCCATGTACCACTTGACCATAGCTTGGGCTGAATCAAATCTCTCTTTCATTCAATCACCCCTGCGCCATATTCCAAGCATGAATGTGGTATCATAAGGGTTAAATAAAAACAAAACCAACCAGGGCTCCTAGATGCTAAACAACCTCAACCCTCAACCATAGTGATCTCACCTATACTGTTCAGAAATACCTAACATAAAACAGATCGATCTCTACCCAAGTTATCCAGGGCTCGAAGAATTAGTAACTCAACCCATAACTAATTCAGAGCTCTAGAGAATTTGTTCCAGCGCGCGACTCTGAAGACTAGTAACTCAACCCATAAGGCTATAAAGTTTTTGTCCCAACCTGCAGGCTCTAGGAACTAGTAACTCAACCCAAGTTGTTTCAGGGTTCTAAAGAATTTGTTCATACCCGAAACCATAGGGAACCTGAGCACCAATTAGAAAAACAAGTGGGAAACCCACAACGCCATGGTTATCCAGGAAATGGCAAGGCAAGGCTTAAACCACTATCAATTAAGGAAAGTCTCCATGCCAATGGAAACCCATAACCAAGGAACCACATGCATATACCATGCATCAAAATATCAAAAGGAAATCACACATGCAACATGTTACCTACAAAGTATCTTTGTTGTAGTTGTTGATCCAACTTTTCCCTTGCGCTCCCTTGCTTTCCTTTGTTTTATTTCTCTAATCCAAGTGAATGCTAGAGTGCTCCAAGCATGCTCCAAGAATTCTCTAAGTGTGCAAGAGTGAATGAGAGAGAGAATGAAAGGAGAACATAAATCCAAACTATCAAAAGTTGTAAATAGCCAAAAGTTGTGAATTGATTCTTTTATGCCTTTTTATTATTGATGTCTCCTTTTTCTTCCCTTTTCTTCATTTTCCTTCATTTTTCCTCTAATTTACCTTGCATGCATATTTGTGTCTCTTCGCCTTCCATTTCTCCTATTTTCCTTTATTTTCATAATTAAATGTCAATTATTGTCTCTTGCCTTCGCCAATTCCAATAGCCATTAATTATTCACAAGTGATGCTTACCCAACATTTAGCTTTGAATACATGTCCCATGACCTTGTTCTCATTTTCTTTATATGGAAAATCCAATGAGGGGTTGTTACAAACCCCCCCCCTCTTGGGGGAACACTATCCTCGGTGTTCAATGACACTTATAATGAACAAAGCATGCTACCCATTGAGCTTTATAACACAACTCAATGCAACATTTACATCATATCAAACTGTTAAAACCATGAACACCGTACTACTTATTAGAGATTTATAACACAACTCGATGCAATATTTACAACACGCTGCTTATTGGAGCTTTATAACACAACTCATTGCAGTATTCACAATACACTTGTGCATATATAAATATAAACCAAATCACATAAACCAAACACATGTGCTCAACCAACAAATAAAGGAGGATACAAAGGCTGCATCTGATCAGCCATCTCCCATGTAGCTTCATCGGACTCAAATTGATTCCATTGCAGTTTAACTTGCTCAGTTCCGGGCATGAGTTTTTTCCGCTACAAAATGCACTGAGGTTCTAGCTAGAATTCTCCCTCTAGTTTTGTTGAAACATGTAACTAATTTCAATCTTCATAATGACATATGCAATCGTGATTTTATGTATTTGATGTAAAGAAAAAAAAAAATCTTATTCTTATTCTTGAGGCATGGGATTCATGCTCAAGGTTATTTTATTTATAGGTCAAGCACCCATTGAGTGCTTCTAGGGCTTGTCATTGACTCAATGAATCAATTGAGTCAATGTCGTGTATGGAAGACCCTTTTGGGCATGTTACATATTGTAAAAAATATATATTTTAGTCAAAATTAGAGTCAAATACCCTATAAGACCTTGTCATAGTGCTACAACAAGTCGGCTTTCAAAAGGAACAAGTCGACCTTATGAAGGGGTTATTCAACCTGCGAGAAAGACTATACATAAGAGAGCTCGACTTCATTTGGAGGACCATCAATTCAACGCACAAGAAGTTCAATCAAAAGGAAGAATAAGACCTAGAAGGAGCAAAGAAAATGAGAATTCAAGGAGGAGAAAAATAGAAGCTAAGAAGATTTATTTTGGGTCAATTTCTCTCACACGTGTGGACTGTAGCTAGGGTTTCTAAAGTGAAAATTTCAGACCTCAAAAGAAATTTAAACCTATAATTAAAAGGATCACTCTTGGAAGCCAAATTCATAAGAAAAAGAGTCCAAGAAAAGCGAAGGAGAGAAGCCTCATAATTATGCCTTAATCAACTCACACATGAGAAGTAGCAGTCATTTCAAGAGGTTGAAGATTACAAGCTGAAATTACACTGAAAGTTACAGGTATGAAAATCTTGGTCAAAGGAGAAGTGGAAGTTGTTGGAAGGAAAATTTGACTTGGGTTGACTTTGAGAGAATGAAGTGCTTCAAGGAGAAGTTTGACTTAGTCTTGGTCATGGGTCATAGGTCTTGGAATTCGTCATTTGAAGTTCTATAATAAGACAAAAGTTCTTTTGGCTTTTTTTTCTCAAAAGGAGAGGTTTTGGCCTATGATGATAGCCTATATCTTATGTCCTCTTGACTCATTGTTATTTGTTGTTTGGTAGTTGTTTGATGACAAGAACAAAATAATAATTAAGTCGAAGAAGAAGCTAATAAAGATAAGTAAAAATATATCACAAGCAATTATCAATTTAAGAGAAATCACTTAATCTAGTTGAATTGAGATTTCTCAACATGTTCCACCTGTAATATAGACCAATCAATCACATGATTAACATTGTGGACATACTTCTTAATCGATGAAAATGGAAAACATTATGGACTTTCATTATTAATGGAATTTCAAGTCGATAGGTCACTGGTCCAATCCTCTCAAGGATCCCAAAAGGCCCATAATACCAAGGTTCCAACTTGGCACATGATCCAATCCTCTATGAGATCCTCTTGGGCTTGATGCACAAGTACACATGGTCCCCAACCTGAAACTCCTTGAATGCTTTGTGTTGATCTGCATAACTCTGTCCTATGCTTCCTTTAAATTCCTTTTCATAACCTGCATCTCTTTCTCCATCTCAGCCAACATATCCAGTCCAGTCAACACCTTTTTCACTGGATCACTCCAGTTGATAGGATTATTACCACTTCGCTCATAAAGACCCTCAAATGGACTCATCCTCAAGGATTCCTGGTACCCATTATTATATGCACACTCCACCAGTGGAGGATACTCCTCCCATTTCCTTTGTTGATGCATGACATACATCCTCAACATATACTCAAGAATCATGTTAACCCTCTATGTTTGTATCTGTATGTGAATGATAAGCTGTACTGAAATATAACTCTATCCCCACGCCCGCAAACAACTCCTTCCAAAACCTGGAAGTGAACTTGGCATATTTGTTTGATATAATCTTCTTGGGAACACCATGCAACCTCACAATCTCCTTGATGAAGATCTGAGCTACCTCACAGGCTGAATTAGTAGACTTTGCTACAACAAAGTGAGGTACCTCGCTCAACCTATCAACCACGACTATGATGGAATCATGTTGCTTCGATGTCCTTGGAAAATCTGTAATGAAGTCCATGGAAATTATCTCCCATTTCCATTATGGAATCAGAATAGGCTACAATAAACCATCTAGATGCTTACATTATGATTTCACCTATTGACATTCCAAACATCTCGTAACAAACTCAAACACCTCTTTCTTCAAGTTCGACTAATGATAGAACTTCTTAATTGTTGTAAGATTCTTCTGATATGCCGGGTGGCCTGAATATGACTTGACATGAAACTCCATCAAGATAAGCTTCTTGAGCTCACTGTTATCCGACTCATAAATCATGTTCCTGGATATAAGTCTCAAATTTGGTGAGGAGGCTTGGACGCCAACGTTCCAAATAACCTGAAAACCGTTTGTGGAAATTCCACTTGATTCATGTTTTATTAAAATAATTAATTATTTTAATGGGGACCCTAAGTCTAAACTTGGGGAAATTAAATAATTAATGGGTATTAATAAAGCAGAGTGTGAATCTTCTAGAGAATGAAGATAAAGTAAAGATTTAATCTTGGCCATTGATTAGAATTCTAATCTGGGTCGTTGACTTGTCAATGAGAATATTATAAAAGAAGGCTTGAGGGTCATTAGGAAAATAAGTCGGGCAAACACTCAATAAGCCGAGGGAAGTCGATTCTCATAGCATAGAATTTGATTTCAAAGGGAGATTTGTAGGGTGGAGGAAGCGGAGGGCTTCAACAACAATCAGAACTCGAGGAAGAAGGGAGCAGAAGAGCATAGAGGTAGCATAGAGGGACAATGCAGCAATGACGTAGTCCCACGTAGCCTCTGCGCAGAGAAGGATGCTGAGGTGACACACAGAGAGATAGGGTGTCTCTCGGGTGTCAAAATTTCTCCAGAGATCGGGAGAAAAATTATCTCAGGTGTCTTCATGTAGTTTCTCAGTTATTTTGTCAGTGATTCCTTATAGATAAATTGTTGCTGAAGATTAATATATATAAACCCTCATCTGCTACACCAGTTTTCCCACATTGGGTTTTTTCCGGGGACAATTGTCCAAAAATAATTGTGTTGATGTGATTGGTTCATGTGCTTGTATTCTATTGTTCTTTTCTTTATATGTATAAATGTGATAGCTGTAGTAGAATTTGTTTCGAAATTTATTGAAGGGTTTTCATAAATAACTTATTGTGAAAATAAGTAGGATAAATAAATCAGTAAATGTAGTAGAATTTCAAAGTTGAAATTTTCATAGCTACCACAATCTCTGCTTCAGCTGTCGATACCTCTCATTATATTGCCCTGAATGCAAAATCTGCTCCTGCAAATATGTCCCATAAGAACTCATAGTTGAAGTGTGTTTCACTTGCACTCTCCTACTAAGAGCATCTACAACCCTATTATCCTTGCCCTTAATGTATTTGATCTCAAATTCAAACTCACTGAGGGTAGCCAACCATTTAGCTTGCTTTGAATTTAGACTGGGTTGGTCAAAAAAGTACCTCAACCCAGTGTGATCACTCATTAGAACAAACCTCCTTCCAAGAAGATAATGTCTCCACATATTCAATGCATGAATGATAACTTCCAACTCAATATCATGAGTGACATAGTTCCGCTCGTGCTTATTCAACTTGCTTAACTCATATCATACCACCTGCCCTTCCTGCATCAAGACTCCACCAAGTTCTTCCTTGCAAGCATCTGTACAAACCAAAAAATCCTTATCAGGATTTGCATTTCTCAATACCAGAGTAAGAAAATGCTTCAACTACTCAAAACTAGCTGCACACTCCTCAATCCATTAAAACTTCTTCCCTTTTCTTTGCAAAGGTGTAATAGGATATCCAATATGTGATAAGTTATTGATGAACTTCCTGTAATAACTTTCCAGTCCCATGAATGATTTGACCTCATCCACATTCCTAGGAGCTAGCTAATCCATGATATCTTTGATTGCTATCCCTTCCTTGGAAAAAGCATGTCCCAAGTAGTGAATCTGAGACCGAAAGGAATTTCACTTGCTAAGCTAGGCATACAACTGATGCTCTCTCAAAAAACTCAACACTACTGGCAGGTTCTTTGCATGCTCTTCTTCGTTCTTGGAGTATATTAATATATCATCAATAAACATTATCACAAACTTATCCAGTTAAGGATGCAACACATTGTTCATCAAACACATGAAATTGGCTGAAGCATTGGTAAGAGCGAGAGGAACCACCACAAACCCATAATGTCCATATCAGGTTTGAAATGCAGTATTATAAATGTCTTATTCTTTGATGTGTACTTGATGATATCCTGATCTCTGATCTATCTTCAAAAACTATGTTGCTCCCTTTAGCTGATCAAACAAGTCAATATGAGGTAAAGGATACATGTTCTTGATAGTCACCTTGTTCAACTATCTGTAATCGATGCGCAATCTAAGAGTACCATCCATCTTCTTTATAGACAATATTGGTGTACTCTAAGGCAACACACTTGACCTTATGTATCCCTTTCAAGCATTTCCTTAAGCTGCAACTTCAATTACACCAACTCTAGGGTGCTAATCATGTACGGTGCCTTAGGTGTGGGTGCTACTCCCGACATCAACTCAATCGAAAAGTTTACCTCTCTATGAGGAGGCAACTCTAAAATATCTGCAGGAAACACATCCTAAAATTGTTGTAAGACGTGATACCTCTTTAGGACCATCATCCTCAACATCCTTCCCTTTGTCCCTAGAATATGAACTATAAGCAATACACATTCCTTTCTACAATTGCACATTGCCTGCATAAATGTAACCATTCTCACTGGTGAAGGCTTCTTCTTTCCCTACAAGACTCTTTTTTCCCCATCATCATCTAGGCACTCAATAGACTTGTCATAACAGTCTACCTTAGTCCTGTGAATGAACAACCAATATATGCCCAAAATCATACTATATGATCCCAAAGGAAGCACATTTAGATGTGCTGATGTAGGAATACCACTAAGCTTAAATGCACAATATCTCACCCAATGATGAACTCTTCTCTTGCTCCCTGTAACCAACTGCACTAACCAAGATTCTACACACACTTCTTTATTCATGCAACACTTATCCACCAGGTCAAGAATGATATAACTATAATTAGATCTAGGGTCAATCAAAACATAAATAACTTGATCACAAAACAAACCTTCCATCCCAATAATGGATGCCTGGTAATCAACCTTCCTATTATCCACTGCTACATAAATACGAGGAATACTCTTCCCAACATCTCCAATTGTTTGTGCCTCTTGAGCACTACAAATATGAGGTTTTCTACCCTAGTGTGATGGAAAATATCTCATGCAATGCTCTCCACCACAAGTCCAACACTGCAAAGGCTTCCTGTCATCACCCTTATTCTAATCTTCGGGATGAAATCCATGTCATTTGTTAATTGCATTAAACTCATTATAAGGCGCCACATTCTCCTTATCGTCTGCATCTTGAGGTCTTCCTCGATTCTTAGCCCACTTTCCTTTAGTCTTATCATTATCTTTCCAATACCGCTTAGGCTCAAACTTGTGCTTAGAATGATCATAACAATGCTTCAGCTTCCAAATGACTCTACCACGTAGAAATTTGCCGAATAATGATTAATTATCCACCGAGACTATCCCGAGTGACCAATTCGACCTCAGAAAATACATATCGAAATCTCTTCCACCCGCATCACCACACATGCGGAAAGAATAGAAGCGATAGCACATCAAATCATCACACACATTAACACAGTATGTATGGGGAAAGCTTATAGTTGAAAACCCCCAGCTATAGTATATTATAAATGGAGAGAACATGCAGCAAATACATAGTACAAACTCCTCACAAGTACTCAGTACTATCTCCCAAAGCTACACAAAAACCAGCTTGGTTTTGAACAAGTCACAGGTTCAAAACACACCCACTACTTCTCTGCCTCTATTGCGCAATCAAGGCTGGTCTAAATAGAGATCCAGGTTCGAATCTCCTTGGCTTGACAGCGCAATCATCATGGGAAATTCCTCCAAGTGTGGTGCAAATCTCATGCACAACTGATGTCGCCACTGATAGCTAACTCCAACCTTTCATCTACCTCTTTCACTGGTCTCCACTGAACTGATCATGCACTGTAGTGAACTGATGTGTTCTTGAGTTGAATAATGAGTTACTAATTAATGAATTAAATAATATTTAATTCACTCCACTCATTACTAGTTGATTAGCTAGTTAAACTAATCTCAACTAGTTCAACCAAGTTAAACCGAACACAACTCCACCAACTGTCTCATCAACTCCACCAAACTTCTGCCACTGAAGTCCTAACTGAAGTCAACCATGCATGAGCTCACCAAACCCCTAGGAATAGCATAATTCCTCTGTCATATGCATGAGCCACTTCCAAGGCTCGAACTGAAGTGCTCCAAGAGAGTAAACTGAAGTTTAGAGTCCAAATATTATTAAGGGTAAATAATATTCGACTTCCCTATTTTTAGGATAGGCAGTCTAAAAATAGACTTCGACCTATAGGTCCAAAAATAGAGGTCCATCTATTTTTTACCAACATGACCAATACTCCAAGAATAACATACTGCAACCCCTGGACCATGCTCCATATGTCTAAAAATAGACATAGTCTAAAAATAGACTTTGCGCCAGAATTTGCCTGCGGGCCCACTTAGTGAAGGCGACTTCATTTCACTAAGCTCCATCATCTTGCCGTATTTTCAACACTCCAATGACTAAGGATAATCACACTCAATCCGACATTTAAATACTAAAGAAAACCCACTAATTAACTAACCTGTTGACCTTTGTCTTATCTTCCTTAAGATTATGGAAATACCCTCAAAAACTCCAAAAACTTAGTCGTGTACTCTTCATATGTCACAGAACCCTGAAAAGAACACCAGGAGTTTTTTGTCGAAGAAAATAGGTGGCTAAATTGCTTCGAGCCTTCAAGAGATACATTTCCTATGAAAATCTCTCATCTCTGGAAATTTCCTCGCGTGTCCATTTCCTTTAAAATATCCTCACCGATGTTTCCATCCAAAAACCCGAGACCCGTAAAAATAAAAATAAAAAAAAATTTGTGCTTAGAAAGGCCTTCATTTGCCCTTTGTATCCCTTGCTGCGAAATTCCCTATTTTAACCCTTTTTCCCATATTCAAAACTCCCCTTTTTAACCCCCAAAAAATCCCTCCCAAAATTTCCTAAGCCACCCATTTCATCCTTAAAACCAAGTGAAGTATTTTTCATTTGAGTTTAAACTCCTTTTTACCTCTATCGAATTCCTCTTTTAGCCTTGAAAACCCTCCTTTTTGGATAAAAATCACACTTTTCCATATATGATGGCTTAGCCCTTCTCAGACAGCCCCTTAACCACTTCCCCATATGCCCCCAGCATTAAGACCAAGTGCTAGCCCGTGAGGCGCTTATCGCATCGGAGGATTGGAGCTGAACGCTTTTTCCTTTGTAAACAAAATCTCCGATGCGATAGTGTAATGGTTCTATTTCTCAGGAACGATCTCCGTCGTCGATCTTGGGCTGTATTCGATTACCACAAGTCTCACCGCATCGTCACCCGATCACCAATCACAATCATAAACTATGCCACCCTCCGCCCTTTGCGATTGCAATCCTCCGATTGTAATCGCCGCCATCAATTTCCCTTTTAACCGACGACCCTCGCTCCATCTCGCCCTCCGATCGCAATCGCAATTTTCGTACGGAGCCACCTTCCGTTCCTCCCGATTTGGGACATTCCGACGCGATCTCCGCCGACGATCTCACATAAGATCCAACACCATAGGCCAATCGCCCCATCGCTCATCAAATTTAGACCCTCCCATCGCTTCCCGCTGATATTGGGATCGCAACCACCATCTCTTTCCCGAGATCCGACGGCCCTAATTGAAACCACCCTCCACCCACGATCGTGTCCCACCACATCAACCCATTTCATATGTCTTCCGCGCATTTTCTATGTTTTTCGTTCAAAGGCCCAAACCTTGGGTTTTACATTAAACATCGTGCCATCCCGCCAAGCATTAAGATTTTAATGTTTTACATTAAATTTTTCCATTTCGCCGACTTTCACGTACATTTCCTGCTGTTTCACTGCATCTTTCCACAGCTTCCTTTGCATCCACCGCTCTCATCCATGCTGCGTTGCCACTCTCACAGCCCTCCATAGCCATCCTTCCCATGCAAGGATTTCTTAACAAATTTGTGTGTTTTGCAGGGTACAGGCGGTGAAACGCCGCCATTGTTCACAGTCACTGTTACAGTGGCACAGAACGTAGGGAAGACCATTTTTTCAGAGCCTGAAAGTACAGAGAAGAGCCCGAGAGGGTGTTAGAGTGTAATTTTCATTAAAAATACAAAGTTCAACTCTGCAAAACCTCTCCAGTGCCACTAAAGCTCACATTTCACTGACATAGATAGTCATGAAGCGGCAAAGAGTATCAATACGGAGTTAATGAGTTCTAATGCACATTATCGAAGATGTTGAGCCTTAATTCAGTGTTTTAAATGCAAAATACCAAATTGAAGATCTCATGAATCACACAGAAGGCCCAATGCACATAAAACAATATCATCAAGGTTTCACATCAGCCGAAGTCTCCTCCTGAGAAAGGACACAGTACTCGTACTATTTCAGTCTACATTGTGTCCATGAGAAGATTTACTCTCTGACAACAGTCCTAAATGCTACCAGAGAATTTTTTACGCGGTATGGAAGACTTTGAACTCATTTGTCTACCTTTTGTTTATTCACCAGAGTACTACGAGTACTGCATCAAAATCACATCAAGAGCATACCCGGAGTAAATTGCAACCTGTCGAAGACCACTCTTTCATCCAAAGAGTACTGAAGTTTAATACTCGGATATTAAAACAGAATGGGTTTCGACCCACTTCTCCTACTCTGTTTAATGTTTCACCTACCTCCTCTGCATCTCTTTCATATATTAAACTCATGAAGAAACTCATTGTAAAGGTTGTTGATCGGATATCTATGAATTGTAAGTTGTTTCTCTTGAGATATAGTTCTCCGTGTAAAGTTGTAAGATAGGATGAGGAAGATGTTTTCAGACTAAATATCAAGCTGTTGGCAATGTTGTACATGACTGGTGTTGCTCTTTAATATGACAAGCACATTTCTTTAGATCCTGATTTAAAGCAGCGGTGATGTTTTTCTATCTTTTTCTTTGTTTTCCTTCGTAGTTCACTACATTTCATTTCTTCTGGTACACATCAGAAATCTGGCTTAGGATATACCCTCGCATGGTACCCTAAGGTTCTGCTCTCCCTAACATTAATGTTTTCTACTATATGTGTCATCTGAGCATAGATTCAAGGTTAATTTAACCAGTGTAGTGGTTAATATATATTGCTAGTTGATGTATGAATTAATAAATTTGTTCTCAGATGTTCTTGTTAGGCTTTAATTGAATGAATTGGGATACTGGGAGTCTAGAAAATTGTCTCTATCTCACTATGGTCCTTTTCGATTAATTGAACCTTTCTAAGTTTGCTTAAGCTAAATGCCAAAGCATTGGGAGTTCAAAGTCTCTCTCTGATCTCAGGTTTTCACCTTTGTTTTTAAATCTTTAATGTTTCCTTGTCTGAAGAGTTAACCTTTTAGGTTTTGGATCACAGGTTGTCCAATGGCATGCCCTGTCCCTGGATCTGATTCTTGAAAGGTCACTTTGGAGGTTTCCTTTCCTTTCTCCTTCTTTCTTACCATTTCAAGCCACACTATCATATTTAAAGATCCAATGCTTTAGATGACTAGCCCAACTGAAAGCCTGCATATTGAATAGCAAGTAAACCCTTTCCTGACTCCATCGCTTTCAATGGTCTTGAGTGTTCCTTGAAATCTTTCCTCCTTTTTCTCAAATTCTCTCTTTATTCACCCTTGTCTCATATCATGGCAAACTCCTTCTTCATTCCCGTTTCCCAACAACCAAACAAACAATCGAACAAACACACCTTGTGCCTATAACTAGCCTAATACCTTTAAAACAAGCTTCGAAGACATATACCTTTGCCTATATAGAGAGATCCCTCTCTGGACCTAGGAGGGCTAGATCCTGACGTCTGAAAGTGGTTATGATGTTTTCTCATCTTTTGGTATCGCCAAACTTGCCAAAACATGGGAACTCTAACACACAACACTTAAGCTAGTGTTTGTTTTCATTTTTTCATGTAATTAGTACATCATGTACTTCTTTTTCAAGAGTCTTTAAACTCATGCCCACTCAACTCCACCTAGATTCCTCTCGATACACTTCACATCTTCCACCATTTTTTTTCTCTTGAGATCGAAAATCACTATCTTGGCTTTCTCACTTTCTTATAAGGACGCTAGCGGAGACATGATGGTTTCATAATCGAAACTACATAGAATCCATGAAGACTACCGTGTCAGTGTATTCAACCATCTACCACCTCTGACCGTATCATCCCTATCCAACTCCGTATCTTGATCGAGACCGCTACCACATGCCCAATTAGTGTTTCTCCCACCGTTGAGGTTCCCATGTTTTGGCCAGGTTGACAGAGACCAAAAGATGAGGCAACATAGAACCACTTTGGGACCTTAGGATCTAGCCCTCCTAGGTCCAGAGAGGGATCTCTCTATGATAGCCAAAGATTTATGTCTTTAAGGCTCAAGGTATAGGATTTTAGGCTAGTTATAGGCTCGAGGTTGTTTGTTTGGTTGTTTGTGTTTGGTTGGAGGGAACCGGGAAAGAAGGACCAATATAAGACAAGGATGAGCAGAGAGGAAGCTTAGGCAGAGACAGATAACTCAGGGAACATAAAAGCCATTGGGCTATGGAGTCAAGAAAGGATTTATTTGTAATCAATGTGCAAGCTTTCAGTTGGGTTAGTCATCTAAATCATCTGGATCTTAAAAGATGATTGGTGGAATGGGACATTAAGGTCAGAAAATGAAAGGAGGAGAACCAACCAACTCTGTCTATAGATCAGGCCAGAGGTCATTTAACTCTAGGCCTGCTTGGACAAAATTAGAGGTGTAACAAGGGTCTTGGAAAGGTTTAATTGGGAAGGTAAGCTCCTAGTGAGGCAGATACAGGATTCTAAACCTCCTAGGTTCTCAACACATTCAACTAAATCCTAACTAGAACATCTAAATACTGATTCCATTAACTCATACATCAGAGAGCAGGCAATGACATCCACTACACTGGTTAAATCAATTGAAATCAACATTCAGATACACATATGAGCAGAAAACATTGAGGTAGGGAGAGCAGGAAACATAAGGCACCTATCAAGGGTGAATCTTATATTATACTTCTGTTGCCTACCAGCAGAAATGAAATGAAATGTAGCATGCAATGAGAGCAAGTCAATCACAAATACAGAGAAAGAGGAAACATCACCAGCTGCTTTAGATCAGGATCCAAAGAAACATGCTTGTCATATTAAAAACAACACCAATCAGGTACATCATAGCCCATAGCTTGAACATTCAATCTGAATACATCTAATCTCAGTCTATCTTACAATATACACAGAGAACTTGTCTCAAATAGGAACAATGCTTGCATTCCACTGATTTCTCATCAACAACCATTACAATGTTTCCTTCTGTGCTTTATAGCAAAGGATGAACCTAAGATCGACTGAAGGAGTAGGTGAAAATTAAATGTATCTTTAAACATAACAATGAATGCAGGGCCGAAACCCATTTTGCTTGACATGCTGTATATTTAATCTCTATCACCTCCCTTGTGAGAGAATGATCTGCTCCAGATTTGATCTTGACATCTTTTGGCTGAAGTACTCCTGCATGATTTGAACAAAATGAAACAAACTGCTGGGAAGGTCTGCCTCATGAATGTATGACTGTTTTTTGAGCTGTAGTTAAGGCGGAAATTCTTTCAGGGATGTTATGTATAATAAAGTGGTATGGGCACCCTGTACTTGGATAAAGAGAAACATTCTGCTGACAAATAACCCTGATGGTACCTTTTACTTGCATGCAGGATCCTTTGATCGATCTTTGGGGTCTTCAAACTGCTGTTTAGCCTTCCAAACTTTGGATTAAAAGCTCAAGATCTTCATAAGCCCGCTTTAATCTTCTTTTTCCTCTGCACTGAAACATTCTACCGCTTTATTTGCTTCTGACAAGGTAGTTCGGGTTTTAATGGCACTGAAAGGTTTTCAATGCTCGAAATCTAACTTTTGTCCTTGATGCAAATCCTCCCGGCCGCTTTCTTTGACCATTTTATAACAGTACCAACTTCTTGGATTTAATACTGTTTGCACAACTTTTCCATGTAGGATCATGGCGGTCCTTTACCCTTGTAAACTCTGCAAAACAATGAACTGTGAGGAAGACCATGGACAGGGATGATGAAGGCGATGAGGACAAGATGTGGTCGTGGAAAATAGCCATGCAGACGGAATGGAGGGGAAAAATTGCAGGGGAAATGGTGAAAAATAGCTCTGGTGTGGTTGGCGGACGTTGCAGAATGAAAAATGCATGGAAAACATTAAAAAATGCGAGAGTAGGACGTTATATGCGACGAAATGGTTGACAGGTACAGAACATGCACGTGGGGTGATGTGGCATATGGACAGCTGAGTGGACGGATGAGGTGGAGGTCCCGGGGCAACGGAATGGTCAACGATGAACAGACAGATCCGGACCGTCGATCGGGCGAAGATCGACGGCGGAGGACGAAGGAAGGCGGGCCCGCGGGTACGATGGACCGGTGTTAAATGGCGCGCAGCTTCGAAAGATGACAGCTGTTGGATGAGGGCCCCGCGATCTAACTGTGGTAGCGGATTTCGCTGCAAGGCTGGGGTCGAAGGTTAACGTGCGGGAAGGTGGTGGTTTTGCCACCGTACAGGGGACAGGTGGCTGCTACTGAATGGAATCGCTGTGCTTCCGCGGAAAACCACCCTGCGCGCAGCGGTGGTGCGGAATTTACCAGCGGGTTTGGGCGGATGATGTATGCAGATGGGGTCAACTGTTTCGGGCGGGCTCCGCGCCGTTGGATTAGATTTCTAACGGACGGTCGAGAACCGTTGATCAATCAAAATGTATTAAAACCCACAAATGCGCGTTAACAAGGTTTTTAATTGAATTCTTCGCGCGGAGAAAGGTTGGAGGGGTTAAGCGCCTAGGGGGTTTAGCTTTGGGTTCCGGCGCCAGGTCTTATGGGAAGAAAAGGAGCGCGGGGCTATGGCCAAAGGGGCTTAGGCCTTATTATATGATTTTTGCACATTTTAAAGCATTTTTAGGCCCAAGGGGAGGAACGATAGGGAAATGAAGGGTAGGGAAGGCCAAAACAGGGGAAAAAATAGGATTTAGAGAGGGTTTAAAGGGATAATGGGGGAATTAAAGGGGAGTTTGACAAAGGGAGAAGGGGAAGGTGATATTTTGCAAAGGTATAAAGGGCAATAATGGGCCTTTTTGAGAAATGGATCAGTAGAGGGACTACCTTTCAGGCACAGTACAGAGAGATTCCAAGGAGGATGAATTTTCCGGGGAAAGGCATTCCTTGGAGGCTCCAGAACAATTCTAGCCCCCAACTTGCTTGTCAAGAATTTCATAGGGGGGCTAACAGTGGCTCCACATGGGGATGGCTTCTCCTAGGAGGATTCAAGAAAGCAGATATGATCTTTGGAGTAGGCCAGGTGCCTGCTGTCATGAGCCATCTTTCTTCTTCAATTTTAGCTGCCACAATATGATGGAAACATCAAAAAAAACATTTCCCAACCAATCTACCTACCCAAACTACAATCCTAGCATTTTCCCTCGGGTGCATTTGAGCTAGCAGACCCTTTACATTTTATTTTGCAAAACAAAAACAAACCTATTCTAATTCTACCCTTATGGCTCCATGAGGCCAGATTAGACTGTTGACCTCATCTATTTCTCTACCTAATCTACTACCTGTTGGGATTAAACTGTCCAACAGGTTTCTTCACCTACATTCTAAGACAGGAAATTTAAACACAACCAAGTCAGGATTAGACTGTCTGACTTGCTGGGCAGAAAGTTGTAGAAAACAAAACTGTGAAGGCATGGAATTCTGCAACTGTGGAACATCCTTCTTTATTTCTTGTGACTCAGGTTTTGAGCATATTTGAGTCACTTCTTTCTTTGCTTCAGCTCTGGTTTTGGGAAAATTAGAGCTGGTTCTTATTTTCACTGCTGGTCCAGATTTTGAGCTTGTTAGGACCAGCTATTCCACTTGCTTTTGGCTCAGATTTTGATCATGTTTGAGCCATGTTTTTCATTTCGGAGGTTCATGGCATGAGCATGGTTCCAACTCTCTTTTCATTCGTTTTTTTTTTTTCTTGGGACATTTTCTTCTCTCTTTTTTTTGAAAATGAAAACTTGCAATGGTATGTACAATGGAGATGAAAACTCGAAATGGAAAATCAATAGAAGTAATGTTTGAGCATCCCGCTCATTTACAGACTCCCCAAACAATTTCCGTGCCATCAAGTTCTTTGCAGTAAAAACGCATTAGGCCCCACAAGGGCTTGTATGGGATATATGGACTTTGCCACAAGTCAAATTTCTCCATGTTTGCCATGTTTACCTTTGTCCTCTCTCCTTGAATCCCATTTCAGAACCTTGTCCCCAACTTTGAAATCTAAAGCTTTGGTTCTTTTTTCAAACTGCCTCTTTATGTTTTCCTCAACTCTGACAGCCCTGCTATAAACTTTCTCCCTTGTTTGTTGAAGATGGATTGTTTCATTAATTCTTCTCACCATACTGTCGCTCTTCCGATCGATCTCTTTGACAAGCTGATCACTAACTCCAAGACTAGTAGAAAACTGCCTACCCCATAAACTACCCAAAAAGGTGACAAAGCAATAGATTTCTTTGTAGTGAGCTCCTGTCAACAGAAGGTCCCACCTTACCTACCATAATTATTATAGAGAAATTAAATCAAAATGTGATATATATATATATTATTATTATTATTATTATTATATAGAAGTTATTGGTGTCCTTTACACTACACCCTAAATTCTACCAACTTATCTTCAAAGCTACAAAGTTCAAGGTTTATCAAGATCCAAAAAAAATACAACCATAATACTTGCTTCTCAAGACTAAAATCACCTTTAAAATATAAATTATTTAGTGGGATGAATAAATATCAACCTTTATGAACCACAATTTACAATAAACTAATTGTTAATTCCGTTGTAATTAAATGTGTTCAAGAGTGACTAATAACATGCTTATGAATTATTTTCTTAAAAGGATAATTTAAATTATATAGAGTTGGCATCTCATAATTTAGGAATTCATATGTGAGCTGATATTGCAACAAATTACTTACTGCAATTTTGAATTTTCAGCAAGACCCTTTAACTCAATGAGTTATTATACTAGAAATACCTTGACTACAAATCTTAAATTAACTTAAGCCTTTTGTTTTATGGACGGTTCATAAACGTAATTAGATGCAACCATTGAACATTATGAAAACCAATTTACAAGCATGAAATGTACAACCATTGAGGCATTTCGTCAAACACTTACAACCATTATCTCTTTAAGGTGTTTTCACAATAATTAGCTAACATGAATCCAAAGTTGCATGACTTCTCTTTTTTTTGTAAGTAGTGCCAATAATTGAACTTAAGATATTAGTAGACTATCAGCCATATTCATTGTTGAATCTATACCAATGAATATAAATATTTAGAAATTTCAAACATTGCTCACAATGTTGTAAGGTACAGCCATTGAGGAATTTTGACAAATAGTTGGCAGTCATAAAACAAGTTGCCATATGGTTATTTAAATTTTCAAATTATTAACCATTTATACTTTAAAAACAATTTCCAAGTGGTTAGCCTAAATCAGATTCATCACTCTAAATTATCAGGCAGTTCCAATATAAAAAGAACCAAACAGCAAGACAAAACAACAGGCGGTTCTACATGCAACAGCAAATCTGCAAAACAGAGCAGATTTGGGAATTGATGTCCAAAACCTTGATTTTTGGAATCAAACTTGGGGTGAAATGGTCTTTTGGTACGGATACCCCCTGAAGTGGAGCTGAATCGCAACAGGGACGCCCAGAAATGCGATTCTTTAAAACAACAAAATTTATAGCCTAAATGTTTCATTTATGACTTTTGTCAAACATATGGAATGAAAACTTACAACTACACCTCTACATGAGGAAAAACAACCCAGATTTATGCTACTAATAAATGCTCATTGAAATCACGCATTTCTAAATCCACCATATGAGTTCTTGAAACATTTTACCACCCACAAGCTAATTCATTTGACATGAGTGACAAGCTTTTTGCACCAATTGCTACAATTTAACAAACACATGGAAGCCCTGAATGCTACAGCCATTAAGGCTTTCTATAAAAATTTTGATAGTACTATTCAACAACTTGAATAACAAAACATTGAAGAATATGAAACATAAGCCATAACTAAAATTTATCTCCAACTTACCTCAAGCATTTGACCTTCCAAACTATACTTTATTTGCCATTATATTTGCATTTTCTTTTAAGGGTTGATTCTGCAATTCCTCCAAGCATATTTTGGGTACATGTCCATTTTCTTACTTCTGATGTAAGCTGCAATTTAGCACTTATTCATGCATAAATAAATTTATAACATTACTCACTCACAGATTTTGTCAAACACTTTGCAAACTATCCTAAAACCATTTATAAAACATGCATCTATTAATTACTTGAAACAGAACCATAAATCGTGAAATACTTACCCAAGTCCTTTGGAATTTATTTATTGAAATTACCTTCAACAATATTTGGCTTTCCTTTCTCAAATGCTACAATACCAAGATTAGTACCATAAACTATACCAATAATAACTCCAATATTGAGATCTAAACATCCATACATATACATTGATCTAGTCTTCATTTTTAACTAATCAATAATATTTTAGATAACATAAGCCTAAACCAAAATTAGATGCTTACAACAAATTAAAGGTCTACCTTTTATTTTATGCTAAATCTATACTATAATTTTAGGACAATGGAAATTATACCTGAAGAGATATTCAGCTCCAATCGTTGAGAATCTGATCCACCTTCGATCCCTTAACCAACTCATTTGAACCATCCGGTTTTCCACCCAACCATATCCAGGGAGAACTCCTCCCCCTGGAACCCCCGAGCTGTAAAAACTCACAAACAGTACCAAAATACAATAGTAGAGAGATAGATGCAAGGAAAACTAAGGAATATAGTTTTCACTTCCTCTAAATACCACTCATGTTCAACCTCAATAGATACTTAGTATATTTGTAAGAAATTCAGATTTGTTTTGGAAGTAATTGGATACTCTCCATATCTCTCCCTCTCACAATATTCCTCAAGTCTCTTCCACTCTTGGCATTACCCCCTCCTCCCCCCAAATGAGAATACATGAGACTCATATATAGGAGGAGCAACAATTCTTGTCATAAAGGAGGATTAATATGCATGCATTGTATTCCATTTAGAGGAGTGTAACTTATGCCATTAAGGAGAGGTATGCATGCCTTATTTAAGGAGAGTGTAACATATGCATTAAAGTGAGTGTAAGAGGAATATTTTATGACACACATTTAATGAGTGTAAGAATATTTTATGACATATATTTAATGAGTGTAAGAGGAATATGCCATTCCTTGATGAGTGCATAAAAGAGAGTGTAATGTAATATTTAAAATAGAGAGAGTTACATAGAGCCATGAGAGTCATGAAGGAGAGAGATGTGAAGTGATTGAGGAGATATAATTTCCTTTTAATAATAATATCGTAGTCTCATAAAAGATAATAATAATATTAATAATATTAATAATATTGAGGATTAAGTCGAGATTGAACTATTACAATTGATTAATCATAATTTAAGTGATTTTCCTTGAAGTATACTTGTTTACCCATTGATTGGAGGTGATTTACTATTTTTGGAAATTCATACTTGAAATGGTAGACATGACTTTCTATTTTTAGAAAGTCACTCCAAAATTGTTAGGAATTAGATTATTAAGGAAATTCGTCTATGAGTTGCCCATGAGTGGTATTTTTCTTCCGGATAATAGGGATTCCACACCCCTATTGTATGCATCTTCATGCCTTAGTAGATTGAGGACTCCGCGCCCTGATCTACTCTAAAGATCCAAGATTCCACACCTTGATCTTTTTAAATATTTAGGACTCCACGCCCCAAACATTTCCTTATATATTCAAGACTCCACGTCTTATATTTCATGGATTTAGGACTCCGCGCCCTAATTTCCATGGCTTCTCATCTATTCTGATTTGAAACTCCGCGTTTCACCTTAAGGTACTGATTGTGAGCTTATACCCATCTGATGGTTCGTTGGTAAGGTCTTCTTCCAAGACCTGCACACATCACAATCTCAATGATCAAATCAATCAAATGAATTTCATAATTAACTTATTCAAATTTTACCAAATATTGTGCATGACTTCCACAGTCATTTTGGTTTTGGAGAAATGACTTCCGCAGTCATTTATAACTTGAGCATCCATGTTGGCAATGACCAAGTCCCCTGCCACATCATGCTTAGTACGAGATTATGCACATATAATCATACAAATCATGTATCATCCATAAATCATAATTAACCATATGGTCCACATAACTATGATTGTCCATGGATCTGTGTCTCAATTCTAAATCACCATTCACATGGTACACCTATGTCCAAAATAGGATACCAAATGAGAAAACATTGCTAATATTCTCTTAACCAAAATCAATCCTTGTGCACGCAACCATAGATATTATCATAAGCACACAACAACCAAGTGACCCAAACCAGGTCATAGCATGTAAACATGTACATAAGTCTTTCATACATAATATTGTATCAAAATCACCATCTCTAAGTGTCATCAAAGCTATCTCACTATATATATATATATATATATATATATATATATATATATATATGTATATATATATATATATATATATATATATATATATATATATATATTATTATCATTTATTACTTTATTTGTATAAATTATATATATATATATATATAATATATATATATATATATGTATATTTTATATATGAAAATAGTTCAACGTTTGAAAAAATGACCAAGATCAAGTTTTTTTACTTTTTTATTTTATAAATTATATTATAATGTGTCAAACGGTGTTTACGCCCACGGCGACGGCCCTTTCCGAAACTTTTCGATTTTTAATTTTTATTATAAACTTACTTACCACGGCCTACGAACAGTCACCGCTAACCCAGAGAAGTTCCACGTTGCCACGGCTTCGAACAGTCACAGGCTATCCGTTCACGTCACACTCGTTTTAAAAAAAACTCGATTGCTTAATAAAAAACCTGTCAAAAATGTCACACGGGTTCAAATCGAATAATATTCCGGTGCTATTGGACGGCTTTAAAAACCGATACCAATCGGAC
The DNA here is from genome assembly GCA_034641835.2 of Pinus albicaulis. Taxonomy (NCBI): domain Eukaryota; kingdom Viridiplantae; phylum Streptophyta; class Pinopsida; order Pinales; family Pinaceae; genus Pinus; species Pinus albicaulis. Next base: position 615,984,910 of record CM076580.1, read on the forward strand.
GGCGGGTTAATCGGACAGGCAGGCACCGGCTATGAGGTCGGGTTTATGTGATTTAATAGGAATTATGGGCACAGATCGATGAATACAGGGCAGTGTGTAACAGCGAGGACGTGACTGTAGTTTGACCGCCCAGATTCGGAGTTAATAGCGAGTGTGTTTACCAGTGTGTAATAGCAAGTGCAGCGGGGGAATGTTAAACGGAGTGATAAGGTAATAATGCACAGGGTGGACGGGGAACCGGGCAGGAGAGAAGAGCCTTTTAATTATCTCTGAATGCAAGTTAGTGATATTTCACAGACTCAGCCCTTTAATTATCAGTGATTTCAGCTCCAAATAACAGTGATAACAGAAATCGATAGGATGTGAGGAACAGATCGGATATGAGAGGAGAAAGGCTGCAATTTTTCTTTTAAAACTAATACCGTAATTCTGGAATTCCTTAATTCTGGGTGATCACACAGATCCCGAAGAGCGATGGCTCCGATACCAATGGAGTGTAAAAACTCTGGTAAACTTGATAATTATATATTATTATTGATGAAGATGAAAGATGATTACAATGGGGAATCACCGAGGCTTTAAATATAGCCTCAAGGTGTCCCTTGGTGAAGAGGCATGATCTTTGATCATGCCCTTTCACTAATAAAACCTAATATAACTATATCTAACTAACAATTAATAAAATTTACATAACATTTGTTTCAAGGTCTAGGTCGGAAGAAAGGGTCTAATGAAATTGCCAGATCTTACGGGTGAAATTAGCTGTGGATGTATTTGAAATGGTTGGTCTTTTAGGTGTAGGAGCTCCTTTGAGGATACTCTCTGGATTTTCAACTATTTCCGGTGGGTCAGGGTTGGGATAAGCTCTTGTGTGAATGGTTCTGAAAGCCATAATGTTGTTTCTTAGCTAAGCAGCTTAACCCTACTCGTTTCTTCTACTGTGGTTAATGTTGTCGGGGAGATAGCCTCCAGTGGAGTACGATTGTGGGAGTATGATGATCAGCAGGCCTACTGATCACCAGTGGAGTCTTTTAACGTTTAGGAACAATGGAGTCGCCAGGTGGAGGTTTTAGGATGTTTCTAAGGGGTACACTATCCACCACAGTGCTCAGGCACTATCACCTTTCAGGAATCTCCTCTACAACAACAAGCTCCAACCAGAGATTGACTGGGAGGGCATTTACCAGATATGTCACCTCTGAAAAGAGGATGAGATCTGGAGGCTACCTGGCCCTTTCCAGGCTCTGTCTAAGAGTGTGGTGGATATTCAATAATGGAGGTTGATTCAAGAAAGGGGTGACTTACTGTCAACCTAACCAGAGTTCTAAGTTTCTGAGGTTTTTATGAATGTTTAAGGTGAAATGTACTCAGAATCCCCAGTGGAGTCGCCATTATGTTGGGGTTCCCATGTTTTGGCCAGGTTGACAGAGACCAAAAGATGAGACAACATAGAACCACTTTGGGACCTTAGGATCTAGCCCTCCTAGGTCCAGAGAGGGATCTCTCTATGGTAGTCAAAGGTTTAACTTTGAAGCTCTAAGTTGTGATTTTAGGCTAGTTATAGGCTCGAGGTTGTTTGTTTGATTGTTTGTGTTTGGTTGGAGGGAATCAGGAAAAGAAGGACCAATATAAAAAAAGGATGAGCAAAGAGGAAGCTTAGGCAGAGATAGATAACTCAGAGAACATCAAAGCCATTGGGCTATGGAGTCAAGAAAGGATTTATTTGTATTCAATGTGCAAGCTTTCAGTTGGGCTAGTCATCTAGAGCATTTGGATCTTTAAAGGAGATATTTGGAATGGGACATTAAGGGTTGAAAATGAAAGGAGGAGAACCATCTAACTCTGTCTATAGATCATACCAGAGGTCATTTAACTGCAGGCCTGCTTGGACAAAATTAGAGGTAAAACAAGGGATCTTGGAAAGGTTTAATTAGGATGGAAAGCTCCTAGTGAGGCAGATGCAGGATTCTAGACCTCACAGGTTCTTAACACATTCAACTAAAACCTAACAAGAACATCTGAACATAGACTTCATTAATTCATACATCAGAGAGCAGGCAATAACATCCACTACACTGGTTAAACCAATCGAAATCAATATTCAGATACACAATGGAGCAGAAAACATTGAGGCAGGGAGAGTAGGAAATATAAGGCACCTATCGAGGGTGAATCTTATATTATACTTCTGTTGCCTACCATCAGAAATGAAATGAAATGAAACATAACATAAGAGCAAGTCAATCACAAATACAGAGAAAGAGGAAACATCACCAGCTGCTCTAGATCAGGATCCAAACAAATATGCTTGTCATATTAAAAACAACACCAATTAGGTACATCATAGCCCACAGCTTGAACATTCAGTATGAATACATCTAATCTTAGCCTATCTTAAAATATACACAAAGAACTTTGTCCCAAATAGGAACACTGCTTGCATTCCATTGATTTCTCATCAACAACCATTACAATGTTTCCTTCTATGCTTTATAGCAAAGGATGAACCTAAGATCGACTGAACGAGTAGGTGAAAATTAAATGTATCATTAAACCTAACGATGAATGCAGAGCCGAAGCCCATTCTGCTTGACATGCTGCATATTTAATCTCTGTCACCTTCCTTGTGAGAGAATGATCTGCTCCAGATTTTATCTTGACATCTTTTGGCTGAAGTACTCCTGGATGATTTGAATAAAGTGAAATAAACTGCTGGAAAGGTCTGTTTCATAAATGTCTGACTGTTTTTTGAGCAGTAGTCTGGTGGAAATATTTTCAGGGACACGGTGCATAAATAAGACAGTATGGGTGCCCGGTACCTGATATAGAAAAACATTCTGCTGACGAAAACCCTGATATTACCTTTTGTCTGCGCTCAGGATCCTTTGATCGATCCTCGGGGCCTGCAAACTGCTGTTTAGCCTTCCAAATTTCGGATTAAAAGCTCAAGATCTTCATAAACTCACTTTAATCTTCTTTTTTCTCTGCACTGAAACATTTTGCCGCTTTATTTTCTTCTGACAGGGTAGCTCGGGTTTTAATGGCACTGAGAGGTTTTCAGTGCTCGAAATCTACCTTTTGTCCTTGATGCAAATCCTCCCAGCCGCTTTCTTAGACCATTTTATAACAGTACCAATTCTTGGATTTAATACTGTCTGCACAGCTTTTCCATGTAGGATCATGGCGGTCTTTTACCCTTGGAAACTCTGCAAAACAATGAACTGTGAGGAAGACCATGGACAAGGATGATGAAGGCGACGAGGACACGATGTGGTCACGGAAAATAGCCATGTAGACGGAATGGAGGGGAAAAATTGCAGGGGAAATGGTGAAAAATAGCTCTGGTGTGGTTGGCGGACGTTGCAGAATGAAAAATGCATGAAAAACATTAAAAAATGTGGGAGTAGGACGTTATATGCGACGAAATGGATGACAGGTATGGAAAATGCACGTGGGGTGACGTGGAAGACGGACAGCCGAGTGGACGGATGAGGTGGAGGTCCCGGGGCAACAGAATGGTCAACAATGAACAGACAGATCCGGACTGTCGATCGGGCGAAGATCGACGGCGGAGGACGAAGGAAGGCGAGCCCGCTTGTACGATGGACCGGTGTTAAATGGTGCGCAGCTTCGGGAGATGACAGCCGTTGGATGAGGGCCCCGCGATCTAACGGTGATAGTGGATTTCACTGCAAGGCCGGGGTTGAAGGTTAACGCGCGGGAAGGTGGTGGTTTTGCCACCATACAGGGGACAGGTGGTTGCTACTGAATGGAATCGCTGCGCTTTCGGGGAAAACCGCCCTGCGCGCAACGGTGGTGCGGAATTTACAAGTAGGTTTTGGGGGATGATGTATGCAGGTGGGGTCCACTGTTTTGGGCAGGCTCCGCGCCGTTGGATCGGATTTCTAACGGACGGTCGAGATCCGCTGATCAATCAAAATGTATTAAAACCCACAAACGCGCGTTAACAAGGTTTTTAAATGAATTATTCGTGCGGAGAAAGGTTGGAGGGGGTAAACACTTAGGGGTTTAGCTCTGGGTTCCGGCGCTAGGTCTTATGGGGAGAAAAGGAGCGCGGGCTATGGCCAAAGGGGCTTAGGCCTTATTATATGATTTTTGCACATTTTAAAGCATTTTTAGGCCCAAGGGGAGGAATGATAGGGAAATGAAGGGTAGGGAAGGCCAAAACAGGGGCAAAAACAGGATTTAGAGAGGGTTTAAAGGGATAATGGGGGAATTAAAGGGGAGTTTGACAAAGGGAGAAGGGGAAGGTGATATTTTGCAAAGGTATAAAGGGAAATAATGGGCCTTTTTGAGAAATGGATCAGCAGAGGGACTACCTTTTAGGCACAGTACAGAGAGACTCCAAGGAGGATGAATTTTCCGGGGAAAGGCATTCCTTGGAGGCTCCAGAACAATTCCTAGCCCCCGACTTGCTTGCCAAGAATTTCATTGGGGGCTAACACTATCCATGATTGATTCCTCACTATCCTTGCTTCTACAAGTATGAAAGATCGAAGGATCACAACATTAACTTCTCGCTTGCTTTTCTTGAGCTCTAGAAAGTCTTTACCATGACTCAATCAACTTGTTATTGTTTATCTTGCAACTTTTGATTCATGCCTTCAAAATTCTCAATGTATCTTTTATATCAAGATAATACTCATCTCCTTGTTTCTCAAGTGATATGTAAGGAGAGTCACGTGAACTGCAATCCACCACTCTGCTCGTCATCTACGATCTTATATTTCCCTGCAAACATATCATGTTATATAACCCAAATATAGACATAATCAAAATCATACCTCCGTGAAGTTCAAGGAAGGTGATCTCATATGCACAATCAATCCATATTAGCACAATATATATACATAATGACACCAACATATCAACATCTCAACCTCATAACACACCAACATCATAATGATGACACAAATTGTAATAATGACCACCATGATGCATGTTTGACCGGTTATGCATGATAATCATAACAATCAAAATGCATGCACAACAAACACATTGAAAACTAACATGCATGCATAACAATCATATATAGCCCATCCAGTCCAAGTGTTTAAACTTGGAAGCTACGATACCGACTTGTAACCACCCCTCCCTGCATCTACCCACTTTTACAAGCTATCTAGGGCAAACATGAGATGAGTGCCACTATGATATGACCGACCTCCAAGTTCCAATTATGGAAGTGGGGCCGACAAACCGAAAATAAACTAACATCCGACAGGGACTACAAAACATTAAGAAGCACCGTAAACCACCCCATGTGATAAATCCTTGAGTTATAACTCATTTTCACTAGGTTTACACCCCAACCACACCCTTGACACTCGCGAGTGCGGTTTTGATGCTCCAACCAAACCCATAAGCTCTGTCCGCATGTGGTTATGACCCAAATTTCTCGATTAGGTGCATGCGGTTGTGAGATCTATGCCACTCTTTTCAAGCAAGCCTCCAAATCACTTGTCCCATAACTTGCCTTTATTTTTCAAAATAATGATTAAGATGTCAACAATGCCAAACATTCAAACTTGAAAAAAAACCTTGAATAGGACATGCCTAGCACACAACAAAAAAATTCTTCAAGCATATGGTAAATATGAAAGCTATAGGTCATGAATGAATATCCCGATCATCAACTTTTGAATTTTCTTTGAGAATAACCAAGAAGGCTCCAATCCCTCTCCAACTAGTTGCAATAACACTTGTTAGTCCACGCATTCATCAACCATCCGGTAACTTAACAAATCATGAAAAAGAGCCATATCTAGGGCACATCATATAAACGAGATATGTAACCAACTTATAACCGTAATAGAAACCATAACATCCACACGATAACCAATACAAGTGCTCATAGATCACAATAGAAAAAATAACTCGTATTAACATATGAAAATGGCAACCAACTCGGGGACTTCCACGTACCACCCGAGCCATAGATTGGGTTGAACCAAATCCCTCTTTCGACCCAATCACCCCCAGCGCCATATTCGAAGCATGAATGTGGGATCATAAGGGTTAAACCAAAACGAAATCAACTAGGGCTTCCAAAGGCCAAATCACCTCAACCTTCAACCATAATGATCACACCTATATGGTCCATAAATCACTAACATCAACCAAATCGGTCTCTACCCAAGTTGTTCAAGGCTCCGGGAACTAGTAACTCAACACACAACTAATTCGGGGCTTTAGAGCATTTGTACCAATCTATGGCTCTAGGGACTAGTAACTCAACCCATAAGGCTGAAGAGCATTTGTCCTAACCTACGGGGCTCCAAGAACTAGTAACTATGTTTCGGGGCTCCCAGAGCATTTGTTCCAACCCATAACATAGGGAACACGAGCACCAATCATAAAAACAAGTGGGAAACCCACAACACCATGGATATCCGGGAAATGGCAAGGCAAGGCTAAAACCATTGTCAAGCAAGGCAAATCTCCATGCCAATGACAACACATAACCAAGGAACCACATGCATATACCATGCATATGAAGATTAGCAAGAAATCACACACACAACCTATTACACGCAAAGTATCCCCTGCTATAGTTGTTGACCCAACTTTTCCCGTGCGCTCCCTTGCTTTTCTTTGCTTTCTTTCTCAATCCAAGTGAATGCTAAAGTGATCCAAGCATGCTCCAAGAATGCTCTAAGTGTGCAAGAGTGTATGAGAGAGAGAATGAAATGAGAGCTCAACTCCAAAACAGTCAAAAACTGTAAATGACCAAAAGTAGTGAACCGATTCTTTAATGAATTTTTATTATTGATGTCTCATTTTTTCTTCATTTCCCTTCATTTTTCCTCTAATTTCCCTTGCATGCACATTTTTGTTTCTTCACATTCTTTTTTCTCCTATTTTCCCTTATTTTGTTAATTCAATGCCAATTATTGCCTCTTGCCTTTGCCAATTTCCATAGCCCTTAATTAAATACAAGTGATACCCACTATAATGTTTTCCCAACATTCAACTTGGAATACGTGTCCCATGACCTTGGTCTTATTTTATTTACATGGAAAATCGACTAGGGGCTATTACATACGGAGAGAGATTTCAATTGGGTGTAGCTTGAGTGGATGAGAGGAAAAGTTGTTACTTTCTCCAATGAGGTTCAAATCCTCATTTTAAAAAATGTTTTCTCTTAGTGAGCCAATTGCTAATGAGTTATACGTGATCTATTCATTTGACACAACCTTGTGTGATAAATAATATATTGTTTACCCAAGATACCATCCTTGAAATGTGTCAACTGGGCATACAATCCTTGCAATATGCCAATTGAGTCCAATTTAAGTGGTTGAGAGAATAATTCTTATCCTCCTAGTACTCACATGAAAAATGTGTTTTGCATTATCCTTTTTTTGTGAACAGTACACACACACACACACCACCACCACCACTACCAATGTCATTTATTGGAGGGCAACCCAGATTTTGAACATTCCAATCATGCATGTATGTTTGTATGTGCACACTCTCTCTTTCTATTTGAAATCATGTCAATCTCTTGAAAAAATCATACAATTCGTTGAAATCCAAATACCTCTCTCTCTCAAATCATACAATGCATCGAAATCCAAATCTACCGCCCCCCTCTCTCTAAAACCATGTCAATCTCTTGAAAAAATCGGACAATTTGTTGAAATCCAAATTCTCCCATATCACAAGACAGGGGGTAAATGCTTACAAGTTTTTTTTTGGATTGATTTGTAATCCATGAATAAAAACAATATACTAAAAATATCGAATCAAATTTATTTCTCCTATTATAATTAATAATACTTTATTAATCAAAATAGTTTATTCCATGTTAATTTAAGAAAATGACAAATGACAAAGAGATGGTCCATTAATTTTTCAATGCATTTGCATAATATAATATACATTATCATCTATACTAATTTATCTCTTATCCATTATCCTATATTAATATTCTATTAGCCAAAACAAATTAAATATATATTTTATTAGCCAAAACCAATTAAGTAAATATTTTAGTTTTTAAAACAATCTCTAACCTTTTTAATAACAAGAACGGTTATGGTTTATATTAGAATTTGGCCAAAATGCCTTTCCACCGGGATACATTTGATCGGGCATAGCCCTTAACCTTTCTTTCACTAAGCGATCACGGGCCCCTAAACTTGGAAAACCGCAAGATTTACTCGAGACTATCGAGTCTATCTCCGTTATTTTCCCTATCTTAAAGAGACAAACAAACTGTTTAAGCAAAATGCGAGAAAAAACATGACAAACTTTATGGAATGGGGTCCCAATTCTCAATTCCATATGCCAAGAGACAACCAAATTTGGGAAGTGAAAGCGCCTTTCGTTGGCTTCCAAGTCAGCTGACTTTATTATTTTCCCTCAAAACATGAAGGAAGGAAGCGATCAGAAAGGATTTCACCAAATTTCTGGTTCTTGAAATTACTCTTGCCAGGTCTAATGTCTGCGGGAGAGGAATCCTCCACTAGAACTTTGATAATGGATTGAGAGTCTCCTATGATATCGATATCCCGAAAGACCGAAAGCCTTTGCTTGCTTGAGACCTTGCGAAGAGCCAAGGCTTCGGCTTGCATCTTTCGGTAGAATGCCCTAAACCCCAAGCGAACTTTGCCACGGTAATACCCTCTTTATTTTTAATAATTCCTCCTCGCTGACCAAACTAGGATTGCCTTTCGTTGCTCCATCGAAGAATAAAGAGAATACGGAATGCTTGAGGAGCGGATCCGAGAGATCATTCTCCTTCCCTCCGAATTGCCACTCTTTTGTGGCCTTGTAATGCCTTATTTCATCGGAGAAATGGAGGTCCATCGAGGCACCCCATTCTAAGTCTTGTCGACTCGATTTAGATCCGACAAATGATCCCCCGGGACTTTCTTTCCAAAGGCATTTTATTTTGGTGATGATGAAGCGAGCGTTTAGACTTTCATCTCTAAAAACTCTTCGTTGCGCTCGAAAGCCGGATACGCCAACAAGCAAATTTCGGCAAAGAGAGCCATGCGATATGTGAAACTCTCATTTTTTGGAAGCAATCCCTGGGTAGGAATTCCACGGTTGCAAAAAAGATCGAGATATGGACGTGGGTAAGGTGAATTCAGAATTCCGAAGCTCGAGAGGCCATGCCGGATATCTCTTGAAAAGTTGCGGTCCAAAATAATATGCTTTGAGCGTTCTCCTCACAATCACATCATAAGTAGCATCAAGAGGGACAGTGAAATCCTTTCTTCTTCAATCTATCTGCGAGTTAAAATCCCTCCGTGGCATAACAACCAACGAAAGAGTCGACCTTAGGCATGGTTTTGCGATTCCGAGATCCCGTTCCGGATCGTAGGATTAGGAGGGACGTTAGGGCGATCATGAAGGCATTTGTATCCACAGTGCAACCGTGTAAAGCACCGGGCGCTCCCCATCCTCGGGCATCCTTCTTACCCACGCGCGGGCGCCATACCATTTAATAAAGAAAGGAAAAGATCTCGAGCTTGGGACGGCGTAGGAGGGACGGGAGGGAGCCTCCATCGTTGCTCAATGTACGCCTTCCCATTGTGAAATGTCCCAAAGAGTGGTGCATTCGGCGTTGTCCAACCACAAACGCAACGCTTGCAGAAGCGATGGGACGATAGAGAGGGTGCATCATAATGTTGTCATCCCAAATTTTAATTTCTTTGTCGTTTATAGGGATCCAATACGCTCGTCTGCGATTAAAGGGGCCGCTTTATGACGAGCTTGATCAGCTCGCGAACTCGAGGAGGGTAGGAGGGCGTCTAGACATCTCTTCCTCTTTCCCATGAAATATTTCCTCCATAGGGCTTTTGCGCCCAACTTTGTATTTGGACCAATGATTCTCCGAGAAGATCTTGGCTCCCATAGCTATGTTTTGGAGGCTAAGATCTTTGAAATTGAGGCCTCCTTCACTCTGGGGCTTGCGGATTTTCTCCCAAGCCGACTAATGGGATTTTCTGTCATTGTGATTGCCCCCTTTCCGAGAAGAACTTGCTGAACGAAGGCTTCCATTCTTTTTATGATGCATCGAAGGGGCTAGAATTACGAGAGAATTGAAAGATGGGGAGAGCTGCTAAGAACGATTTGATGAGAACAGTTTTGCTGGCTAGATTTAACCAAGAGAATCCCCAAGCTTGAATTTTGGCCTTGAACTTGTCCAACGAGAGGAATCCAATCTCTGTTGTATGCCAATTTGCGAAAGATGGGAAGGCCCAAATAAGAAAAGGAGGACCCGGATTGAGAGTGGCGGTAAAGCCCGAATTCTTGAGATGGCGAGAAAGGGTGGGAGCCGAGATGTTCCGACAAAAAGCTTTGCACTTACCATTGTTTAAGCTGTGCTCGTAGCTTCACTGTAGTCATCCAAGACCTCCTTGAATCTAAGAGCAGATCCGCGGAGGCGACCCCTAACAAGAGGGTATCATCCGCAAAGAGGGTGTGATTAACATTTTTTGACCCCTTTGGCTATATTGAGCCCCAAGATCTCTTACTCAACCGATTTCGATCCAAGTAGAAACTCGGGGACGGAAACATGAAGGACGAAGAGGAGCGGAGAGAGGGGGGCAACCACGCCTAAAGCCCTCTTGAAGCTTTAAAAAAACCAGACTACTCTCCCATTCACTAGGGGGGGGGGCGATCCAAGGATCGGCAATACAAGCACGGATCCATTTTAGAAAGCCCATTCCAAAGCCAATTTTTTTCAAGACGTCCCAAAGAAAGCTAAGTCGACCCGATCGAAAGCATTAGCGGATCTAGTTTGATAACCATACCTTTCTCTTTGCGAAGTTGGCTCGAGTGAATCGCCTCTTGCACTAGGATGAAGTTGTCGGTGAGTTGTCTCCCACGAACAAATCCACCTTGGTTCTCGGGATGATGGTCGGAAGAATACCTTTAAGTCTATTGGCAATAACCTTTGTGATTAATTTGTATCCAATATTACGAGAGAGAGATGGGGGCGAAACCAGATTAAATTCTTTAGCACCCTTTTCCTTGGGTATGAGGGCAAGAAAAAGTGCTGAATTGGTGTCGCCCCCCAATTTTACGGCGGTCTTGTGATTTCAAAATCATTTTGTAGAGGTCTTTCTCCACAATCGCACGGCGGAGTTTGAAGAAATCTTCTCTGTAAAACCATCGGGCACGGGGCTTTGTCGGGCTCCATGTACGAGAGGGCATCCTTTATTTCTCGAATAGAGATCTTTGCTTCAAGCTGCTTGATTCATTGAAGGTGAGATCCTAGGGGGAACCGCCTCCAAGAATTTGGAGTTTGGGTCCGTCACGCCCTCTTCTCTATATAGGTTTTGAAAGTGGTTGAAAGATGCTCTCTTTATGCTATCAAAGTCTTTGTGTGTCAAATTGCTATCTTTGATTTACGCAATAGAATTGAAGCTCTTTCGGCTTGAGCTTGCTTGTGGAAGAAGGCCGAATTTACTGTCTCCTGCTTTAAGCCATAAGGACCTAGACTTCGGTCTCCAATGCTCTTCCTCAGAAAGGCAAGCTTTATGGAAGATTTGCTTTGGAGCTCGGCTTCCTTATCTAGAACTTCTTTAGTGATTTCGCATCTTCACATTGGGCATGGTGTTTGGGCAATATTATCTTGAGCTCGCTTTCTCTCTTTTTGCGGGGAGAGGGAAGAGCTTTGGCCCAAGATTTAAGCACCGTTTCGGTCTTCTAAGTTTTCTTCCCAAATGAAGAAAGGGGAACCTTTCATCGCGGTTTCCGGCGGTCATGAACCAAGTTCGGGAACTCGGGTTCTTTGACCCAAAGAGGGTTGAATCTGAAGGGGATGGGGCCAAGATCTTTGTGGCCCGAGCATCTCAAGCAAGATGGGCTTATGGTCATAAACACTACATAGGAGGACATACAATCTGAAATCTAAGCCCGACAAAAGAAAGGAACTACGAACCAAACATCTATCAAGTCTAGCGAGCAATGTGACCGGGGCCTATTCTTTTGTTAGACCGGGTATACTTACCATTCTCTGGAGGGATGTCAAGCGAGATCCCAATCCCGCATGAGGTCTTCCACCCATTCCCTTGCGGGGTCCCTTACGATTGTGCCTCCTCGCTTTTCCTCCATGCGCAAGGTGAGGTTAAGATCACCCGCAACAATGATGTTTTCCAAATTTTATGACTCAGACGGATGTCCGATGGAGTCCCAACACTCCCTTTTCTCCCCCTATATTTGTTGGAACATAGACATTGAAAAAATTGACTGCCACCCTCGAGTCCAAAGGTCGGAGCTTCAAAAAACGACCGGTGGGTGTTGTGCGGCTACGGTGACCAATCCCGAACTTGAGAGGGTTCCAAAGGGAGCCCTGAGTCCCAGATGCTCCCGTCTTTCGAAAGCCCGCATGTCGCTGCTACCTTTCCAATTTTTTTCTTGATTTGGAGAAACTCCTTGTCCTCCATTTTGGTCTCTGAATCGAGAAGAATGTCAGGAGCTTCTCTTCTTATAAGGCTTCTCGTTGCTTCTTCTTTCAATTTGCTCCCCATTCCTCTACGAGTTCCGGGGAGACAATCTTCATCATTTATTTTTATGATGATGGGCTCCCTTGGAACCCCTGCCCTTGGTTTTTTACCATCTTCGGATTTTTGCCAAGAAGTTTCTCCGAGTGGGTCGACTACCCTAAAGCTTGTCTTTGTAAGTTTCTTGATCTCTCTTTTCTCTAGCAGATTTGCGGCCCCTTGCGAGATCTTCGAACAATATCTGCGTATCTCCTATTTCTCCATCCTCCTCGGACTCCTCCGAGTCATGTTCCTCCTCGGAGGCTTCTGTTTGCTTATCCTTGTTTCTTCTTGTGACGCTTTCTTCGGGTCTTGTTTCTGCTCGAAGGCATTTTTTTCTAAAGGTTGATCTTGCCTATCTTCCTCTGAGAGTCTCTTCGACGAGCTTAAGACCTCATACCCGTTTTCTTGGCTTTTTGGCGGGGGGAACATTTACGGATGGAGGCGAGTGGGGTCCATGAACCCCAGTTTCTTGTGAGATGTCTTTGGCCTCTTGACCTGGTTCCGGCCCTCTTCCTTTCCTTTCTCGGCTTCCCATTTGTTCGGGCACCCTCTTGCAAAATGGCCATATATGTGACATTTGCGACATTTGAAGGGGGAGTTGCTCATAGTCCCAGACACTTGCACATGCGTCCAGCTGCCCCACCTTTAATTTAATGGCCTCGGGAAGCCCCACCTCTAAGTCCACCTCGACACGGATTCGGGCGCAATCATCCGATCATTGTTGTTTGCTCCGTCAATGAATTTTCCCGAGTATCTCCAATGTGCTTGAGGGACTCCCGGTTCCAACAATGCAGCTGGGTAGATTGAGAGCGAACCCGGACGAGGGAGCTGCCGTTGGGACATCCACGGTCGGATCAAAATCGGGGGGTCCATTAATTAAGGTAGAGGCCACGAGGTCCCATGAAATAGGGCCCATTCATGAAGATCGAGTCCTTATCCTCCTTGGTGTTGAACTCGAACGAGAAATAAGCCTCTACCCGGAAAATAAGAGGTGACTTTATTTTTGATCAGCGGAACCAGTTCTTAACGACCCGAGTTTTCGTGGATCTTGGCGAGGGCCAAAGGTACGTGAATTGACCCACTAGGGGCCCGATACGCCCGGGGGACAAAGCGACCTTGATTGGACCCTCGGGAGGGAGGTTTACCTCGGGAACATCGTCGAGCCTTTTGACGAACTTAGTAGCTCGGATTTCTTCTTTTTGGGCGGCGAAGCAAGAAGAGGAGAAGGTTGCTTTAGCTTCGAGGGAGAGCGGCTTGCGAGGGACCGGTGGGGCGAGCCTTGGGCCTCCATGGCAAGAAGATCAAAACATCAAACCCGATTTGCACCAAGCAAAGGAATGAGGCATCTCAAGGCGGGATGAAGGAGAATCCAAATAGTCCACTGCAAGCGAAACCCCAAGGGCGCGAGACCCAGCGAGATCCCGACAAGAGATCGAGAGGCTCGGCGAGATCTTGAAGCGGGGGCGAGTGGAAAGAAGGGAGCCCTAGCGAGGGATTGAGAGGCCCGAGGTCGGGAGGACCTGGGCAGGGACGAAACGCTCGAGAGGGCGAGCCCGGCCACGAGCCGCGCAGAGAATCGCGGCTAGAGGAAGTAGTGCGCAAAGGTCCTCTTTTCAGTGCAAAACCAAAAAAAACAAATCTCTAACTTAGAAACAATCTTTTACAACATATTCTTTCTCCTTTTCAAAATTCTTACGATCAGTTGAAATCCAAAAACCCCTTGTCACAAAACAAAGTAAATACTTCATTTATTTATTTGTAATCCATAATAAAAACAATATACTAAAATATCTAATTTCATTTATTTCTTCTATTTATAATTAATAATACTTTATTCCATATTGATTTAAAAAAATAATAAATAACAAAAATGATCCAGTGATTTTTCAATGCATTTGCATAATATAATATACATTATCATCATACTCATTTCTCTCTTATCCATTATCCCATATTAAATTTTATTAGTCAAAACTAATTTTTAAAACATTCCCTAACTTAAAAACAAACTTATACAACATATCCTTTCTAAGAATTTTGAAGTATCCAAATTTAATTGGAGTCGTCTAACGAGCCGGAGGAATTGCCCGGAATTCGGGCCAAAAAAATTTAAAAAATCTTGCAGAAACAGTGTTTGAACCCTGATTTTGACATTGGAAATGGATTCAGCACCATCAAAAACCTGTAGGTCACCCAAAATATTAAACTTTGATAGTTATAACATGGATTTAGAAAAATTCCTGCCGGATTTTCTGAAAATCTTATCGAAATTTTCATGATTTTCAGAGCGATTCCTCTGGCTAGTTAGACTACGGCAATTTAATTTGAAACTTCAAAAGATTCTCTCCTCATCCACATTTCTCTCGATAATTTTCGTAAGAACCTGGATTTTGTTTAAAATTTGACACTTCCCTCATTCTTCTATTTTGTCTAGTGTCACTATGCCAAAATCCAAGAAACTAAATTTTATAGTTTTCTTATATTTACCATTTTCCAAAATTTTATATTTTTATTTATATATAAAATTCTCCAAAATTTCATAAGAGAATTTTAGGTGTCATCGGGCCCTGAGTGGAGAAAAGTCTGGACGGCCTCTTATTTCAATTCAAAATTGGATTTTTCCAAAATGATCATGCTATATTGATCCCGCGCTGGCAGTAAGCATACCGGACTATAAACATTCAACTGTTTCAAGGTAATCTGTCCGAAAGAGCACAAAAATGGAGAAAACAATAGTGTCATTGGAGGAAGGCATTCACTGCAATGCATGGAATTACAGCGGAGAAAGAATGGCGGGGGGCCATGTAGACGGTTCCGTCCACATCTTCGATTCTCACGAGGCCGGAGATTCACAGTTTACTTGCACCAATAGATGGAAGGTACTCTGACCACAGCCGTCATTATTATTATGAATTTCATTCCAAAAATCTCTCTTATTTTGTTTTTTGTTTTCTCTACGGGGTTTAAATTCTGTACTTTGTTACATACATGTTCATCATTTTACAGTTTCTGCTTAACAAAAGGGTTCTTATTATAGCGTTTTAGCTCCAGTGCACGCCATTTCAATTCTCATGAAATCACTCTTACCTTCAGACCCCCGTTCCTTAATATTTTTAACGTTTTGAACACTTCTTCAACACTTGTAGGGTTAGTTTGTGGAAACAATAATATTAACACTTTAATGTTTAACCAAATGGCCATAAAATTAGACCAATCGGTCTTATTGCTTCTGCTGGAATTCTATGAATTTGTCCAAGTATCGTTGTAACTTTCGCTCTTAAAGGCACACTTCTTGCAAATTTTGCATTATATTAATTGCTTGTTACATAGCACAATACTTCACTATGGGTCTTCCTTCATCATGGTCATGTTAACAACATCATCTTATAGCATGGAAAAAAACCATAAACCTAGTCGGTACAATAAGGAGGACATACAATATTTTTTTGTTAGGTAATGCGAGTCTTGAGACGACTGACATGCCTAACTTGTGGTTCGAGAAATTGTGACTTAGGGGCACCTAAGCTATCAAAATCACCCGAGGATTACACCCGGCCTGGGCCACACCAACCGAGGTTTACACCCGGTCTAGGCCACACCAACTGGGGCCCAATCGAGGATTACACTCGGACTGGGCCACACCAACTCTTAACATGTTTGGATTTTTTCCCACGGAGTTTTGAACCGGTGACCTTTTCACCACGAAGTGCATTAACAAAACACCTTGTCACCATCTATTCTATGCCCCGTGGGTAGAGAACATGCAATTTTACCTAGAAAGAATACACAAATTCTGAGAGCCACACACACTCAAATTAATTGAGAAAACATCTTAAAACCCAGCTACATTCAATGCATCCTTACATTTATTTATGCCAAAATAATACATCTCAACCTTTTTTTTTGTAAGCTTGGCAGGACTACATCTTTAACATGTCCAATATATCATCCTGATCGGGGCGGGGAATTGAACTGGTGACTTCACATCAAGGAGTGCCTTAACAGAGCACCCGATCATCGTCTAACCAAAACCCTGTGGACATCTCAAGCCTTTAAAGAGGGAACTTGACTCATTTTAATCATAATATATAATGTCATTATATTTGTTTTTCAAAAGAAAACCTCATGGGCTATATTTGTGGATGGCATTCCTAGTAAGCTAGTGCATCTCATTAAGAGGGGATTTGAGTCGGGCACTCGTTGGCATAGAACTGGCCAAATGCTTGACAACATGGGTGACAACCATTTGAGCTAATCCCTTTCGCTAATCTATACATGTTATTATTTTCCTTGAAACCTTATATTTATCTAGAATTACTCCTACAACTAATTATTATCAGTAGACAATTTGAAATTTTATTCATGCCAAAAATATAGCTCAAATAGTAGCTATAATAAAACCCCTCCAATAAATATATGCTCTTACATCACTCCTTCCTAGTTCAAGAGTGTTGAATCTCTTGGTTGAGTCTTCAGCATAAACATAAGAGTGTTGAATCTCTTGGTTGAGTCTTCAACATAAACATAATATGTTGAAACAATTATTCTATCTTTTCTAGTGGACATCTCCCTTGTTTCTTAATTATCCAATTAGCATCAATTATTGGTAGGTTCCTTTGTTTGACTAGGTATTGTTTCTTTGATCCTCGTCACCATGGTAATGTGATCACTTTCTGTCAAGGATTCTCCTTGAACATCTCAAATGGATTTTAATGCAAATAGCCAACTTGGTAGATCTTCTGTTGCTACATTGTTAGGTTCATCCACTTCCTTTGCGTTGATATAATCACAAATATTGACAATATTGAAGGTTAGGGATATATTCAATTCTTTTGGCATATCCACAAGATAAGCATCATCGCTTGATTTCCTCGAAAATACTAAATTTCTTCATTTTAGTTTGTTATAATGGCATTTGTGAAACTATTATTTTCATAAATACACCCGTGTCATGTCACCAATTTTGCTGTTATTCTTCTCTTTTCTCCACTTAAACTCTTCAATGCCTGAGAGAGTATCTTTTCTTTTTGATTAAATGCCTTATATTTCTATTAATATACATAAGATACATGTGTGATTTAGTAAAAAGGGGTCAGGAGTCGATCACTACCAATGTTTTAAAACCAGGTTGGTTTGAGTTAGACTCAGCCTGGTTGACAGAGTCATACCCATGCCTGGATCGACTCGACCAATTAATAGTATTAGTAGCCAGTCCGTTATTGAACCGGCCGAGTTGGTCACTGACTCGACTGGTTCGGTAACAGACTGGCCGACTCGGTAGCGGGAAAAAAAGGTGGGCTAGGCGGACTTGAAATCTTTTTTTGTTTGTTTGTTGAAACTAATTCCTAGCCCCTTTGCCCCTCTCCCATGCCTATAAAAGTGACCCAACCCTCTCATATTTCCTCATTAGCTACCTCATTGCATTTGTGAGGAGTTTGTGAGTAGTTGGAGTTGGTTTTTGGAGCAACATTGAGGAGGTTCTTGGGTGATATTTGGATCAATATTTAGGAGTTGGTTTTTAGAGCAACATTTTCCGTTGAGGAGTTGGTTTTTGGAGCAGCATTGAGGAGGCTACATGTATGTATTTTTCACTTCTCAAATCTGCGTACAACTAGTGCTAGTGCTACTACTTTTATAGTTGCAGTTGGAGATCTTGATGAAGAGGAGGAGGAGGAGGAATCATGGGTTTCCCCGTCTGACTCCGATTCAGAGTTTGAGCCAGATGATGTTGCCTTGTCTAGTAGTAGTGATCACTAGATGGTATTCTATATTAGTGACTTGTAGTCCCGCAGTTCTATTGTTTTGTTGTAGAGGCCATTTAGAACCTCCTTGGTTATGTGTTTTTGTTCTGATATCTATATATTACATGTATTGGATAGTGCATTGGGCGCCATTTTGATATATTAGATATATTCATGAACATACTTTGATCATATGTTGTCTTCTCTCTATTATTCTAATGCTTTGAGTTTGGAAACATGAATGAAAGTCTTTAAAAATATGTTTTTTCTTTAAAAATTAAATATTTAATGTACTTTTTAGAAAGACTGAGTCATTGGAATCAACTAGTCTGATCGATACCGAGTTGGAGTTGACCCTTGACCAATTCCAAGTTCGAGTCGGAGTTTTAAAACATTGATCACTACAAGCTACTTGAAAGACAAAAACCTATCCAACCAAAACCAGCCATGTAGGGCCACCAAAATTAAGTGCCATAAAGTGCCATGACAACCAAGGCAAAATCAATAAATGCATACTCAACAGGTCTCTAGGGTGGAGTCATGGAGTGAGCAAACAGATCAAGATGTCATAGGAGTCAAGCTCGTGTTAGGAGGAGGATCTTTGTTCTTAAGGGGAAGCCCTATCCTTCAACTGTGGGCTTATGATCAACCAACATGGGCTCCCATTTGTTATTTTCTTCCTTTGGTTCTTCAAGTCGTCTCAGTTTTGAGATGGCCAAAGGAACAATAGGAAATTTGTCAAACTGAGGGACCTTCTAGGATATTGCCTGGGGCTAGTCCTTTCACCTCTCTTGGCATCCTCTTACAGCTTGACACGTTCCGCGTTAGTGTCCACTCCCTCTTGAAGCTTAGAAATGTGCAGAGTGGGTGGGAGAGTTCCCTTTAGGCGACGCTTCACTCAAGATACATATCACATCGGTCCATTAATCCATCAGCTTGCGCAGGTTGGCTACTTTCATCTTCATCTTCCATGTCTACACATGGATATGCAGAAATAGATGGGCACTTATAGGAGATCTATCTTTCCAGGTAAAATCGGTGTTGTGCTATGTATTGGTGAATAAACATTCATTTCTTGTTTTCCAAAGATGATATAAATTATCAATTATAATCCAGTGCCATGTTGTGTGAAATGTCTTACTGTTTTTAAAGGTGAACAACTAAAGATATGATTGATAGAATTGTTAAGCACAAATTCAATTAGAGGTAACATCGTGTCTATTTTGCCTTTATTAGTCATGTACTAGACAGTATCCATTAGCTTGAGGATGATAAACAGGAGTAAATTGAAGTTGCGTTCCCAACATGTTTCACAATGTATTGCCAAAAATGGCTCAGGAATTGTTGTTCCTATTGGAGAGGATAGAGAGGCAATTGATGTAACTGAAGCACTTTTTGAATATTCATCTTGAGATATGTGTTGCATCACCGTGTTTATTATGAGCTATAAAATGCAACATTTTAGAAAAGTTATCTTAACAAGAAATATGGTATCATCATCCTTAGAGTTTATCTGGTTTTGATAAAAGTTTGTGTTTGCAAATATATTTTTTTGCTTACCCTTAGAAACTCAACAAAAATAACACTTGTCCACATAATTAGTCACCTCCTTAGCCATGCTAAGCTAATAGGAATGTTCTCTCACTTGTTGAGGGTGTTATCCCTTCCAAAATGCCCACCAAGTCTTTCAACATGTATGTATTAGTGTTTCCCTCGTATTCCTTTTAGGAATACAGAGTTGCTTCCCTCAAAATAAAAATCCATCTTGCAGCATATATTACAAGTAGGTACTTCTATCCCTTGTTGCAGCTCTTTGCAAGACCTGTAAAGTACTTTGATCTCTGGATTATCCTCATAATCATCCTTGAAGTGCTCAAACCCCACCACTTCTTTGGTCATAGTCTTCAACAAATCCTTTCAACATTAGTGCATTTACAACCACATTTATTATACCTACCTTGTGATGGATCACAAAAGTGTAGGTTGCAAACAATTTAGCCATTTCACATGACGAGCATTTAACTTAAGTTTGCATATGCTTCCAAGCTTGATGATTAATATGCGGTATGAATGCCTTAGGTATCATGTAATGTCTCCAAAGATGTAGTTTTTGAAAAATTGCATATAATTCCTAATCATACGTGCAATTTTTCTTTGGTTCCTTCAACTTTTCACTTCAGTATGCTCCGGGATGACCTTTCTGGTTGAGCGCCACTCCAATAACTGAAGCTAATGTGTCGTATTCAATTTTAAGTATTTCGTTAAAATCTGGAATGGTTAAATCCATAGGTTTGCTGCATATATTTTAAGAGTTTGAAATTTTTCTTCTGTTAGGTTTGTCCAGAAAACGTTCTTATTCTTTCCATCAGAGAGGTCTTAGGTGCTGTGATTTTACTAAACTTTTGGGTGAACTTGTGATAGAATTAAATGAGTTCATGGAAGTGTTGTACCTCTATTGCACTTTATGGATTCACACTCTGTAATTGCCTTTACTCTTTTTGGGTCCTATTCCAATCCATTTTTTGAAATCACATGTCCAAGGTATGTCAGCTTGCACTGCAAAATATGCTTTTCTCCAAATTTAGAATTCACATGTAGCTGTTGCTCTCAATTAGTTGAGCCAAAGATCTTAAATGCATTAAATGTTCCTCCTTAGTTTAACCATAGACCAGAATATCATCCAAAACATGCCAATAAAAAGGACATCATGTTGTTCATGAGTTGCATGAAGATAATAGTGGCATTGACATGAGCAAAAAGCATCACTAACCATTCATATAGGTCGTCCCTACTACAATATCCTATTTTCCATTCATCCCCTTGTTTTGAATTTGGTAGCAATCACTTTTATAATCTATCTTGGAGAAAAACCATGATCCTTGAAGTCCATCATATTCCCTTCTTTTCCAGGTAACATATCCTAGGGGAAACTGCTTGGGCACTTGCCTTCATTCTGAGGATGGTACTCAGAATAAACTTTAAATTCTTCAGGGCACAAGGCCAGGTCTAACAAATCATGAATAGATCATATATAGCTCATCAACAATCGGCTTACTGAGACCAAATATGCCACAAAGTGGGATTTGAACTTTGGTGGGGAGGGTAACAACTTCTTTCCACAACCACTAAAGCTACACCCAATTGACAATTCCATCATATTCCCTATGTGGCGGGGGAAGCAATTTTTGGTAGCAGTTTCATTTAATGAGAAGTTAGAATACATGCACATTGTTCTATGTTTCTTAGGAGGTGCGGATTATTGGCATGGCATAGGGACTAACATTCTGTCTAACACGACTGTTGTCCAAAAGTTTCCTCACCTGTTTTCATTTTCGTCATCTTTTGTAGTAGAAGTGTGGTAGACAACTTCGTTTGGTGGTGAGAAGTGCGACTTAAATTTCTGTGAAATTAACTTTCATGTTGGTTCCAGTTGTTGAGAATTATAACTTGGACAGGAACTTCTGCACATGTTAAGTGTGAACATGTGAGAAAACTTAAAAATTGTTCGAGATATGTATGAGAAGTAATTGTTTTTTTGGAAAAAGTATTCTATTTTGCAATTCACTATAGTAAAACAAGTGAAAGTCTTATATTTAGCAGTTGAATCTAAAATTGTGACTCAAGCTTGACTTAGGCTAGGGGTAATCTTAAAACTAGATTCTTCGCTAAAACTATAAATATAGAGTACGGTAGAGGCTTTTAAAGCACTTGAGCAGTTGAGTGACAAAGAGAGAGAGAGAGAGCAAGTGGAGAGGAAAGATACATTTCTAGCAGCACACAATCCCATACAGTTATAGAAATTCGTACAGATGTATGTACAATAATGTCCGGATATGTACAGTCATATGGATTTGTGTAGTCATATACAGATTCGTATAATTGTATGGATAGGCTGTACAAGTTGTCATGCAAGTCGTGCAACAATTTTTTGTTGTTTTTGATTTTCTTAGCAGGCTGTACAAACTCAGTTTAGGGTGTTTGATATCTATGCAGTGATGTTCTTTTTCTGGGCAGTGTCTGGAGGTGTCAAAGTAAGTTTTTCTTTGAAGGAATAAAAAGCTAATTTGAAGGAGTAATTATCTATGTAAGTGTGAAACTAATTTTCATGTTTATTTTGTTTAATTTCTAGCTTGTGTGATTCATGCTATGAT
This sequence comes from Pinus albicaulis, assembly GCA_034641835.2. NCBI lineage: Eukaryota > Viridiplantae > Streptophyta > Pinopsida > Pinales > Pinaceae > Pinus > Pinus albicaulis. The sequence goes on from CM076580.1 coordinate 616,007,332, forward strand.
CCAAAATTTAATTTTAACACTAATTACATTCAACAATCTAGTTGTTTGATTTAGATCACAGGGACATTAGTCACCTAGGGTGCGAAATTATTACATAGTATTATGGTTTGATCTCTGATTGAGATTCTCAATGATTTGCAGCAACAAATCTATTGCTTGGAAGAAGGATGAGCAATTAGAAAATTTCATAGTTTTGTTTTTTGATTTGGGAGTTTGTTTAATAGATCTCGATGATGGCAATATCGGGCCTCTGGTTTGAGGATAGATTGGATGGTGCCTTGAATTTCTTAGCATGGAAGGTGAGGGTTAAACTCTTATTTAAGGAGAATGATCTCTGGGATATTGTTAAGGACATTGTGACACTTCTTGTAGATTCACACGATTTGATAGCTTACAATTAAAAAAAAGTGAAGGCCAAGTGGATGATCTTGGATGCCATAAAGGACCATTCGATTCCTCATTTATTCAAGAAAAATACGACAAAGGAGATGTTTGATGCTCTGGTTAGTCTTTTTTCTAGAGTTAGAACATGAATAGGAAAATGATATTGCAGAATAAACTTAAATCCATAGAGATGACTATATTAGACATAGTCACAAATTACCTTATGAAGATCACACATTAGTGATCAACTTGCAATGGTTGGGGAGAAGATTGTAGATGCAAAGCTAGTGAACATGGCACTGAATGGTTTCCCAACTTAATGGGAGCCATCTGTGAAATGTATTTGCACTCGGAAAACCTTCTTGATTTTGAGAGGCTTTGGAATGACTATATCTAGAATGAGACTTGGATGGAGTCAAAGGCCAACAAGAAGAGTGGTGATGATATATCTCTGTTTTGTTAGTGAAATAAGGGCGGAGGTAAAGGACTTGACAAGGGTAAGTGAAAGAGTAAGAAGTCAACCTCACTGCTAGGAAAGAAGGACTTGAGTAAAATCAAGTGCTTCATTTGTCATAAGCATGGTCATTATGCATCGCATTGTCTAGAGAAAAGGTGTAAAGGGAAGCAACAACAAAAGCATGTATCAATCTTTGCAAAAAGTCAGAGAATGAGTTTGTTACCAAGTGTGAGAAGGATTTCTCGATGATATCTTGCCTTTCTAGCAACACGATTTCGAGGGATTTGTGGTATGTTGACAATGGGGCATCTTGATAGATGATATTAACTTGGTAGTTGTTTTCTAATTTGAAGAAGCATGAGTCAAGTGTACAGGTGGAGCTTGTTGATGATGCCAAGTACCCAGTAGCAAGAGTTGGTATTATTCCCTTCTAGCTTGAGTTAGGTCATTCTTTAGATTTTAACAATGTCTTGTTTGTTCAAGGTTTTAGGAAGAATTTGCTTTTAGTTTTGATCATGGAAGATATGGGCCTTTGATCCAGATTGGATCATTATATTATTTTTCATCCATCTTGATGCTTTTAGAGTGGAAGAAGTGGAGGAATAAGTGCACAAGACCATTTTTACTCGGAGTCCCAATTTGGAAATTTTTGGGTCAAAAACTCCAGGTGTCATTTTGAGGCCTTAAATGAACACTTTTTGTGGTCCCGACCTTACTATGGACCTAGATCCCATAATCTACACATCAATACCCTTCCAACGACGTAAGAATCGCCTCAATCGGAGCTTGTATGAGAAACTTATGCCTCCCAAAAATTGACCTATGAAAATTGACCACCATAATTAGAGAGGATACCACGTCAACCCCCGTTATTAGTGGAAATGGAGCTAGCCACATGATCATGATGAAGAAGACTCAAGAAGAGTCAATATTGTAACTTAGTTAAGGGTTGAAGGAGTCAAACTTAACCACTAGTAAGCTATCAGGCTATGTTATAACTGGGCTACTAGGAGGAAAAGGGGTTCCATTCTTTTCGAGTGCATTTGTTCCATATACGAGCACAATAGCTGAGAGGGATAGGGAGAGAGCACACAAAGAAGATTTGTGCACTGTAGTGGCCCATAGGCCATAGGGATTATTTCTTTGTACTTGCAGCCATTTTTTATTTAGAGAAAGAGAGTAGAGCGGTCTCACCTTCTAGTTGGATACGTAGGTTATATCTTGTGTTAATCGTGGTTTAAGTTTTTATATCGTTGTTCTCTATTTCCTGCATAATTATAATTTGCATGCATACACAATAAATATTAATTTACAGATCCATAAATCTAAAGAGAAATAAAACCTCATAGTGTAGATTTCAAATTTTTTAAGTATAATTTTATCATATCTATTGTGAAGAACTGTCCAGTGGAATATCCACGATAGTTTACGGAGAAGCTTTGCATAGGAGTTCAAGAACCAACAAGTCCTCGTCGAGCTAAAGGATTCTAGCTTAGATATAGTTCAGTAATAGGGGTTAGAGAAGGTAATTTGTCGATGCTTCTTTGGGTAGAGACATGCAACACAACATTCTACATCTCGAACCGATGTCCTCACAAGATCTTGGAGGACAATACACTAGGGGAAGCATTCACTTGTGTGAAGCCAGAGGTGAGTAATTTCCACATGTTTAGTTGTCCAACTTACATCAATGTATTAGTAGAGAAGAGGGCCAAATTGGAGCCCTCTAGCATGAAGGGTTTATTTTGGGTTACAAATTACAATGAGACTTCAAAGGCTTATAGGGTGTTACCCTTCTTTCAATAGGGGTACTCCAAAACTTTTTGGCCTCGCCATATAAGCCCAATGGATGTGCCTGTTGCCACACAATCTAGCAGGACCCTAGGAGGGGAACCTATGGGACAACAGCTAGACTGAATGACAATAATGGGACAAAAACACCCATTGTAACCTCAGTCAATGTCCCCTGCTCTTCACGAACTTTCACTGATGAGAGGAGTCTTAAGTAGGATAGGAATCACTTAAAAAAGGAAGGACAATAATCTATGTGTAAAGTGATTCCACTAAGCCCATTCAAGGAGAGGCTCAGTTAATGCTCAATGCTTCCAAGAAGCTAAAAGCTCTCCAAGGAAGGCCTAGGATGGAAATCACGACCTAGGGCTTGGGATTTGCATTAAGGATAGGTATTCCTAGAGTCAAGACTCCAAATGTGATATAGGACCCCTCAAGAAGCTTTGCAAGATGATGTCACCTCAAATAGGGTTTTCGCTTCACTTAAGAGATCTAGAAAGGGCCTACGCTAGACCTAGGGTTTAGAAATAATCGTGGGAGTAGCTCATCCAAGGTGCTCACTGGGTCAAGATGGGAGGGGAGAAAGGGTCTTGTATGATTTATTCCACTGAATACTGGGTTCATATGACCCTTAAGAAGACCACCTTATCCAAGGAAAACTAACTAGGTTTCCCTTCTAAGGCATGCCCAGGGCATAAGATTTTCGAAGAATTAAATGTGAGAATTCCACCAAAATTTTAGGTCTCTGGGAGGATACACTAAGGAAGAGTTCTATCCAAGTGGAATGTCAAAATTCCTTCTTTGATGGATTTCGCTAGATGCCCTAGGTAGCCGTTTAGGAAAAGAGGTCGAAATTTTTGGAGAGAATAAAAGAGGGAAGGAAAGGTTGACCACCAATTTTTCTTGGACTAGTGCCTAATCCTTGGGCTATGGAGTCTATGATGTTTTAAGATTTTCCAAAACTGTCTTCAAGGAGACTAAAGAATGATGCCCTAGCAACCACTCTTTAACAATTACCTACTCAATATCTATGGCTTTTCATGGAAGAAGAACAAAATTCATCCATTAGGAACATTCATCTATTGTCATGCAATGAGTAACATGTGCAATTTACAACCAAATAACCCTTTACAATGATATTCAACAAATTAGGACACAAGAGAGTTAGTTGCAATAATTCCACACATTAGACATTATCCAAGAGAAATTTTCAACAAAATGTACTTACAAGATGACAAGAGATATATCCAGCCATAGAAAAAGAAGTAGCTCCAAGGGAGATAGAAAATTTAACTTCCAAAGATATCAAAATGCATCAAAAGTCTCCACTAGCATCCAAGAGAAAAGTGCGAAATTCTTATACAAGAGAAAATATCCAAGTAATGATGATGCTCTCTCACAATGAGAGCTAGTTTTACTTATATGAGTCTCTACTAATTCGATTTAGCCTAATTAGCCCCAAGAATGTGCTAGATACAAGTCTCGGTGACAAGCCCACCAAGTAGCTAATAAAGTAATGAGAAAGCCATCCATTGGTAGGCTGAAATGATGACGTCATGATGAAATGAGGCTGTCGGGAGGCCACGTTGAGTCCTTAAAGTGCCAAAATGAGAGAGAGGGCTCCATAAATGATGCACAAGGGCATGGCTCCTTGATGCCCATGTAAGTCATCATGTGGTGCTCCAAAGTGGCTCTGGGGCACAAATACTGGTCTCATGGGTCTCCTGGTGAAAGATAAGGCTGTAAACTGCTCCAAATGAGGGCACTGATGATGGTGCTTGCCCTCCAATGTCTTAAGTGTGAGACAAACCTTCTTTGGGCCTTGGATTATATGCCAAACCATGTGTGCACTGCTAACTCGACTATGGGTATTGTTGGTCCAAGTGCATCATCTTGCAAATAATGTGGGGCAATGAATAGGCTGCTGGAGGTGCCGAGGGTGCCCGTGAGATGAGATAATGCTCTATCACATGATGGAGTCCCATGGCTCTCAACGCATCCCCTACAAGTGTCAATATGATCCTCTAGTGGGCTTGAGCCCCAATTAAGTTTCCCAACCCATGATGAAATCACTTGCCAATTATGCATAAGGTCCAATGCATCTCCTCACCATTAGGTACAATAATTCATTAGTGCATCTAAGTGAACCAAGCTTATTAGTCAAGGGCACAGATGAGACTTTGTACTGGGCCTCCCTTTCAAATTTGGGGCTTTGAGCATGTAATAGTGTTCCATCCCTAGGTAGGAGTGGCTAATAAACAATCCTATTAGGTGTTCCTAGTCCCTAAAGGTAAAGACATTTCCAAGGTACATCCTTCAAGTGATAGGGGTCATGTGGATAATGATGAGATGGATTGGGACACGAGGGTCTCAAGGCCAAATGCCATGGGTTCAAGGGTGGTAATGATGAGGGATGCCCACATATTTGGGTGTATAGACGTGGGAGGGAGCAATCGTGGTACATGAGTTACCTCAACATTTGTTTTTACATCCTTTTTCATTTGCCTTTTGTCTTTTCTTGATTTTTCTTTTATTATACTGCTCGGGGCTCCAAGAGATGAGGGCATACTGTGTATGATATAAGCAGTGATCACCCCCTTAAGGTGGGGCAGTTCATCGCCCACCAGAAGTTGGGACATGCATGGGTTCCTTAATGATGCAAGGGGCACTCAAGGGGCCCTAGGAACTATGGTGGTGGCCATGATGAAGGGGCAGAGCTCATGTTTGGCTTTTTCCCATGTGCTAATATATTGTCCCGACCATCTTTTTTATTTTGTGATATTATTTTCTTTTGTATGTGGCCACGATATGATTTTATCTTTTTTTTAGCTGCATCAACCTCTGGGGCAACATTTTAGGCCTGACCCAGACATGTGGACAAGGGGAGGGGGAGTACTAGAGCCTTGTGAACTTAGTGGTCATGTGGACCTAGAGAAGGAAGATGATGAAGTAGGGCATGTGATGTGTGGAGGGGAGTGAAAATTATGAAACAGGAAAACATGATCGCGCTACCAAAATCGGGGTTTCCCAAGTAGTGCCCATCCTGAAGCTATAAGCCAGTAGGAGAGATTCCATGAGACTAGGGTTGAGGATTAACCCCCCCATTTATGGTGAGGGAATAAGACTACAATCAAAGCCCCTCCTCCTTCCAAGTCACCCAATAATCCATACCCAATGTGCCCAAGGAGAAACAAGCATAAACACCCGATTGCACATTGAAAAACATATCTTTAGGATTGGATGGCCCACCTTCAAACATACGCTGTTGACAGATATGCGAGAGGACATATGACTTGCTTAGGTAGCAGAGATCAATTGGCACATATATCGGCTACGTTGATGGCTGTCAGGGGTTGCTGGTTGCCGACTGAAGACAAATCTAGGGGAAAAATTCTCTGATGGGGTCACCCATTGGTGGTGGGTAACAATGCCCAATAGCCTTGTAAAGCCATGTGGGCGAGTGTTATATTGTGTAAGTGACCCTTAGATCCCCATTGGTGTGGATGGCCATGGCTATTCTGGGTATTGTTTGTTTCATGATATGTTTGCCCCTATGGGATTGTTGACTTTCCCTTGGTGGGTGGTAACTCTCTGCCTTGATAGATACTCTTATATCTTGGGAAGGGGTGCTGGTATCATGGAGTAAGTATCGTTAATAATCATGGTTTAAGGAAGAACTTGTATCAATAAAGCCATGTAAGGGTGATTACCATATGTACTTTTCCTTCACACTATCCCTTTGATCCTAGTGCACCCCCTACCCCACATGGCACCCCCTACCCCACATGTGCCGTGTGTCTTATGTATTTTGCACTCCCCTTTGGCCTTGGTTTTGTATCTTGATAGTTTCATAGTTATCAATGCATTTGCATCTCTCGGGGTACCATGCTATAGTATTTGCGGCACAAGTGGTATCCATTTGATTCTTTATGCCCAAATGAACCTCTTTCCTTTTGAAGTAGTTAGAACCTCCCCATAGAACTCTTGTGACAATAATGGACCCAATTTTTGGGCAAGTGGGCTTTCCATGTGATAGAACATCAACAAACAACATAATTTAATGCTAGGTGATGAAGTGGACAAGGAAGAAATGCAATAAGACAATTAGTATAGGTCAAATTAGCTCAACACTTAAATCAACTCAATCCAAGCCATTATACCACATGTGGGGCATGACGTCTCTATCATATGAATGGAGTAAAGGAAGAACAAGAGGCTAAAGTTGGAACATTGGAGTTTAAGGTGAAAATTTGGAGCCCCCAAGGTCTAATTATCAAGCTTAAAGTATAAATCTACTCCAAGAAAGGGCCAATTCCCTCTCAATTAAGTTGGCCATTAGCTTTCAAGGCAAAAAGGGTAGGTTGAAATCATCAAGTAAGGTAGGAAGGCTCTTTCCAAGGTGAACGCTGAAGCAATTGATGAACAAGCAACCCCCCAAGAGCTAATGCCACCTAATCAAGGTCACTACAAGTGCAAATTTCAAGCATATCAGTGAATTGAGGTAGTTAGGGTCAAAGAAGGGAGGCTGAGTCCTCTTGAAGGAAGGAACAACCCTCATCAAACAAAGTTAAGGAAGCATGTTGATGAAGTAAGGCCCCCGAAGGAAACTCAAGGTCAAAGAAGTCAATTTCCAGTGTATTTCTCAAGCAAATTTAGCCCCAATTAACTAGCCGTTTTTAAAATGAGAGGACGAGTTCTCAATTTGGGAGCAAAAAGGGTCAAATAAGCAAGGCAAGACATAGAGAAGTCTTCCCCAAGTCAAGTAAGAGACCTCCAAGCAAGGAAAGACATCATTCAATGCAAATATTACCAAAAAGCAAGCAAAGATAACATCACCAAGCAAGCTGTACTCTAGCCCTAACGACTAGCCTTGACCCAAATCGTTTAGGGGTCAATTCTCAATCAAATCAAGTTGGTTGGCCACCTAAAGGAAGCCAATTTTCCAAGAAATACAAACATGGGGCCACAAGTGGAACAAATGGTCAATGGGAGTCAAACGACCCTCTTGGGCCTCTTTATTGTAGTATGATTGCCTATTTTGGGGTTTGTCTAATTTGAAAATTAGTTTTCTTAACATAGCCTCCAAGTTTTTGTGGATGTCAGGTTACCTATTTTGTGGGAGACCAAGGAGGACATTTTGATGAGTCTCACCTATAAATTTAGGCCTTCTCCTCCATGACAAATCATTGTAAACTTGTTGAGCTATCAAAAATGTGAATTCTTTACATGAGACAAAAGGTGTGCACGTGAATTCTCTTCTTTTGTTTGGTTGAATCAAATATTTTTCAAAGGCAATTTTTGGAGCAACACAAAGTTATTCAAGGCTAAGCTAATTGATCTAAGGAGTCTTGGAGAAGGAGGTATAGGGTTTATTTCATATCATCTTCTAATTCATTCAAGGTGTTGTTGTTTTCTATTTGGGACATGATTCACTCTCCCCTCTAGAGGTAAATGACCTTATCTTCAATAATTTTTAGTTTCTTGTTTGGAAGATTCTCTTCTTGGAAGGGCTTCCTAGTAGAATTTTGGTTCCAATTTTTGTCTTGTTTTGATGCTAGGGTTGTATCTCTTGTGTTCCACCTAACATTCCATAACCTCAAGCCTTGAGACAACAAGTCAAGAAATGACATAATTCGTTGTCCTTGACTTTTGTGGAAAAATGATCATATCCTTATTCCAACAATTTGCAATCACCTTATTGCCAAAATTACATCTCAAAATTTCTTGTATATTTTGTAAATTTGTAGTTAGCTCTAAATATAAAAAAACCCTAAAATTTTTGTACTTCAAGAAATTTAAAAAGTATATTATTCAAAAATCCAAAAAAAATCTAATAGTAGTATTTCTTCACTCAGTTGTGGTTATATTGCATTTATTGCTTATATATTGAGAAATCACCACAAAAGCTTGCGATTCAAGGAAGCCTTAGTCCTTAAGGCTGGACAACCTCCCTCTATTTTCACTATATATCTGTTTTAAATTTTAATCATATTTCCAATTGTTTAAAGGCTATTTACAGGTTCTGGAAATAATCTATAGCAGTTGAAATGATTTGAAGGCGAATCCTTGCCTTGGGATACGTGAAAGACAAAGCTAATATCGTTTGTTTTCATTAGAATTGGTCTAACAAACTTTTAATTGATTAATTACTTCTATTAGATCATATATTGGCTGTCCAATGTAATTTGTAGGTCTGATATTTAATTTTGGTCAAGTCAACCTTCAAAACTCATGGTTGTGGGTTCAATTTTGGGTAGTCATATCGCAGCTTTAATATCTTTCGCACTACTCATCCAAATCAAGTGTTATTGTGCTCATTGGAAAGCTATTTGATAGTACTTACATCTTTAACAAAGTTCCTTGAGTTTCAGGCTCACTAAATATTAATTTTAGGCCCATGAAGTGGCCCAATGCTTGCTAGCCTGCAACACTCTTCAGAAATATTAAAGTTGTAGATCTGAACTACAAGCATTCTTGTCTTCTTATAGACATGTAAAACAGGTATAAAGGCTCTAATTAACATTCTATAGTGGTAAGAAGCTATTGCACTCAATTTGTGGTACTTTTAGCTCATCTTTCAAGCACATTGTGTACTTTTCCATTGCTGGTCTGTGTAATTAATTTGCTGTTACATCACTAATCGAATTAGATTGTTGTTATAATACTAAGTTCTGCCTCTTCCATCTATTTGAATGAGGCAATGGTCTACTTATTTGTTGGTTGAGTTGTTTTGTGTAGGGATATTGCCAGTGGCTTTTAGTGGGAGTTGGCCTAAAGTGAGAGAAATATGCTGAGGTGACATTGGGCATATTTTGTAGACACAGAACAATCTGAAACTAATTTATTTTCATATAGACACATAATTTTTCTACTTATTTTGCAGCGGAATAGGAACAAAAATGAAGACACAATCACACAATTTAACAACACAATTTTTCTAAGGAACCCAATTGGGAAAACCCTCTACTTGCTTGAGAATTTTATTGCTAGAAGAATGAGCAATAGATCTCTTACAAAACACTTGTTCCAATAGAGAATACAATGATCTCCCTACTTGAACTATAAGCTTGAAGCAATCTGCAAGACCCCTGATCTGCTTGCCTTCTTGCCTTGCTTGAATGAGCCTGAAATCCTTGCGCAAATCCTAGAAATAGCCTACTATTTCCTAGCGCATGAGGAACTCCTATTTCTTAGGAATTTCCTCCTATTTCTTAGCACATTCTAAAGGCAATTCATCCCTCTATCAACTTACACAAGCCTCCTGCTTAACTTGCTCTCTCACAAGCTCACACACAAAACTCATGCTCAAGAATGAATACAATTGTGCCTTTGTTCCTCCTTATAAACAATTCGAATGGCTAAATTTGGAAAATTTTATTTTAGGAATTGATTTTGTGATTTGATGAGTTAATTGAGTTGAACTAACTCATGCAACTCGTCTCATCTCAATTCTAGAACTTGAGATTCAGTCACTTGTCCTTTTCCCAAATTAACTCGTAGTAGAAGACAATAAACTTGACCTTCCACTTTTGCACATTAGTTGACTACTTCATAACTCGTCCTAACTTTTAGGAACAAATCCTAGTTATAGGGATTCGTCCTAACTTCTAGGGAAATCGAGTATGTTAAGGAGAAACTCATTGAGGTCCCTTTGATTAAGGCACAAATCAAGGAACCCTTTCTCGCTATCATTTTAAACACTCCCTTTTAGCGAGAAAGGTGCTTCTGGAAGAATATTATCCACCTAGATCTGTCTCCGACACTACCATGTTCTCTGCTGCTGCAGTTGCTTCCTCTGAACTAGAAGACTTCCATGCTTTCTGTGAAAATTTCAGTTTGAAATCCTACTGCATCATCTGATATTATTTCTTCTACTTATTATTCAGAAACAAATTATTTGCAGAAATCTTTTCAGTAAATAGCGAAATAAATTCAAATGCAGACTTCACAATTATTGAGCAAATCAACAAGGAAATACTAGCACAAGAATGACATAGATATTTTGGACAATTCTTCCCGGAAAAACCCAATGTGGGAAAACCGGTGCATTAGATGAGGGTTTCTATTATTCTTTAGCAAAATCTTCTTGTACAATTTACAATAAGTAGTAACGAAGAGAAATTCTCTATGATAACACTGGAGAAATTTCTCACAAATTTTCTGATGAGAAATGGCCCTGGAATGACTCTCCAAGGCCTCCTGCGTCACCCCTGCGCTGGCTCTACATGAGGACTGCGCAAATCTGCGTCACCTCTATGTTGTCTTCTGCGCTGTTCATTCCAGCCACTGCGTCACCTATTCTTGTGCCCCGGATTGATGTTGAACCATCTCTGTCTCTCCTCCACTTGCAACTCTCCCTCTGGATTGATTTCTTCTTGCCGAACTTTAGCCACTGAGAAAATCAATTTTACTTGGGCAACTGTGTATCTGCATTGGTGTGTTTTCCAAATGACCCTCTAGTATTCTTTTATAATCTTCATGTTGAGATATCAACAACCGAGATTAGATCTCTAATCAACGACTAAAGTCATAACTTGACTTGATCTGTGTTTTCTAGAAGATTCATACTCTGTTTTATTAATGCCCTTTAATTATTTAATTTCCCTAAGTTTAGACTTAGGGTCACCATTAAAATAATTAAATATTTTAATAAAACATGTTCTGAGTGGAATTTCCACAAACGATTTCTGGGTTTTTTGGAATACGTGTCTAAGTCTCCTCACAAAATTTGAGACTTAGAGCACTTCCGATGCTACCAAAAATCATCACTTCCTCTTAGCGAGGAAAGTGCTCTAACAATATGCCTGCTGTATACTGTTATGATCCTGAAGCATCCTCTGCGCTGCTGATACCTGACAATCTGTCCATCAATCACTGCACTGTTGCTGCTATTGTACTGTTGCCCATGACATTGCCACTGCGTCACCTGCTCCTGTGCCCTGAATTGATGTTGAACCCTCTCTGTCTCTCCTCCACTTGCAACTCTCCCTCTGGATCAATTTTCTCTTGCCGAACTTCAGTCACTGAGAAAATCAAATTTACTTGGGCAATTGAGTATCTGCATTGGTGTGTTTTCCAAATGACCCTCGAGTATTCTTTTATAATCTTCTCGTTGAGATATCAACGATTGAGATTAGATCTCTAATTAACGACTAAGATCATAGCTTGACTGGATCCGTGTTTTCTAGAAGATTCACACTATGTTTTATTAATGCCCTAAGGGAAATTATTTAATTTCCCTAAGTTTAGACTTAGGGTCACCATTAAAATAATTAATTATTTTTATAAAACATGTTCCGACTCCTGAGTGGAATTTCCACAAACGATTTTTGGGTTCTTTGGAATACATGTGTCTAAGCCTCCTCACAAAATTTGAGACTTAGAGCACTTCCGATGCTACCAAAAATCAACACTCCCTCTTAGCGAGGAAAGTGCTCTAACAATATCCCTGCTGTATATTGTTTTGATCTTGAAGCATCTTTTGCACTATTGATACCTGACAACCTGTCTATCAATCACTGCGCTGCTACTGTTGCTGCACTGTTACCCATGACATTGCCACTGCCACTGCCATTGCTACATTCGTACTACAACTCCCTCTTAAGTGTTGCTTCATCCGTTACTGAAACAGATTCTCAATCATCCCCATCTTTTCCCTGAAATAAATAAACTTTGTTCTCCCTAGGGCCTTGGTGAGAATGTTTGCTACATGTTCCCCTGTGGGAATGTACTGCAACTGTACTGCTCCCCGTTGAACACAGTCTCTGATAAAATGACACCTCATGTCGATGTGTTTCGATTGATCATGAAAAACTAGATTCTCAAAGAGCTTGATGCAACTATGATTATCACATAGAATATTGGTCGCGTCCATCTTCCTTCTGAATAAATTCACTAGCTGTTTTCTAAGCCATATAACCTCACAGGAAGTTGTGCTGGCTGCCATATACTTTGCTTCAGCTGTGCTCAGTGTGTGGGACTTCTGCTTCTCACTGCACCAGGAAGTCATACCTGATCCAATGTGGAAGTAGTACCTTGTTGTACTTTTCTGATCCACCGAACTTCCTGCCCAATCTGCATCTGTGAATCCACACAAAATGATGTCATCGCCTTGGGTGTATTTTAATCCATATCCAACTATTCCTCGGATATATCGGAGAACGTGCTGAACTGCTGCCCAGTGTGCCCTCTTTGGTTCTACCATGAACTGACTGAGGGAATTAACAGCGTAGCACATGTCTGGCCTGGTGTTGACCAAATACACGAGAAATCCTATGAGCTGTCTGTATAAGGTGGGGTCCACTTCTTTATCTTCAGATGCATCAATTTTCTTCCAATTGGTGATCATTGGAGTAGCCATGGGTCTACAATCCGAATTTTAAATCTCTTTAGAATCTCTATAGCATATCTTCCTTGCCCAAGGAAGATTTCTCCCTTCTATTGCCAAACTTCCAATCCCAAAAAATAGTGCATTAGCTCCAAATTCTTCATGTCGAATTCCTCTGCCAGGTTCCTCTTGCAGTGTTTGATGAGCCTAGATGATCTTGTCAGAAATAGATCATCTACAAACAATACCAAAATTAGAGGCTCATTCTCTACTGTGAGATAGTAGAGATTTGGATCAACGTCACTCTTGACAAATCCCATCTACTGCAAGTATCCATCAATTTGACCATACCATGCTCTAGGTGCTTGTTTGAGTCCATATAGGGCTTTCTTCAGCCTACGTACATGAGTCTTCTTCTCATGTGTTTCGAAGTTTTTCGACTATTCGATGTAAACCTCTTCTTCTATCACCCCATTCAAGAATGCAAACTTGACGTCCATTTGGTGAATATCCCATCCCATCTGCACTGCAAGGGATATAATGGATGTGATAGAGGTATATCTGGCTAAATGGGTGAAAGTTTCTTCATAATCTATCCCTTCTTTCTGAGCATATCCCTTAGCCACGAACCCAACCTTGTAATTCTCTACGCTGCTGTCTACAACATACTTAATCTTGTAGATCCACCTGGAACCTACAACTGATCTATCTCGAGGTCTCGGTACGACTGCCTAGACATCATTGGTCATGATAGAATTGTACTCCTCTACCATAGCATCTACCCAAACTTGATGTTGAATGGCTTCCTGAAAGCCAGAGGGCTCCACAACCTTTGCTACTAGAGCTTGGTATTTGTCAGGCTGTCTACGCTGCCTTTTCTCGGTTCTAGGAGCCCCAACAAATTGCTCCGCGTTTGTCATACTTTTTTGTTGATTTTGCCACTAGTAGTGGGTGGCTCAATCATCTCTTCTTCTTGCTGCCCCATCTACTGCGAGCTATCTAGATTTTCTTCTCTTGAAGAAATACTAGTATTGGTCATAGTGCTAGATCCTGATGGCTGTCCATTTGCTGGATCTTCTCCTAGCTTCTGTTGGATAGGAGGTTCATCTTCAGACTGTTCTTTGATAGGCATTTCACGAGATTTTTTGAAGGCTCGATCCTCCATGAATTTCACATCCCTCCTTACTACAACTTTCCTATTACCCGGAATGTAGATTTTGTATGCCTTGGATGTCTCGCTATATCCTACAAGATACCCTTTCTCAGTAGTCTGATCTAGTTTGCTCTGTTTCTCGTCTAGAATGTGGCAATATGCCATACTCCTAGAAATCCTGAGGTGGATTACCTCCGACTTCATCCCTGTGAAGACACTCTTGGGTGCTGTCTTGCCTAATGCTCTGTGAAGGGTCCTGTTCTGAATATATAAAACTATGTTGCATGCTTCTGCCCATAGAAATCTAGGTAGATCTTGGTCATATAGCATAGCCTTTGCTGCCCCAACAATAGTCCTATTCTTCCGTTTTGCAACTCCATTCTGCTCCGTATTGTAAGGAGCGGTCCATTCTCTTCCGATGCCCTCCCTTGTGCATAAATATGTGAATTCCTTTTCAGTATATTCACCACAGTTATCTGAGCACAATACTTTGATTTTCTTCCCCGTCAGATTTTCTACCGGAGCTTTAAATTCTCTGAACCTGTCAAAGACCTCATCTTTGGTCCTTAGGAAGTAAATCCAAGTTTTCTTGGAATGGTCATCTATGAAAGTGACAAAATATTCACTTCCACCAAGAGCTCTAGTGGACATCAGTTCACAGATATCTGAGTGCATTAGTCCCAATACACTTTTTTCCCTATTGTTGCTCATGGAATATGCTGCTTTAGCGTATTTGCCTAAAACACACCCTCTGCATACGTCATCATGTCTAGTACTAAGAATTGGAACTCTTGTAACTGTTTCTTTGAGCATTCTTAGAGCTGGTGTAGATGCTCCATTTGTCTGTGTCATAGTTCATTTAGATCTGACTCACCGCTTAGATCGCTGCCTATCAGTGCTATTGGAGACTCGAGCTGCAACTTGTATAGTTTGTAGCTTCGAGTCCCAATTTGAGCCTTCTTCTTCCAGCTTGTATGTTTGACATAGACCTTTCTTTCGATAAAGTATACGTCGTATCCCTTGTCCTGCAATTGAGACACTGAAAGTAAATTCATTCCCATACTTGGCACATGCATCACATTAGTTGCTCAAAGACCCTCTCCTGCTTCTGTCTGAAATGCTACGGTCCCTTTTCCTGCATGGGTACACTTTGTCTTGTTTCCCATAGTAATTTGGAAATCCATTTGTTCTTCTTGATATCTAGAGAAATGATCTCTTTCTCTAGTCATATGAGCTGAAGCTCCGCTTTCAATGTACCAATCATCTAATGATGCAATGCTCGATAAACAAGCACATTCTTTTTCCAACCTAGAGGCCAACTATGACAAAACTCGATCTTCCATTTTCTCCTTGCTTTTCCCTTCTCAGGCAGATTCTGCAGAAGGAATGCGTAAGCCCTTTAGGAATGCGATTTGCTGCCAAGGCAGCTCCACCAGTTCCTTTTGGCGTAGACCCTCCTGCTTGCTTGCCTAACCTTGCTCTGATACCACGCGAAAATTTCAACTTGAAATCCTATTGCATTATCTGATATTATTTCTTCTATTTATTATTCAGAAGCAAGTTATTTGCAGAAATCTCTTCAGTAAATATCGAAATAAATTGAAATGTTGACTTCACAATTACTGAGCAAATCAACAAGGAAATACTAGCACAAGAATGACATAGATATTTTGGACAATTGTCCTCTGAGAAACCCAATGTGGGAAAACCAATGCAGCATATGAGGGTTTCTATTATTCTTCAGCAAAATCTTCTTTTACAATTTACAATCAGCAGTAATGAAGAGAAATTCTCTATGATAACACTGGAGAAATTCCTCACAAATTTTCTGATGAGAAATGACTTCGGAATGACTCTCTTGGGCCTCCTGTCACCCTGTGCTGGCTCTGCTTGAGGATTGCATAGATCCATTGTGTCACCCTTCTAGTGACTGCGCTGTCCCTTCTTGCCACTACGTCACCTGCTCTTGTACCCTGAATTGATGCTGAACCCTCTTTGTCTCTCCTCCACCTGCAACTCTCCAATTAGATCGATTTTCTCTTACCGAACTTCAGCCACTGAGAAAATTGATTTTACTTGGGCAATTCAGTATCTGCACTGGCGTGTTTTCCAAATGACCCTCGAGTCTTATTTTATAATCTTCTCGTTGAGATATCAACGACCGAGATTAGATCTCTAATCAATGGCTAAGATCATAACTTGACTTGATCTGTGTTTTCTAGAAGATTCACACTCTGTTTTATTAATGCCCTTCAATTATTTAATTTCCTTAAGTTTAGACTTAGGGTCACCATTAAAATAATTAATTATTTTAATAAAACATGTTCTGAGTGGAATTTCCACAAACGATTTCTGGGTTCTTTGGAATACGTGCGTCTAAGCCTCTTCACAAAATTTGAGACTTAGAGCACTTCCGATGTTACCAAAAATTAACACTTTCTTCTGTGAAACCTGATCTGAAGACCTACTCTTTCCCACCATGCTTTGCAAGTCCATCACTTCAGTCATAAGTGCCATGTACCCTGTGTACCTCTGTGGCTGCTTCCTTAGGCTAGAAATGATATTGGAAGATTCAACTCTCTTATGATATCCCTTAACCAAAACCTCTGCCCACTTGGCTTGAACTATCCCTATACTGGGAGTCTCTAACTGAGTGGCTGCCTCCACTTGCCTTGGGCTATGCCAATGTTGCACGAAGCGGGGACGTTTTTTGGAAGCAGATACGTGGAAGCGTCATTTCCCAAAAATCTAGGAAGCAAAGCATCTCGAAACCATCTACTATATATATATATATATTTATATTTATATTTTTTTGCATTTATATTAAAAAAAACATCCAAAACACCAAACTAGTTGTAGAAGATATGAAAACATGCATATTTGTATACAAATCAAGATAGATATGGCATCCATTGTACATCAATGGTTAATTATTCGAGCATCAACCATCTAGAATCTAGATTCTTCTCCTCTTGTCTTGCCTTCGCCTCTACCTCGATTGTCCAGGGATATTAGTCAACATTTCCCAATTTTAATCAAACCACCTAATCCAAGCCTTAAAATATGGTGGGAAAAGCTTAACATGCTTGATCAATGATTTTGACTTGATTGAAAGGTAATTTTTTGCTAAGGCCATGACAAAGGAGTTCAACAATTAACACCACCAACACCCAGTGATTCTCATCAGTTCGAGGGAAGGGATCGGTGACCACATCTCCTTCTACTCTACCTCCGATGAGACTGGTGTTTCCCCCGTTTGGTGCTCTTGATTAAATTCCAATCACATACCCTTATACATGATATAATCTAATGAAAAGCCACAATCTCATTGATCCTGAATTCCTTAAAACTGTTAAGTCTGTTGAATTTTGAATAGGATATGAAATTCTATTTTCTCCATATGAAGCCCGACGGGGCTGGAACCACTCTCAAACATCCTGAGTCATTTCATGGTAATGTTAAAAATTTAAGTAAAAGGATGAAAATGAAAGATAAAGGAGAATGTCTCTTTTACTTTAAAAATTTAACATTACCATGATGGGGCATCTAGGAAGCATCTAAGGAGCATCAAGGGAGCACCTTGGGAGTGTCTGGGAAGCCCCAACCCAACTTAAGTCAAAGAATTAAAAAAAAATAAAAATTTAGAACCCCGCGGAACCGCCCATCTCCCTTTGGATCCATTGGCGATCTGTGCGGATTCGTGCCCAAACCTCCATGGATCCCCAATGAATCCTTTTCTTGATTCGCGGATTGGGAATCCGAAATCGCAGAATGGGCTTGTGTGGTTCCAAATTTCCAGGAATCGCCTCAAAACGGCAGAACCGCGGATCTGATTTTTGGATCCGCGGTTCCATCGGAGGATCGCCCAAGGATCGTTACGGGACGTGGTTCCGACCTTGGATCCTTTGGGGGGGAGGGATCGTGAAACACTTGGCTATGCTCCTCATCATGTTGTTGGTCAGCCCAACTGGCAACTAGATTAGACTCAAACTGAGATACTGGCTTAGGCTCCATCTTGAGAGCTTTATCTTGCTCTCGCTCAAGCACCACATCTTTACTCTGAGAACTCCATACCTTGCTGCTCAAGGCTGCATCTGTCTCTACTTGCAACTTGTAGAGATTCTTCACCCTCACACCGATATGCTTCTTACATCTAGAAGCTAAATGTCAGAGGTACACCTTACCTCTATTGAAGATGATATCATATCCCTTTTCCTCAAGGGTAGCTATTGAAAGTTCAAACAAGATTTTGCCTCAATCTTGGAACATAGAGAACATCTTTGAGATGAAGAGGATTACTTGACTCTCTCTGAAAACTGATAGTACCAACTCCTCTAGATGCATATTGACCATCATCTCCTAGCTCAATATGAAACTACATGTCCTTCTCGTTAAGGTAGCTGAAACTTTTCTTGTTCCTGGTCATGTGGAAGGATGCTTCTAAATCAATATACATATATTGCTATCTGTTGAGGTTGCCATATAAGCAATTAATGAGAAATCTTTCTCGAACTGGGGAAAAAATGCATCTACTTCCGCTGATGCAACAACATGATTCTTATTGGACTCCTCCTCCTTTCAATTTGGACACTTAGTAGCATAGTGTCCAAACTCATGGCAATGGAAGCACTTGATCTTGCTTAGATCCTTCTTCTTTCCCTTCTGATTGAACTCAACCTCTCTTTGGTCCTTGCCCTTGGCCTTACTTGCAAGAGCAAAATTCTCCTCTTCCTTCTCAACCTTCGACCCCTTGCCACTGTTGCTCTCGACAAGGTTGAGTTTGAGCTCCTCCTGAGTGAAATCACTCCACAAGCTTTTCCCAATTTGGCAATTTATCTCATCTAGTAATCCCTTGAATGAAAGTAGTCCACTCCTTGGTAAACCCGTTTATAGAAACTTGCACCATTTCACAGTCTTTTGGTTTCTCTCCTACAACTGCTAGCTCATCACAAATATTTTGACCTCTAGTGAGATAGGAAGTTACGCTCTCACCCTTTTGCATCTTGGTGACCCTCAACTTCTCCTTGAGAATCATTTTACGATTCTCAGATGGATCCTGGTATAGGTTCACAATGACATCCCACATTGCCTTTGCGGTATCCTTACCGGAAACACGCAAAACTATATGATCCTAGACTCCATCTAGGATCATCCTCTTGGCTTTGGCCATCTCCATTTGGCCCTGTCGTAACTGGTTTGGATTTGAAGGTTTTATAACACCTTTCTTTGCATAATCCTTTAGTCCAAACTCATCTAACAAGAATGACATCGAAACTTTCCAAACACCAAAGTTCGAGGCACCATTAAGTCTATCCTGATCTCTCAACCCTGCTATGGCCATCTCTCAAATCTGAAATCTCGGTGTTGGTCGATTCTGTTCACAACCCTGATACCATGTAGAAAATCCACGAAATTCTGCAATTGCTAATATGAACAATTTGAAACTAATTTCTTTTCATATTGACACAAAATTTCTTTACTTATTTTGTAGCGGAATAGGAACATAAATAAATACACATTCATACAATTCAACAACATAATTTTTCTAGGGAACCCAACTGGGAAATCCCTTTGCTTGCATTAGAGAAATTTTGAGGTCTAAAATGGGCCTCCTAAGGAATATTATAAAATAATAGTGGAAATAATAAAATAAGATTAGATTACATCATTAAATTTCAACTTATGTCCCTACGGTTTTACTCAAATTTTGAGCAGTGACACTCGTTGGATGCATAATTTGATTCATCATCCAAGGAGTACCAATGTTGCATACTTTTGATAGACCCCATTACACGAAAAATGAGAAATACATGAACAAATGTGATTGCAATGACGTTTTTCATGTATTTCTCATCTTTCGTGTAGCATGGTCCTTTGAAAGTATTCAAGATGGGTACTCCTTGGACGAGGAATTGAACAAAGGGCATGGTGCTCTTGGCAAACCTACTCTAAGTTTTGGGCATAATTTGGCACTTTTTGTGGCATTAATAGCTCACATATTGTTCACTTTACTTACTGCTGTAATAAGTATTTCAGATCTGATATAACAGTTAGTAACACATCATAAGTGGGCTAAAATTCACAAATTTACATTGGCAAGTCATGAGATTACTCCTTGGTCATCTTGTGATTAGTGTAGTTGGCAATTTCCTTGTTTTGAAGTGATATACTTATTGCTGTCCTAATTTTATCAGAAGTAGTTCTTTCATAGTGGTTTATGTTGTTAAGTTCTAATAACTGCTTGTCTCATGTTAGATTTGAGAATTTGTTAACTTGGCACTAAAATCACTCACACATCTAAGTATTGATCGTGTTGATGAATTAATTTACTTTATGTATTTGAAATCTAATTGGCATTATGGCATTGATCATTGTTGGAATATCTTGAGTAATTGTGATTGACATCTTCTGTTGATAATCATTGATTAATTAATAAGTGGATAAGTGCCCCAAGTTCCTTTAATTGTTATCATTGGTTAAGTATCTTGTGGATTGATTTATTGTTGGCACCAAGTTAATTGGCATTTTCTTAGTTGTGAGATTGCATATAACTCATTAATAAGTAGTCTTGTTTTTAAGGATTCATCATAACTTAGAGTACTTGAACATTAAGCTAATCTCAAACATTTCACTCATCATCCTTACATAAAGCATTCTAGTCTTCGTCTTGCACCCAATAACTTACCTCCAAGCATAAGCTTGGTTGATAGACCTCTAGGGCCACCCTTTCTCACCTAGCTTGAGGGATCCAACACCTTTCTAGTGGTTAACACAGTGACCTTGCAGTCGCCAGAGCCATAGTCTTTGCAGCGCCGAAGGCACTGGGTGGTTGGGACACAGGGAGAGGTATCGTTAATCAAGCCTCTACTTGCTTCTCGTTGGCTTCCATCCCACAACCTA
This sequence comes from Pinus albicaulis, assembly GCA_034641835.2. Taxonomy (NCBI): domain Eukaryota; kingdom Viridiplantae; phylum Streptophyta; class Pinopsida; order Pinales; family Pinaceae; genus Pinus; species Pinus albicaulis. Next base: position 616,028,344 of record CM076580.1, read on the forward strand.
CTCTTAACACTGGTCTCAAAATAGTTAAGGGGAAGGTTCAATTTAGACTAGGCATATAATCTAAAATAAACCAAGATCCTTGCATCACATAGATCTTAAGATTTGCATAACATATAGGTTAGTCTATCATTTAAGTAGCGGTTGTCCATTTGGTTACTTGGCCATAATTTATAATAAGCAAGAATTTTTACTCCATAAGGCACTGGTCTCATTTCTGAATCTAATCGAATCCTTAATCTTGCTAAATTCTATTGAGTAGCTAGGCCACTCGATTGTTTCTCCCGGGCAAGTTGGTTCCCAACTTGCTTTCCATCATCTCATTTCCATAGGAACTGCTCCCCATAGCATGCTGTTGGGAGACAACTAGAATAGAGTGGGAGGGGATTAGAGTGACAAACATCGCCCTTAAGCTGTTGTCGCAGTGCCTGTACAATCTGAGCGACAATAGAACCAAATATGAATGCAATGAATTCAATGACTTTTGTAGAGAGGCTGACATTAAGAGGGAGGCAACTGTCCCATACACTCTTGAGCAGAATGGCGTTGCTGAAAAGAAGAATTGAACAATAATGGAAGCCACCCATGCCATGCTCCATGATTAAAGCCTACTGAAGTTCTTATGGTGAAAAGCTGCCAACACTGTCGTGTATGTTCAAAATAGAAGTCCGCATCAAGCATTAGATTTCAAGACACCCAAGGAGGTCTTCCCTGGTAAGAAACTTGATGTTTCTCATTTTAAACTATTTGGTTGTCCCGTGTATTTTCATGTGCCTAAAGAGAAAAGAAACAAGTTGGAAGCATTTGGGAAGAAAGGTATATTTGTTGTCTACAACGAAAATTCAAAGGCATATAAAATTTATGTGTTTGGTCAAAGAGATGTGGAAGTAAGTCGTGATGTCACCTTTGATGAAGATACTGCCCTTGGGAAAGCCAAACATCTCCCTATCCCAAGGAAGGACAATGATGATGCTGTGGAAAACCAGGATGGACCTCTGACAGATGAACCTATGCACGATGTTGATGGTCCGGTGGATCCTTTTGATCCACCTCTTGGTGATCCCTCTACCTCAAAGATACTCTTGAAGATGCTGAAAAACATATTGCTCCAAGAGGGACATTTCATGAAAGTAAGAAGCCGAATAGGTATCAAGGGTACTTGGTTGCTATGAGTACTATTGTTCGAGCTGAACCATGCACGTTCAAAGAAGCCGTAAAGCACCAAGTATAGAAGGATGCGATGAATGAAGAATATGAATCGATCATGAAGAATGATGTCTGGGATGTTGTGCCTAGACCCAAGGACAAGTCCGTAGTCACCTCAAAATGGCTATACAAAATTAAACATGGCGCTGATGGGAGTGCTGAAAAATATAAGGCCAAGTTCGTTACTAGAGGCTTCTCTCAAAAGGAAGTAGTGGACTATGACGAGATATTTGCATCGGTTGCTTGATATACCACTATCCGATCTATTATTGCTCTCGCTGCCACTCAAGGATGGAGCCTACATCAAATGGATGTTAAGACTGCTTTATTGCATGGCTCGCTTAAGGAGGAAGTTTACTTGGAGCATCCTCAAGGGTTTGAGGTTCAAGATCAAAGGACACCTGTATGCAGGTTGAAGAAAGCCCTCTATGGGTTGAAGCAAGCCCCTAGGGCTTGGTATGAGAGGATTGATAACTATCTTATGAATTTGAGATTTACGAGGAGCTCTGCTGATCCTAACCTATACTTCAAAGTTGAAAAGGAAATGCCTCTCATTCTAGTCCTTTATTTAGATGATCTCTTTTTGACCAGTGCAGACCCTCTCATTTATCAATGCAAGAGGGAGTTGACTTTCGAGTTCGAGATGAAGGACCTAGGACTGCTGCACTACTTCTTAGGCTTGGAGGTATGGCAAAAGCTAGGCAAGATTTTCCTTTTTCATGGAAAATACATTGTGAAACTGTTGGAGAGATGTGGGATGGTAGATTGCAAATCTGTGTCTACTTCGATGGAACTCAACTTCAAGAAGCTATGTGGAAGTGTTGTTAGGCTTGAATTGGCAAACCTTTCTGAAAATAGACAACTTGTGGGGGCCCAAATGTTCTTGGTAAACTCCTGATCAGACATTTGCTTCACCGTGAATACTTTGAGTTAGTTTATGGTTGAGCCTCATCCATACATTGGATTGCTGCTAAGAATATCTTGAGATATCTCCGTGGCGCAATCAACAATGGGTTGAGATACACTTCGGAGAATTTGAAGCTACATGGATATTCTGATGCTGACTAGGTTGGTAGTGATATTCAGTGCCATAGCAACATCTAGATGTTGCTTCTCATTGGGGTATGCTTAGATTTCTTGGATGAGCATGAAGTAGAAATCTGTTGCTCTAAGCACAACCAAGGCCAAATACATTGCGGCTAGTATGGCTTGTTGTGAAACTATTTGGTTGAGGAAGCTCTTTAGTTAGCTATTTGAGGATGTGTTGGATACCATCGTGATCTATTGTGACAAGCAAAGTGGGATTCACCTTTCAGAGAATCTTGTGTTCCACGATTGCTCCAAGCACATTGATATCAGGTACCACTTTATTTGGGATATGGTACGACGGGGAGCAATAAGGCTCCAACACATCAAGACTGATGAGCAGGTTGTAGACATCCTCACAAAGCCCTTGGGGAAGGTCAAATTCTTAACCTTTTGAGAGAGACTTCGAGTCGTGGAAGGACCTTCCCATGAGGGTCCCGCTTGAGTTGGACATTGAGCTCCGAGAGCTCTTGTGGGCTTGGGGTACTTCTTGGAGCTATGAGCGACCATAGGGTGAGTAGTTCACCTTCCCCTATAGGTGCACTATGTATAGGGTGAGTGGTTCACCTTCCCCTGTGATACCCCATGATGGTTGACATGTGTGTAGGGTGAGTGGTTCACCTTGCCCTTCGTTTGATGACACATGTGTAGGGTGAGTGGTTCACCTTCCCCTATGATTGATGATATATGCATAGGATGAGCAGTTCACATTCTCCTATGGAATATGAGCAGGATGAGTGGTTCACCTTTTCTTGCTGATGCCCCAACATACATCCTACACATGTAGTCCGGGACTCATTGGAAGTACCTCTCATCTGGCCAATGAGTCGGGTGTGAAAATTTCTGAATCTAAACCAGAAATCGTACTGCAGTAAATCTGATTTACTTCTCCTACTTGTTTTCTTTAATTAACAAGTTATTTTCTATAATTCAGGAAATCATCAAAGTAAATACATTGCAACCTACACAATTATACAGATCAAGTGCTGAAAAATAAGTAAAGCACACAGACAAAGGACACAGATTTTTTGGACAAATGTCCCCGGAAAAACCCAATGCGGGAAAACCGGTGCGACAATTTTGAGGGTTTATATTATTAAGCAACAATATTCTGAGTACATCTAGGGTGCCATAATCCGGCTCACACAACAAAGAAAACCTCGACAAACTGAGATAGGTGTGAGTTTTACCTCACTCTGCAAGTCTCGGTTGATCCGGATTAGACACTGGTGAAACCCCAGCTGCTTCTGTGGAGTCTCTACGCTGCCACTGCGTAAGCTTGCGTGGGTCTGGCTGAGGGATTGCGTCACCCTTCCTTTGCGTTGATCTGCCTCTCTAGAAATCAAGTTTCAGCTCTGTCGTCTTAGAAACCCCGATCTCTAGCTAATTCTCGACTGCCCCTCGGAATCACTGCGTTACCCTTTGCGTGGGCCTGCGTTAGCCCCTCTAGGGACTGCGTCACCTCTCCTGGTGGCTGCGCTGCTTCCTCTGCGTCTCTGTTGCCCTTGCTCTGCAATTTACTCTTGATCCTCCGACCAATTACTGCATCTGCCCCTCACTGCTTCTCTGAATCACTCAGATCTGATCTTCGTCCGAGCACTGCTTCGTTAGAAGAATTCGATCTCTTAGATCCACTGTGTGTCTTCTGCAACTGACCCCAAGCCTTCCTTCACAATAATTTTCCAGTTGAAGAATCAATGACCGTGATCTAATCTCTAATCGTTGGCTAAGATTAGAAAAGACTTGATCCTTGTCACTTAGAACATTCTCACCCACATGTTTAAATTAATTCACTTTAATTATTTAATTTTCCTAAGTTAGATTTAGGGTCCCCATTAAAATAATTAATTATTTGAATAACTTAAGCTTTGGGTGGAATTTCCCCAAACGATTTTTGGGTCTTGGAGATCTCATGTGTTCTAGTCCCTCCACAAAGTTTCAGAGTTAGAGCACATCCGATGCTACCCAAAAATCAACATTGGGAAAAGTGGATATGGACCATAACACTACAGATGGATACATCGTGTATTGCTGTACTCCCTATGTTTAGGATGAATGGTGTTCAACAACTTGATTTTGGATCAAGTTTGATTGGGGTTCTACCCCTGGACTGACTTCAGTCAGTGGAGAGCGGCAAGGTCTTGTGACTCACTCTCGATTGATTCTTCTTCATTATTGCATCAATGTTCAACAAAGTAGAGACGAGATACAAAGATGGTACATGACGACAAGATGGCATGATAATCAATGATAATGGATAGATGGACAGGTGGAATTCTCCCTAGTTGAGAGGGAGCGTTAAAATTGCAAACTAGGGCCAAATTCCACTTCGGACAATTCATTTGATGGAGATGATTATTACATTGAATTCCTCTTTTTGAGAGGACCAAAATTGACCTAAAGATCATCAAATTTGGACAAGGAGAAATGTGTTTTTGAATTTATGGTCTCACATGTGCAAATTGTCAAGGTTGGCCACATCATCATGTAGGCTCATTGTGAAAATTTCTGAATATTACTTATGCAGAAACCCTATTGTTAAATCTGGTTATACTTCTCCTACTTAATCAAGTTATTAATTTGAAATTCCAGTATTAACATCGAAGTAAACACATTAACAATACTCACTGATACAAATCTAAACAAAATACATGTACACAGACAAAGTGACACAAATTTTTTTATGGACAACTGTCCTCGGAAAAACCCAATGCAGCGAAACCGGTCTTCTGGCTGCTGGAGGGTTTATATTATTATGTAGAATCTAAGTACAACAAATCTGGGCACCGTATTGGTTAACGTGACAAAGAAATATAAGATTTGCAACAATACCTGCTGTTCTGGAGACGGAAAACGGGACTGATTCACACCCTCAAACGGGATTTACAGAACTCAACCCCTTTCTGCCTCTAAAAACCCCAATGCTGCTTTGAAGCCCTCTGTGTTAGCCTTGTTGGCCTGTTGATGCCCCTGCGCTGCTTAGGAGAGGGCTGTGTAACCCCAGACTGGGTGACGCAGTCCTTACACTGCCCTAGCTTGACCAGCGTAACCCCTGATGGCCCCTTGCTGCCTCTGCGCTACCCTTTTTGGGCCTGCGTAGTGGCTGAAACCCTCTGCGTTGCGCAGTTGCTGCATAGCTTCTGCTTCCTCTGTGCTGCTCTTGGTTGCTGCTTCTTTGCCTCTTACTGACTCTTGGCTCTGGGGTCAGATCATCCCCTTAGCCAATACTAACCCTCGCTACAACTGAAACGCCTCTGGAAATTCTTAGCAAACCAGCCCTAGAATTCCAGCTTAGTCTCAGTGCTTTGCCTCCGTGTGTGTGTTGTCCAACTGACCCCAAGCGTTTCCTTTATACTTTTCTCGTTGGGAAACCAACGGCCGTGATCTAATCTTGAATCGATGGCTAAGATTAAAAGAAAGCTTGATCCGTGTGATTTAAGTCATTTCCATCACATGTTTAAATTAATTACCTTTAATATTTTAATTTTCCTAAGTTAGACCTAGGATCCTTAATTAAAAGTATTAATTAATTAATTTTCTCTTAAACTGGATGGAATTTCTCAAATCCCTGTCTGGGTCTTAGAGATCTCATGTACTCTAGTCCCTCCACAAAGTTTCGGAGCTAGAGCACATCCAAAGCTACCCCAACAATCCACAGATCTCAACACTCCCTCTTAGCGAGGAAAGTGCTCTAGCACAATACTGCTTCACCCCAAAGATCTGCACTGATCGCTAGTGGGGTCTCTACGCTGATGCTTGGCTTGCTGCCCTTCATCACTGCGTTGCTGCTGCTCTCTCGTATTGCTGCCCATGACGCTGCCACCGCCACTGCTACATCTGTACTGCAACTCCCTCTCAATCTGCTGCATTGTGCTGCCCACTACTGCACTGCAACTCAGTTGCTGAGAGAAACAACTGAAAAACTCCTGCCCAATCTTTGACAGACAAGTCAGTTGGGCTGCATCCTCGTCACTGAAGCTCCATAGGCTGCTGCTCTGCGCTGTCCTCATGAAGTCACTGCGCTGCTGCAGCTTTGCTCTGCGTAAGCTAGCCTGCACTGTGCTGCTGAAGTCACATCAACCCCCTCTGCACTACGCTGCCACGCTGCTGCTGCATTTGCACTGCGCTGCTCCGTAGCATCTAGCTCTGCCTCTGCTCCATCCGTGATTCTTTGCACCAACTGCTCCACTTGTCTCGCTATTGTCTTAAGGCTCCTGTAGCACGAATGTGATCCAAGAGTTGAGCTACTCAAGGATCCCGCTACCACTCTGTAGTTGCTCTACAGATCCATGTCGCCTCACTTTCGTGGTTCATGAGCATTCATGGTTACATCATCTTTGGAGCCATCGTCTGCCACAATAGCCTTGGAGGTAGAAGCTTCCTTGCCCTTCTTCTTCTGAGGACAATTGCTGGCGAAATGTCCTAGTTTGCCGCACTGGAAACACTTGATCTTCGATAGATCATGCTTCTTCCTCCCTTGCTGCCTCTTTGATGCCAAGGCTGCATCTTCTTCCTCTTCCTTCTTCACCTTACTTGATCTGGTGTTGCACTGTCTCTTGGTGAACTGACAGAGTTCTTCTTGACGGAGAATTGCCCACATACTGTCCCAGTTGGGAAGGTTCGCTCTGCCCAAGATACTTTGGACAAAAGTTTCCAGTCCTCTGTGACCGCATTGAGTGCAATCCTCACCATCACATCATCCTCCACTTTTACTCCCATGGCAGTGAATTGATCCTTGATTGCCTGTAATCTGAAAAGGAAGGGCTTGATTTCTTCTCCCTTGGCCATCATGAATAATTGCATCTGGTTCTCCAGAAGCATTCTCCTCTGGACAGATCTTCCGTCATATAGGGCGGTTAAGGCTTTCCACATCTCATTAGCCGTCTTCTTATCGTCTATATGTGGTACAACATGATCCTTAGACCCGTCCATGATGAAGCACTTGGCATGTGCCGCTGCTTCATTATGCTTCGCTAGGAGAAGAGCATCGGTTGGCGTGGCAAGTACTTTTTCTGCATGCTCCCTCAGATCGTATGCCTCCATGACTACCAGGATTCTGGCCTTCCAAATTGCAAAGTTGGACAGGCCGTCCAACATATCCTGATCACGTAGTCCGTGAGCTGCCATCTTCTCAGATCTACTCTGTCGAAACAAATCTTCCTCTCCTTGCTTCTCAACTGAAGCTTGAATCTAGGGTCCTTGGTGAAAAGGCACCCTCTGCTCCCTTTGACAATTGATTTCCTCCTTGGAAATTTGCCAAACTCAACGAATCAACTCTCTTCGATCCTCTGATCGATCTGCAGATTTCTTTGGTTGGAATTCCTTTGAGACGCTGTTCTCCTCCCGCTCTTTGTCAACTAGTGCTCAGGCTAAATTATGCAACTTCAGAAATTTAACCCCACCAACAACTATTGAAGCTCTGTAACACTGCTTTCACCACTCTGAATTAGTCACAGCCTCAAGACTACATCACCCTGGCTGGCCTCTGCGTGAGCAGACAGTCCCAACGTTGTCTCTGCGCTGCCTTTGCGCAGTAAGTACGTGGGTCTGCGTGGAGATTGTGTGAGGACTGTGTCACTCTGGCCTCTGCGTGGCTCTGGTTCTCTCTTCTGTAGCGCTGTCCTTTCTGGTCCGACTTTTTGCGGCTGCTGTTGATTTCTTTGCTGCTTTCTGCAGCAAAGATTCTTCAGTCTTCTTGTTGGTGATCCTGCTAGATTTGCAATCGCTCTGATACCATGTGAAAATTTCTGAATATTACTTATGCAGAAACCCTACTGTTAAATCTGGTTATACTTCTCCTACTTAATCAAGTTATTAATCTGAAATTTTAGTATTAATATCGAAGTAGACACATTAACAATACTCATTGATACAGATCTAAACAGAATACATGCACACAAACAAAGTGACACACAAGATTTTCTGGACAACTGTCCCCGGAAAAAGCCAATGCAAAAAAACCGATCTTCTGGCTGCTAGAGGGTTTATACTATTATGTAGAATTAAGTACAACAAATCTGGGCAAGTTACTAGTTAACCTGACAAAGAAAAATAAGATCTGCAGTAATACTTGCTGTTCCGGAGACAAAAAACTGGACTGATTCACACTCTCAAACGGGATTTACAGAACTTAGCCCCTTTCTGCCTCTAGAAACCCCATCGCTGCTCTGAAGCCCTTTGCGTCAGCCTTGTTGGCTTGCTGATGCCCCTGCGCTGCTCAGGAGAGGGCTGCGTAACCCCCAACTGGGTGACGTAGTCCTTACGTTGCCTTAGCTGGACCAACGTAACCCCTGATGGCCCCCTGCTGGCCTCTGCGTTGCCCTTTCTGGGCCTGCGTAGCGGCTGAAACCCTTTGCATTGCGCAGTTGCTGCGTAGCCTCTACTTCCTCTACGCTACTCCTGGTTGCTGCTTCTCTGCCTCTTGCTGACTCTTGGCTCTAGGATCAGATCATCCCCTTAGCCAATACTACCCCTCGCTGCAACTAAAACACCTTTGGAAATTCTTAGCAAACCTGCCCTAGAATTCTTGCTTAGTCTCAGTGCTCTGCCTCGGTGTGTGTGTTCTCCAACTGACCCCAAGCCTTTCCTTTATACTTTTTTCGCTGGGAAACCAACGACCATGATCTAATCTTGAATCGATGGCTAAGATTAAAAGAAAGCTTGATCTGTGTGATTTAAGTCATTTCCATCACATGTTTAAATTAATTGCCTTTAATATTTTAATTTTCCTAAGTTAGACTTAGGATCCTTAATTAAAAATATCAATTAATTAATTTTCTATTAAACCAGATGGCATTTTTCAAATCCCTCTCTGGGTCTGGGAGATCTCATGTACTCTAGCCCCTTCACAAAGTTTGGGAGCTAAAGCACATCCGAAGCTACCCCAACAATCCACAAACCTCAACACTCATGAAGCCCAAGAGTACATTCTTCTCTCTCCTCATCTCACAAATCCACAAATCTCATCTCACACATTCTTCTCTCTCCTCATTTGATTGGTTCGTACAACTATTGGGCAGCCTGTTTCTCTCACACATGTGGCAACAACAGGACAAATTGTAGGACGAATTATGGGGCCGAAATTTCAGAGATTGTTGCAGGTTTGACGAGCGTTGACTAGGGGTTATTTGACCTCCTTTGACTGCGTTTTTTGTGCCAAAATTTTGTTTTTTGGCAGGCCGCATTTATTGGCACAGGAATTGAGCATTATGTTGACTTTGATTGTAGACCAATTGTAGGGTTGACCATAGGTTTGACTGCAGAGTTGACCGAAAAGTTTGACCAAGTTTCACTGTTGTTTTCAGGATTGTTTTGGGATGACTTTGACCACTTTTGAAGGTTGAGTTTGACTGCCTTTGATCAAGCTCCAAAGAAGACTGTTTGTGGTTGCGTTGACCATTGTTGACTTTCTGGTTAGGGCTGTGTTGACTGGAGATTTGACAAGGATGTTTTAACTTTGATTTGGCAAGTCAATTTTGACTTTCGTACTCTCTATCTTTGCTGAACATTTGATATAATAATAAGAAGAATTGATCAAAGAGTTTTCTCCATCTTAGGGTTTTTCCTTGACATCAACCAAATCTGGTGCCCTCTTGTCTTGGCTTGTCTTCTGGATTTTACTGTTTATGTTCTATCTACAGTTACTGTCAATGTGATTTCTATTGGAAAACTAAATTGGAAATTGTCATTGGGCTGCTAAAGGAAATTGAAGTAACTGTGGTAAGCATAGAACATACAATTATTAACTAAAGTTAACATGGCTTCCTTTGGAGAAAGCTGCAATTCAGAGATATACAATTCCTCCATCTCTGCTAGCCTGTAGTGAATGGCTGCAACTTCCGTCCTTAACTCACCCTGTAGCCTATCAAGTTTGGCATGTGTAATATTCCGAGTAGAAATAAACAACAATATAAAGCAACATAAACATGAAACTACCACAAATAGAGAGACATCACACACATAATGCAAAATATGGAGAACGCTGAGCCATTTTATTATACAACTGAAAGATACAATGAGTACAAAGGTGATCTGAATGATGGCAGCTTGGCTTGCACACGACAAGCTGGAAATACTCTCAGAAATACTCCCAGAGTGGCTGCTCTATCAGTGACTGCGTTATCTCCCAATTGCTGTTGCTACTGCTGCTACTGGTGGAATAGGATGGCTCTTTGGGGCTATTCCCATGCTCCGAAAAATACGAGACTTTGGGAATGAGCTCTCCTCCTAATACCCAGAAAGGCCCAGAAAGGGTTTTTGGAATGGATGACCCCGGAAAATCACCTCCCTCGAGGACTAACACTATCCTAGTGGAATACGCTGGCCTTGAATGTATCTCTGCAAATGGTGGCCTCTTCCTCTACCAAGATGAAGGAATAGCTAAGGGCTGATCCCTTCTCACTATTTCGGGCTGAATCCCCTCATAAATCTCCACCCCCGGTACTACCTCCTTCAAGAACTGCGTGATCTCTCCACAAGACTGCGCTGTCCAAGCAAGTGCGTAATCCCTGGCTGAAGATGCTATGACTCCCACCTGAAAATCAATGGATAGAACTCCTCACCCGAGCAGGCACTCGAAGTCTCCTGGGGTTGAGGTTGGGATCTCCGCTCGGAGACACCTGGTGTGCTGAACAACACTTGCAGACTTTGCTCAACAGCAAAAGCGTGCTCAATGTCAAGAGACAAAACATAGATGCCTAATCAAATGCGTGAATGGGGAGCCTCTTCCTCTTTTTATGCTTGGAGAGCCTTGCTCTCACCTAGGCTCCTCTCTCTCTGCGCTGTCCCTCTTGGCCACACTGTCCCTCTCTCTTCGCGCTGTCATGGGCTCACATTGCCCACCTTGCCACTACGACCCCTGGGCCCCACGCTGTCAAATAATAATGTGCTCAAGCGACTTTAGGGAATGTTTATTTCCTAAGTGTAGGCTGAGTGTCTTCTCACCCACTTCATTAACTGACTTAACTTTATAAAAGTAAACTGGCCGAAATTTAATATTGCCAATTAGCTGCTGCTAATTGGGAATGTTACAGTCCTCCCCGCCAAAACATTGCTTGTCCTCAAGCAACTGCAATGATGGTTGCTGCAAAATCTTCTCACTCTCCCAAGTGGCATCCTCATTCGGCAAGTTTCTCCACCTCACCAAATACTCCCTGATCGTTCTGCTCCGCAGTTGCCTCTCCCTGGTATCCATGATGGCTTCCGGCTGAAACACCAAATGGCCCTCATCATCTGTTGGTGGAAGCTCCTCGGTTGCAGTCACCTGCTGCCCCAATGCCTTTTTTAGGCAGGATACATGGAATATTTTATGGATCCTGCTACCTGTGGGTAACTCGAGCTCGTATGCAACCTCCCCAATCCTGCGTATCACCTTGTATGGTCCATAGAAGCGAGGCTTGAGCTTCTCAGCCCCCTTCTGCTTCAGCGTGGACTGCCAGTATGGGTGAAGCCATAGGTAGACCAAGTCCCCTATCTCAAATTGCCTCTCAACTCGTCCTCTGTCAGCATACAGTTTTTGCTGGTTCTGTGCTGTAGCTAAGTTGTCCTTAAGAGCCTGAAGTATATCTTGACTCTCTTGGATCTAGTCCTTGGTCCTGGGGGCCTTACTAGCACCAAACATCACGCCAGCAAAAGACAAAGCATGATATCCATATAAAGCGTAAAATGGAGACATACCAATGGACATATGGAAAGTAGTGTTGTAGCAATACTCTCCCAAGTGCAACCAACGTAACCATGCCTTTTGCTACCCTGTAACATAGTTTCCCAAGTAGCCTTCCAGCCACTTGTTCACTATCTCTGTTTGCCCATCCGTCTGAGGATGATAACTGGTGCTCGGAGTCAACTCTGTACCCACCAAACGAAAGAACTCCTGCCAAAAGCTGCGCATGAAACAACTGCCCCGATCACTAACAATGGTCTTTGGGAGACCATGCAACCTGAAAACATCCTTGAAAAACAACTCCGCCACCTGTGCTGCTGTGTACCGTGCTGATATGGCGAATAAGTGTGTGTACTTTGTTAGTTGATCAACGACTACAAAGATACAATCCTTGCCTTGCACCATGGGCAATCTTGTGATGAAATCCATCGAAATGCTCTCCCATTTCCCCTCTGGAATGGGAAGAGGCTGTAGTAATCCTGCTGGATGGCTCATCTCCCCCTTGTTTCGCTGACATACTTTGCACTCCTTGACATGCTGGAGCACGTCCTCCTTGAGGCCCTTCCAAGAGAACCTCTCCCTGATGGCCCTGTAGGTTTTGGTGAACCCCTAGTGGCCTGATAGTGGTGAGTCATGTGAGGCAGTAACACCTTCTCCTTGAGCTGAGAACTCCCAGTCAAGAAGATCCGATCCCTGAAATATATCTCCTCATCCATCACCCTATATTTGTCGTCCGTGACGTGTCCGTCCAAGAGCTCGTAGGAAAAACGGTCTTTGGAGTACTCCACCAACAACTGAGCCCTCCAATCCATGTCTAAACTCATCAGAGAAAATGCTGCTGATCTGCACGAAAGAGCATTGGCCACCACGTTGTTCTTCCCCTTAACATACTTGATGTCAAAAACGTATGCCTGGATCTTGCTGACCCAATTTTGCTGCCTCTCCTGCAACTGCTTCTGCTCTAAAAAGAATCGAAGGTTGTTGTGGTCATTCCTCACCTTGAATCTGTTTCCCACAAAGTATTGCCGAAATTTGGCTAGTGCATGCATGATAGTTAGCATTTCCTTGTCGTATATGGGATACGACCTCTCATGCGGCAATAGCTTCCTGCTCTTGAAAGCTATGCGGTGCCCCCCCTGCATCAAGACTGCGCCTACCCCCTCTTTAGATGCATCACACTCAAGAACAAATGGCTGCGTGAAATCTGACAACACTAAAACTTGACAGCTGCTCATCACCTCCTTGAGCATGTCAAAAGCTCTCTGTGCTGTGTCCATCCAACTGAATGCCCTGTTCTTCGTAAAATCTGTGAGGGGTGCAGCAAGTTGGGAAAATTCCTTGACGAACTTTCGGTAGTAGGTGTAGATGCCTACAAACCCCCAAAGTTCAGTCACGTTCTTCAGCTCTGGCCAATATCGGATGGCCCGGATCTTCTCCTCGTGGACTCTTACTCCCTCCACACCAATGATATGCCCCAAATAGAGCATCTCTGTCAATCCAAATTCGCACTTGGAGAGCTTAGCATAGAAATGCTGCTCTTCTAGTATGCGCAATATAGCCACAATGTGCTGTAGGTGCTCTTCCCAGGTGTATATCAAGATGTCATCAAAAAATACCAGCACAAACTTCCTTAGTTGACCACAGAAGATGTGGTTCATGCAGGAATGGAAGGTGGCTGGTGCATTGGTTAGCCCAAAGGGCATCACCAGAAACTCGAAGTGGCCGTAGTGACATCTGAAAGCAGTCTTGGGAACATCCGATCCCTCACGCGGATCTGATGGTAACTCGATTTCAGATCTTTCTTCGAGAAGAAATTCGATCCCCTCAACTCATCCATCAACTCATCAATCCGTGGGATGGGGTATCGGTTCTTCATAGTCTTCTTGTTGAGAGCCCTATAGTTGATGCACATCCTCAGTGTGCCATCCTTCTTCTTCACTAGTACAACAGAAGAAGCAAACGGGCTAGTGCTGGGTCGAATGTGTCCCAGCGCTAAGAGCTCATGGATAACTCTCTCAATCTTATCCCTGTAGGCTTTAGGATGCCTATAGGGTGTAGTAATCACAACTTGGATGCCCCGCTCCAGCTCAATGGTGTGCTCAAACCCCCGATCTGGTCGCTGCTCTGGTTTTATATCTCCGAAAACTGTGGCATACCTATCCAAAATCGACTGCACATTTGGGTGTACAACCTGCCCTACAGACCTTGCCTTCGAAACACACAACTCTACTGCCCACTCTATAACTCCCTTCCGGAAGTCAGCCTCCATCCGGTGTGCTGAAATTGTCTGTGGTGGATAAGTGTGCATGCCCTGAATCATCTCATGCTTCTCGGTCTTCTTGTCTGTCCACTCCATCTCCAAGGTCTCCCAATCTGTAGTGATCTTCCCCAGCATGATCAACCACTGCACTCCCAGTGTCACGTTGGTGTTCGGAATGTCTACCACAAAGAAATGATTTGTCTGAGTGTAAGTCCCCATAGTCACTGCCAAGGCTGGCACATACCTAGCACACTGCATGGTTCTGGCACCTGGTACTAGTACTGAAAACCCATCAAAGATCTCTGTCGGTATGCTCCTTCGCTCTACCAACTGTGCATCAATAAAATTGTGGGTAGCCCCACTGTCCAGTAATACTGAAACATGCTGTCCCTGCACAGTACCCCGGACACACAGTGTCAAGTATTTGGGAACCCCTCGCAAAGAAGCAAGGACTCCCCTAGTAGGTGCAAACGCTGCCCCTCTTGCTCCTGGTGGTGGATGATCCCCTCTCTGTACTACACCGCTGCCTCCTGCCTCCATCTCCTCATATGCATCCTCTTCCCCATCACTGTCGGAGAAGGCCTCTATGTTGTGTGCCTTTCCAGCGGCACAACGATGTCTTGGTGCCCACAACGCTTGGCATGTGAAGCATAGCTTCTTCCGTCTTAGGTCTCTCCGGGTTTCATCTTCCAAAGGCCCTCGACCTTGGTTTCCCTTCGGAGGTGGAACCCTCATGTCCTTCCCCTTAGGCTAAAATGTCGGTCTCTGGGGGAAAGGAGCTCTGGTCCTGGGCAGGGCATCCTGCAAATCCCTAGTCCTCCCAATTGCATTGTGAAGTGTAGCCGGCCTCGTAGATCTAACTAACCCCCAAAGAGGTTTTGCCAATCCATCAATGAACATGTATATCATCCTGGCTGAAAACAAGTTGGGTACCATCACGGAGAGTCTCAAAAACTCAAAAATGTAGGTGTCCGGGCTCCCGGTCCGAGCTCCCTGTCTGTTTGAGCTTGGTCAACTCAACAAAGTGCTCCTCCGGATCCCTCCGAATCCCTCCGATCAAACCGCTCTACCAATCTCCGTGTAAACTCTGCATATGCTCTCACCGTTGAGTGACCCAGCGTGGCCATCTCGTGGAACCACCAATCATGGGCCTCTCCCTCTAGGTACAACGCTGCCACCTTGATGGCCTCTTCCTCTGCCATCTGATTAAGTTGAAAATAGATATCCAGCTTCTCCATCCAAGCCTTTGCCAAACATTTGGAGGATCTGCCAAATGTTGGCAAGAAAAATCTGCCCACTGTACGCTGTACATCCTCATCCTGTGTGTATCTACCCCCTCTGTTCTGGTTATGGGGCCTGCTGTCCTTCTTGAGCTGAACAAAATCATGGAAAGAGAGAGCCTCGCCAAACTCTTTCCCATAGGACTGATACTCGGCAAAATAATCCCCCATATGAACCGGCTCCAATTCCTGAGATGCTCCTACTCTCGTGCCTGTAGCTAGAATGTGGGCATCGTGGAACGTGGGGGAGTAGTTGTGAGTTGCTCCTGCAACTGGTGGGATTGTCGGACCCTTCTTCGATGTGAAAACCCCTTGGGGTTTCACGCTGTCTCTGGTCTGCGGTAGACTTCTGCCCCATCTCTTCTATTCTCCTCGATAGCTCCTACACAGATTTTAGGAGGAGTTCTCCAAACTCCCTTCCTTCATCTTTCTCACCTGCCATCGGTCCTTCCTCCTCTGCGTCCATAACCGGAATGTAGTCTCCCTCTCCAAAAGTGGTCTCAAGCCTACGCTCTTGGTCCTTGTACTTCCTTCCCCGAGAAGTGATATATGGTTTTCCTGCTGGTGTCATAGACAATCTGCTCCACAGGTTGAGCCAAGTCTATGAGCTCTGATACCACTGTAATATTCCGAGTAGAAATAAACAACAATATAAAGCAACATAAACATGAAACTACCGCAAATAGAGAGACATCACATACATAATGCAAAATATGAAGAACGCTGAGCCATTTTATTATATAACTAAAAGATACAATGAGTACAAAGGTGATTAGAATGATGGCACCTTGGCCTGCACACGCCAAGCTAGAAATACTCTTAGAAATTCTCCCGGAATGGCTGCTCCATTAGTGACTGCCTTATCTCCCAATTGCTGCTGCTACTGCTGGAATAGGATGGCTCTTTGGGGCTGTTCCCCTGCTCGGAAAAATACGAGACTCTGGGAATGAACTCTCCTCCTAATACCCAGAAAGGCCCAGAAAGGGTTTCCGGAATGGATGACCCCGGAATAGTGGAATACACTGGTCCTGAATGTATCTCTGCAAATGGTGGCCTCCTCCTCTACAAAGATGAAGGGATAGCTAAGGGCTGATCCCTTCTCACTATTCTGGGCTGAATCCCCTGGTAAATTTCCACCCCCGACACTACCTCTAAGAATTGCGTGATCTCTCCACAAGACTGCGTTGTCCAAGCAAGTGCGTAATCCCTGGCTGAAGATGTCATGACTCCCACCTGAAAATCAATGGATAAAACTCCTCACCCGAGCAGTCACTCGAAGTCCCCCGGGGCTAAGGTTGGGATCTCCGCTCGGAGATATTCGGTGTGCTGAACATCATTTGCAGACTTTGCTCAACAACAAAATTGTTCTCAATTGTAAGGGAAAAAACATAGATGTCTAATCGAATGCCTGAATGAGGAGCCTCTTCCTCTCTTTATGCTTGGAGATCCTTGCTCTCACCTAGGCCCCACCAAAACTGTGCTGTTCCTCTTGGCCACATTGTCCCTCTCTCTCTGCGCTGTCATGGGCGCACGCTGCCCACGCTGCCACTTCGACCCCTGGGCCCTACGCTGTCAAATAATAATGTGCTCAAGCGACTTTAGGGAATGTTTATCTCCTAAGTGTAGGCTGAGTGTCTTCTCACCCACTTTATTAACTGACTTAACTTTATAAAATTAAACTGGCCGAAATTTAATATTGCCAATTAGTTGCTGCTAATTGGGAATATTACAACATGCATAAGTTTAAGCCTCGAATTAAGAATCAATAGCAATGAGTTATGTGCCTTCTCCTCTGCCACTTGCCTTGTTTTATATCCCAGTTGTGTGCTCTCCAACGCAAGGACTCTATCCAGGATTAAATTGACATCCACAGAGTCGAGATCTTGGGAAGAAGAGCCTCCAGAATCCGTGGCAGGAATATACAACAGTAACACCAACTTGTTATGACAGACTCGAAGATGGCGAAATTAAGAAGAGGTTGCTTGACCAGAGGACCAAAAGGGGGTATTAATACTAATTTCCTGGGCGATCCCACTACCATGACAAACCGTGAAACCTCTGATGTCCTGCACCTCCTCCATTGATTCTAGACCCAAGAATTGTAGGGTGAAATCACTAGAAGATCCAAGATGGAAAAACCACTTGCTACGACAACTGTGTGGAGGGGACTCTCGTTGTGTGCAAATTAAATGGTTCTAAATATCCTCTGCCCAACATAAGATTTGAGATATGCCATGCAGAGCGAGAAGGAGCACCATCCAAATGTTGTTTATGAAATGACAGGGGTACACTGCGGGAGTAAAGTGATGACGATCCATATGAGACGATTAAAAAACCAATCTGTGCCTCAGATTCATTAACCTTGAATGTTGTCTTATCCCATTCTTCATGTTAAATTCAAAATTCCTTCTAATTAATTGCTCATCAACTGAGATCATTAATCTTGTTATGCAGACTTGGGTTTTCGTGGTAAAGGAGTATTAATTATTTGATTATGATTAATCTTTGATATTCCTTTTGACATCATTGATCCTTGATTTGTTAATAAATCTGTTGAGGAATTTAATTTCCTTGCTACATGCATAAGTTCAACCTTATCAAATTGGTGGAGTTGGAGAAGAATCCTTGACTGTATTGAAGAGAAGGGATCTTTGGAGTGACATAATGCCTCCCAAACTCGCCAAATGATGATCATTGAGTCGCCAAATGTCATGATTTCCTGGATTTTTTGATCAATGCCTAGTTTTAATCCTTGCCATAGGGCAAGAAACTCAACTTGATTATAAGTTGCTATTCCCAATCCCCAGACAAATTGTATCTCTATTTTTCCATTGGGGTCAAGAATCACCCCTCCCGCTCTTGCTCCCCCTTGAGATTTTTCATCGTTACCCTTTAAGGATGAGTCAATTTATCTCTTATTAGGGTTGGGACAATACAAGAGTTCCTTTTATGAAGAAGCATTGTGTGCTTGAGGAACTAGGTGATAGCTAATGAGGGGGGTAGAGCTCATGCTAGGCTTTTTCCCAAATGCTAATTAAATGTCCCATCCATCTTTTGCATTTTATCTTTTTCTTTTAGTGTGGCTTTCTTATGCTTTTACCTTTCTTTGAGTTGCATCAACCTCCAAGGCCAATTTTTGTTGCCCAAACTCAAGGATGAGGATGAAAATGTGCCAATCCCCATGACCAATGACCACCAACCTGAAGAATGGAAATGGATACAAGGAAATATGGAATGTGGTAAGTGTGGATTATCATTGATAGATGACTTTAGTCACAACATTCTCAATAGTGTCTTTCCTAAAACCCTAAGACGTTATAGGAAGTCCCATTGGACTAGAGTCAAAGACTAACCTCTTAGGTGAAGTAAGGGAATAAGAATACACTCAAGATTTGTCAATCATCCAGAGTGCCCCTTGATCCATATTAGTATGCCCCTAACACTAAGTGAAAGCACATGATTGCAAAATGGTTAAAGAACCTACCAATGGATGATCGACCTTCCTTTAAGGATTGCTAGATGGGAGAGAGAGATCTGACTAGAGCAAGAAGTGGAGGATCTCAACATCATGTTATGTGCTGATCATATAAGGTTGTTGGTTGTCCAAGAAGGAGAAATTTTTCCTCCTATTGGTTACTTACTTTTTTGGTGGGTAACAGGGCTCATTGCTTCTACTCCTAGATCGTGCCAGAAGTAAGCTTTGCAATAGTCCTATCGGGAGTGTGTTCCATATTCACTCATGATCTCCACAAAGTTTTCCTACACTCGAGCAATCCCAAGTGTGCTCTTTAGTCCATACACAAATATGGAATGCTCCCAAGACCAATTCTTGCTTTGCTCTAGACCTTTGGTAATGTTGGCTTTTAGGCTTTTATGAATGGACATACATATGTAATACATGATTGATTCTATTTGCTATTCATTGATTCATATGAAAACCATTTTTAATTTTTTATATTTTGGTAAATTTGGAAATTATGTGCAAGTGACTTCCTCATGTTCAATTGAAGAATGTTATGATTGACATTGTTGCCGCCTAATCCACACCTTGGGCTAACGTGGAAGAAATATTTAATCCACCGAGTGTGGCCTTGGGGCAAATCTCGAGTTGAGTTGTTGTCACTCAAATCTCAACTCCTCCGTCTAGGCTAACTCCTAGCGAAGCCAAGGGGGGTAGCCCCTAAAAACAACTAAGGTTGATTAAGATAAACAAGAAAAGATTCTAGGAGTTAAATTTAATTCACCAAAAGTACATTCACCAACAACATATAATTCACTTGTAAATATGAATAATTTAAGCACAATTCACAAATTAATGACATAACAATAACAATTGCAGAAATGGAACATTCGTAAGCACATGATATGGCAAATAAGACCGGTGCCAATAAATGAATGCTTGTGGTGCTTAAAAGTAAATTTGAATAATAAGATGGTGGCCCAAATGTTGTATAGTTGCGAAATGTTGTGGAAAATGTTCTTGGTAATTTTTATTAGATTAAATTTTACTTGGAATAATTAGTGAATGAGATGACAAATATGTAGTGATTCGTGTGATTAGCAATGAAAATAAATCTAATATAATGTGTGTTTCCACTTTTACCCTTATCCTTTGAATGGGTTTGAGAAAGTCGCAAGGAGATCCAACAGGAGGAAGCTTTGCTTCAAAGAGTACTTCCCTGATTTCACAAGTCGAACAGTTGCAAGGAGATCCAATAGGAGGGGAAGCTGGCCCATACCTTTCATGTAAGTCAATCTTTTCTTTCCCCCAATCTTACGATAAATGGTAAAAATGGTTTTTTTTAATTAAACTTTCACCAACAAGTCTTCTTTGATTATGCTCGAGGATCAATGTAAGCTCACAATGACAAAGAGCATATCAAGACTTGAAGGGGTTCGTTACTTTTGCAAAAATGAAATCTACTCTAAAGAAAAATTTAAATTTAATCCAGTAAAATGAAATTAATCTACTTTAATGTTTTGCGGTGCAAGGTTAATTTTAAGTCCAAATAAAACATGCCATGAAAATGAGACACAAAACACAAGAGGCCCCTCGCTGGGTAGGGGGGGAATGGGATGGCTAAGAGACTCTCCTAGTTCCCTCAAGATTACAATGATTGCTGTTGTAAATGGTATCCCTTGTGAATAAAGGGAGAAGTGGTTTTATCCTTTAGGTGCTTTGGATGATTAAATTTAGTGAAAATTCAACAACATTTCCCCTTGTACTTTCATGGACCTGCAAAGAACCAACAAAAAAAACTAAGTGAAAGATGCCCAAAATTACTTTGGAATGCCCGCAACTGTTAGTATAAAATACCCAAAAATTCTATAAAAAATCTATAATGAAATGCACAAATTCCTACTTTAACACAATCGAGAAAAACCACAAAAGTTAACTTTTCTTGGCTTATTTTTCTTCTATTAGGACAACAACAAATTTAGCCTCCAAATCGCTTGATATAACAATAAGATCTTGTGAAAGTGAACCAAGAACTTCGAGGAAATTTTTTCTCAAATTTTGGGTAAGAAGAGAAGAGGGAGGTTGGAGAAATCTTCAAGGTACTTGGAGATGAGACTTGGTGTTGGTGGGAATAAAACTTCTTATGTGTTTCAATATGGGTAATCCAATAGAGGAGGATCCCACATCTTCAAGCTTGAGACATTTATAAAACTTAATGCCTTTGCCAAGAAAACTTGTCAATCGATAGGTGCCCCCTACACATGAAATCTCAAAAATATGTTAGTCAATCGAGATGAACGTATTGTTGAAAAATTGTAGCCATGGTCGACATTTCCACCTATGAAATAAAAGGAAGAATAGAAAAATTAAATTGCAAATTTATATTTATGATTTCCCTCAAAAAATTACAAGTTGACCTCGTAATAATGTTAGGTCGGTTAGCTCCTTTGAGGCACCCATTCAACCCCTTGAGAAGGCTATATATTTGTCACATCACACTTCTTTTGTTTGCTCCAACGAGTTCTGTAAAAGAAAATATGACGAATTTCAAGAAGAAAAGGGAAGCCAAAAATCAAAGAAAGGGCTATGGCTCTTGGCTTGGTATTTCTATTCTTGGGTATTGGTTTTTATCTTGATGATGTCTCTGATGTATTGATGTATCTTGAACAAACACTCTCTCTTTCTCTCATATAAGGAAGTGTTGAAAATTGGCAGCTCAGGGGTGAATTTCCTTATAAAAAATCTCATTTATGAGAATTTCGGAGTGACTTTCTAAAAATAGAAAGTCATGTCTAGCATCTAAAGCATGACTTTCCAAAAATAGTAAATCACCTTGCATCAATTGGTAATCATATATATTTGATGGAAAATCACTTAACTTATTATTAATCAATCCTAATAGTTCAATCTCAGCTTCTCAACTTAATCATAAATATTATTATTATTATTATTTTTACTATTATCCTTTATGATACTATTATATTGCTATTAAAAGGAAATTCATGTCTCTCAGTCATGGCTCTCAATCGTAGAACTCAATCATGTCATATGTAACTCCCCTCAAGTAATGCATATGCTACTCTCTCTCACTTAATGGATACGTTACACTCTCTTGTACACACTCATTAAAAGCATGGCATACTCCTCTTACACACCCATTAAAGCATGTCATCAAAGATTCCTCTTACGCACTCTTTAATGCATATGTTACATTCTCTCCTAAATGGCATGAGTTACAAAGGCATGTGTACCTCCCTAAATGGCATATGTAACTCCTCCTCAAGGCATACGTATTGTTCCTTCTTTATATCCAAAATTTGTTTCTCCTCCTATATATGTATTTCATATCATCTCATTCTCACTACTTGTGCATTGTGAAAGAAGGATTCAAACTTGAGAGAGAGAGTTGGAGAGACTTGAAGAAGATTGTTAGAGAGAGAGACTTGAAGAGTAAGAGCAAAGCTTGAAGGTTGATTTAGTGTTTGCATTAGCTACTTCTACCAATGATTTTCATGCTACAACTTGTTCATATTTGGGTGAACTTACTCATTCTCTTGATCTCTCATTGTACTTTGTATCTTTGCCGAACAATTAATATCTAATAGAAGAAGAATCTGGTTGGGTTTTTCCCTAGTCATTGGACCTAAATTCTTTGTGTCTTATCTTGTTCTTCGTTGTCTTCAATTGTGCATTTGGCTCATGTTCTATCTACAATTGCTTAACTAATATTGCAGCAAAAAAAAAGTTTTGGAATAAGTAATTGTTTCAGCATAGAACATTAAAATTTTAACAAGAAAAATTTTCTAGTTTTTTCCCTTGTGGGTTTTACCTTGGCCTGAGGCCTAATTGTTGTGTCTCTTGTCTAATGGTTTCATCGTATTTCTACTGTGATTTTCTTCTACTATATCATACTTTTGAATGATTTTTTTTTTATTACTGTTTCATGATGAAAAATGCTACATAAACCTAATAAATAATAATGAATTTTTGAAGCTATTATCTGTGGAAGAAAAAATGCTCTAACATTACCCTAGAAAAATCAACACATATAATCTAGAATCTCAAAGTGTAAAAAAACAAATAGACTAACAAATTGCCAACTTTGAAGTCTATTCCTACCGGGTGAAAACACCCCTTCAAAGGCCTACTATAACAAAGAAATTCAAAAGCAAATACAATTAAAACAATTATACCTCAATTTGGATCTAAGCAACCACACAAAACTTTACTTCATGTAGCCTCCAAAGCCTTCTCTTATTAAAGTGATAGGACAATACAATAACATCAACAATTCCCCAAGTTCTTCCAAGCTTCCATACTAGCTTGCACAAGAGGCAAGCATTTCAATTTATAAGAATTTAGGGAGGAGATCCCAAAGCAAAGGTGAGAATCCCAAGGAGATTGACAATCCCAAGGGATAACATGAGTTTCTAAGTGGAGTACGAGCTGCCAAGAGAGGGATGTGTATCTCCCACGAGGGAGTGCGTAGGCACAAGTGGAGCAATGCATAACCAAGTGTAGAGGGAGTGGCAGTGAGGAGGAGTGAACTTACATTACCTTTCTCCCAACTCGGCCTCACTTTAAGTTTCAAACTTGGTCCCCACAAATGAGGCAACTTGACCTCCTTTAACTGGTAACAAACTCGTCCTTGTGGCAGTGAAATCATTCTCAATTCATGGGACTTGACTCATCACTTGAACTCGGCCTCTAACTCGCTCTTAAGCACTTACTCACTCCACTCGAGACCCTCAATTGACTAGAGATATGTTTCTGACATGTTTCCAATTATTAATTATCCTAATTTTTCATGTCTTTTTCATCACTTTTTGAGTAAAAGTGATTTTTATGAGGAAAAATTCATATTTTCCATCCCAAAGTGGGTACTAGGATAATGTTGGTACTCTAAGGATTAAAAAGGAGTACTCACATGGCATACAACATTTCCTAGTACCACTTTTTTTGTTTGTTTGTAAGTTAGGCTAAACTATATTAGATCAAAATAAAACTTTACATAGGCGTCGGGCTGAGATGGTAAGCGGTGCTTAACCAATCCCAACCTTAGAGGCTTTCAAAATAATGCAGGTTTGGGGCTGCCTCCTAGGAGGAAACCAACCCCTTAAAAGCATCAAACAGTCAATATTTACAAAGTGTGCCGTGAGACATAAAAACAAAAGATCTGTAGTATGTGCTGAAATAACAGAAAACAGAAAAGAGTCGAGTAGCCGCGCAGTCATGGTGTTCCTTCATCATCCTTTGTAGTAGGGTCCTCCTCCTCGATTCGGCATTCATATTTCTGCACTATGGCCTCCTCCTCAACGGAAGGCACATGCGAGGGCTTTGTTGCGGTTGCACAGAGGATGGGAGCGACTGGGTACTCAGCGTCAGGAACTCCCGTCTAGACTCCGTCCGAGTCCATGATCCACACATCTGTGTCCTCCCTCGAGGCCTCTTGAACCGGGAGAGGCTCGGATTTTCGAGGAGTGGGCTGCTCAGTGTGCGTAATGGTGGACTTCCTTGGGCCTCTTCTGCCCCTCTGATTCTCCTGAGCTAAGGCGATCTCCTCCTGGGTGTGCTCAGACCACTGTGGTGCATCTTTGCCATGGTTTCCAGAGGAGGAGCCTTCAATGGATTCCAAACGGTGATCCTGACCGTGTTGATAGCGACCCAAGAACGCACCTCTTTGGCTACCTCTGATGGTCTTTTGGTGCTGACACGGAGCCATGGGGGGGATAACAGACAGAGAGGGAGAGGCCGGTCCAAAAGCGGTGATGTGCTCAATTGGGGAGCGTGCAACAGAGAAGCATAGCAGGGTGGTGCGCAGTAGAGAGTTATGCAGCAGGGGGGCGCGCAGTGAGGGAGCCTGCCTCAGAAAGTGCATAGCAGTGTGAATTCGAAGAAGCAGGGAATTCCGGAGGGAGGCGCGCAGCTTGAAGGGAAACAATGGGAGAGGCTCTCGGCAAGCTAGCACTGGTAGCGTGGTGCGTGATAGGGAGAGCGCGCAGTTGGGGGAGCACGCGGGGGAACTGAGGCAACATCAATAGGCAAGGGAGGAGGCGAAGAAGGCTCTGGAAGCCAAATGGAGCAGCATAGGGATGACAGAATGAGGAAAGACTGCGCCTTTTGTAGACCTGTGGCACAAGCGTAGATGTTGTGCGATTTTGTGGCATGCTCGCATATGCGAGTTGGGACAGTTCACTTGGGGTTGCATGTGATTCAGAGTATGGCAGAAGATCAGGTGAATCAAAGTGCTCATGTGAATAATTGCTGAGAGGAGGTTCCGCATTGGGTTAAAGCTAGCAGTGCAGGATTTCGTCATCTTGTGTATGGGAAGAAATCACTTCACACGTTCGCGTCATGTCACCCGCATCCAGGGAAGGTTGATCCTTTTGGAGGAGAATTTGGCATTCCTTGCGCCAGGTTTCATCCCCAATCTAAGAGAAGTTAGAGTGATATAGTGTTGTATGGCTATCCACTCCTTTGTTGGCTAGGAGATTAGCAACTGTGATTGCCTTTCTATGCACATGGTGGAAGGTAATGGCCCTATGGTGTTGTAGTAATTGTTCCAGAAAATTGAGACGATTGGCGAGCCTCCAGCTGGTAGAAACCTTTGAGGGGGAAGTGCTAAGAAGAATGCAGGTGGCTGCTTGAGTGATGACTTGCGAGTCTCCCTCCATTTCCAGTGGAAAAAAGTTGAGCACAATGGCTCTGGAGGTACCCTGGATGATCCCCTCTAGCTCCACGGAGTTGTTGCTGTCCCACCCTAGATTTCCATAGTAGGCGTGTAAGGGTTTTCCATGAGAATCTCTGAAGATACCCCCAAATCTTGCTTTCCCTGGGTTGCCTTTGGAGGCTCCATCGAAGTTGCATTTGAAGAAACCAGCCGCGGGGGGGGGGGGGGGGGGTGTTTCATTGTTTAGGTGCGCGGATTCTGTCTGTGCTCAGGGAGGGGTTGTCCATTGGTGGCTTGATGCATATGTGCCAGTTGTTCCAAATGGTGCATTCAGCAGTGGTTGTCGAGAGGTCATCCTTCCCCCAGTGAGTCATGGCGAGAGTTTCTTCTAAGTTGCTATGTAGCCTGGCGCAGATTTGCTCTCGATTTGAGGCTGTGACTTTAAAGATCCTGCTGTTTCTTTCTTTCTAGAGATTCCAGATGAGTAGACCTGGAATCAGCTACCAGAGATGATTCAGAACGTTGCTGGAGTAGGGGTTATCCTGCCATTTGCTGATGATAGTGGTGTTGTTGCCCCTGTCTCGATTGGATCTTTTGCATAGAATTTCAATCCTGTCCCAATGGGTGTTGGATATGGGGTAAAGGTCCAACAAATGATCGATGGTTCCAATGTCGTTTTGACAGAGTGGGCACCTTGAAGGACCCACAAAACCCTACTTCAAAAGATTCCCCCATGTGAGGATGCGTCTTTTACTAAGCAGCCATAAAAAAGTAGCTACTTTAAGCCAGAGCTTGGCAGACCATATCTTCTTCCATATCTGATTGGTGGGGCCAGGGCTCGACTGTTGTAATAGATGATGGGCTTCCTTGGTAGAGTAGTTACCACTTGGAGTGTGGCCCCAACGAAGAATGTCTGACCCATGTTGAGTTTTGATTCTTCTTTTTGTTGTTAATTCCTCCCAAATATCCTTGTGATGCTCATTGTTCTAGTTTGCTTGCCATCTATCTGTGCACAGCCAAGTCCTGTAACCTTGAGTTGTTTCATCGGTCCAGAAGTCTTGGACGCAATTTTGTTCTCTTGCCTGTAGGACTATGCTCCAGAGGGGTCGAGGAAAGATTGAGGATAGGCTAGGCATTTGCTGCCATGAATCCTCCCAGAATCTGGCTTGAGTACCACTGTGCAGTTCCCAAAAATTGTGGGTTTGGATCAACTGTTTTTGTTGGCTGGCTACATTCCAGATTTGGGATTCTCCTGGATCAATGTTGAATCTGATTAGTTCCTCCTTGGGCCAATTACCTGCATATTTGGCAGCCCATAGGGTTGCCCACGGTATGTGAAGGTTGGATACCCATTTTCACCATATACTAGCGCACATGATGTTGTTGCTATGCTCTAGATCTCTCAGTTCGAGTCCTCCCTGCGCTTTCGGTGTACAGACCTTTTTCCATTTGACTAGCACCCATTTGTTTTTGTCTTTGGTTCCCCCCCAAAGGAAGATTCTTTGCAGATTGTGAATGGCTTTGAGGACCCATTTTGGTGCCGCTAGAACAAAAAATAGGTATATGGGTAGGGATTGAAGTACAACTTTGATGAGAACCAAACGTCCATCTATGTTGAGGGAATGATGGGTCCAGTTGGACAATTTAGTCTCCATTTTGTCCAACAACTCTCTCCAGGAAGAGTGTATGATAGCTGAGTCTGTGAGAGGAGCTCCTAGGTATTTGGACGACAGAGATGATATGGTGAAGCCCAGGATGCGAGCTATGTTGCGCTGGGTGATAAGAGGGCTATTAAAAAAGAAGATTTGAGATTTTTCAGGGTTGACAACAGTTCTAGAGGCTTCAAAGAAACAATCGAGCAGGGTTCTGAGGGTGCGAGCTTCCTGTACAGAGGGGTGCCCCATTATCATATCCACAAATTGCTGGTGGGAAATGTGGGGGAGATTGTGCAGAGGAATTCCTTGAAGGTTGTGCGAATGGATAAAACTCTTTATTAGGCGGCCTAGATCCTCTGCCATAAGAACAAAGAGAAAGGGCGAGAGAGGGTCCCCTTGGCTTATACCTCTGGAGGGGTTGAATGTTGCCGAAGGAATGCCATTGACAAGAATAGAGATAAAGGGGGAGGATATCAGGCCCATGATCCATCAGACCCAAGTTTGGCTGAAGCCAAAGGCTAGTAGGATTTGCTTTATGTAGTTCCAGTTGAGCTTATCAAAGGCCTTGGACCGGTCAATTTTGAGGAGCATGCTTGGTTTTTTTGAGGTTTTTAAGGAGTATATGACCTCATGGGTTAGGATGATTCCATCAAGGATCTGTCTGCCCTCAACATAGCCCGTTTGCTTCGGAGCAAGGTTACTTGGGAGTGGGAGCGAAAACGCGGAGCGGGAGCGGGAGCGCCATTTTTAGAAGCTTCCGGTCCGAAGCGTTTCCGGGAGCGTTTTTATATATATATATATATATTTGTTTTTTTAATATTTTGATGCATATATGTCAACAAAAACATGTAGAATGATGAATTAGACATAAAAAACATTAAAACATAGATTGAATCATATAACATCAATCATCTAGAAGTTATAATCTTCATCAACCACGCGCACAAGTTGGAAGCATACAACATATTGACTCTTGAGTCTCGCGAATCATCAATCTGAAGGTTTCAAGCTTTCAAAATTCAATATATAACATTTATCATCATTGATTCATTGATTTCAAAATTCAATATACATTTATCATCATTGATATATAACATTTATCATCATTGATTCATTGATTTCAAATTTCAATATATATCATTTATCATCATTGATTCATTGATTTCAAAATTCAATATTTAACATTTATCATCATTGATTCATTGATCACCATATAACTTTCATGAAGCATCATATTCATAATTCATAATGACTTGTAAACCTATAAATGCCAACTTCAAAGTTTCACCTTTCAAATTCAAACTTCAAACTTAAATTGTCATTAAATATATGAAAGAGTCAAGTTTCAACTATTCAACTATCAACAACAAATATAAAAGACTAGTAAACAACAAATCTATTTTATCTACTGGCTAGCCCCTTGCCACGCCCACGAGAAATGTCTAATTTGTGCGAGCCACGAGGAAATGTTGGTCTTCTAGTACTCTCAGGAGTACCACGACCATGACTAGAAGGTGGAGGCTGGATCTGCAAAGGACCAATAGTGTGATATCAAGAACTGGCACTGGCACTGGCACCTGCACTGCTACCAGTAGATGGTGGGACTAGCCCTGTGTGTGGCGGTGCTACTGATGCTTCATCATCATCCCTAAAAAGTTCTGCTTCCAATTCTTCCATATGTACCGTGCTGTCTTCCAAATTATCATCCTTTGGGTTGTTGTCCCAGACTCTGTATGATTGATCCTCATTTGCTCGATCACAGTAATGGCTCAACAACCTCAAGTTGTAATGCACATAAATCAAGCTTTCAACTCGATTTTCATTCACCCTGTTTCTTCTCACATTGTGTATGAAGCTGTAGGTGCTCCAACACCTCTCTGCAGAAGAAGTGTTCACAACCTGTGAGAGAACTTTTTTAGCCAACTTTGGCAAAAGTCTCATGCAGCCATATGCTTCCCACCATGTGAGAGCATCAAATCTGTCCCTGTCTTCCATTGCATGGAAAGAACCAAAGTTAGCAGTGCAACTGAAGTATTTGCCTAATTCAAGGCGCAATTTAGCACACTCCTCCCTGTCGGGTACCAACTTGTCTAATGCCTTCATGTACCCCTCTTGTACCTCTAGATCTGTGTGAGGTTTCATCCTAACCCCACCTCCAGGTGCAAGTTGGCCCAACCAAGATGGAGAGTAATATTTTGGCGTAAGGATATATGCCAAGGCATGTAGTGGAACATTGAGTTTATTCCATCGTGAACACACACAGTCATGAATCATAGCATACAAGTTGGGATCATTATCCTTAACAATATCTTTTATTTGCCCCAACATGCTGTCCATCTGCTCATAAACCTCCCCAATCACTGGTTTATCAGTATTTGCAAACCGAATCATGTGATAAATGGGCTTGGTAAAATTCAAAATTTCCCTCACACGTGCCCAAAACAGAGGGTCAAGGGCGATCTCCTCCACATGTTCGAAACCTTGCCTGTCAACTATTGTTGCTGCCCTGTCCTTTAATAGCTGCCAGTGTGGGCTTGATACAATTGCAGCCAATGACTCTCTTACCTTCAAAAGGCGCTTGAAGGTGAGGTAATAGCTAGCAAATCTAGTTTTTGCTGTCTTTAGTAACTCCAATTTGGAGTGAGTATGAAAAAGCCCATGGGTATTGCTATGATTTGTAATAAATTTTATCATTTTTTTACCTCTTTTGTACAAATCACCAAGCCATTTGAATTGAGGTTGTTTGTTTTTTATGATATCATGCATCAAAAGGTTCATTGTGTGAACCAAACACCCAGACCAAAAAATGTTCGGGTATTTATCCTCAATAATTGCTCCTGCTGCCTTACAGTTAGCAGCATTATCAGTGTGACCTGTATGACATTGTATGGCCCAATCTTTTCAATTATATCAAGTAATGGTTCTGCAATGTTAATGCCGGTTTTGAATTTGTCTGAATAATCATATGCTGCCAGGAAGATTGCACCACTAACCAACACAGCCAAAACACTTATCAATGGCTTTCCTTTTACATTGGTCCATCCATCAGAGACAATGGACACCCCATGCTCATTCCACGAATTTGTCATTCTAGCCAAAGAATGGTTTATTTTAGCTTTTTCATGATCAAGACCCACGGTTTTGGCCTTGTCATACCCGGGGCTTTTGTATCCTTTGGGGGCATCATTAATGGCA
Organism: Pinus albicaulis; assembly: GCA_034641835.2. Classification (NCBI taxonomy): domain Eukaryota; kingdom Viridiplantae; phylum Streptophyta; class Pinopsida; order Pinales; family Pinaceae; genus Pinus; species Pinus albicaulis. The sequence continues at coordinate 616,058,814 of CM076580.1, forward strand.
GAAACCATTTCATGCCAATAAGGTGAGCGGAGAACATTGAATGGCACCCCACATGCATATAGAAACCGGTAAACTTTTGAATCCACATCATTCCTACACCCTTCGTCCAGGAAATCGGATATGGTTCTATGCCTTAATCCAGGTGTGCCACTGCCTCCAAAACCACTGGCATGGGTGGAAGTTGAACCTATTTGTCCATGACGTGTTGGGCTTGAATAAGAATCAATGAAACCCCTAGATCTTTTAGATCTCTTTAGGGCAGCCTCCTCTTCCTTTCTATATTTCTCTCTTTGTGTTGTTGGCACACTAGTACAAATTTTGATTCCTATATTTTCTCCATCCCCTGGCATTTTCCCACAAAGGTGCCTTCTTGCACGGGTGTATGAACCATGGTATTGTTTATTGCAATGGGGGCAAATAAATTTAGTGGTTCCACCACCTTTCCCTCCTTCCTGTTTCTGAACATATTTCCACAAAGGTGTTTGAGTTTGGTCTTGTCTAGTTGGGGAATCTGTGTCCTCATGTTCTCCACTCCCCACTTCCTCCTCAACATAATCCTCCTCCTCTTCAGGATTTTCTTCAAATCCACCATAACCCTCCTCTTCATCCTCCTCTTCTCTGATTTGCCTCTTTCTTCTACTACTCTCCAACACCATTATCACAAAGAAAGAAACCAGCATGAGGAAAATCCCTAGCCATATAGCCATGATGGAAACAAGTTTCAAGTTTCAAGTTTCTAGCCTGCAAAACAAATGGAAAAATGCCAAATGGGAATAGGAAATGCAACATAGGAAAAAAGCAATTCATTTTTTAAGATTTAAACCCAATAAAATGCAACATTCAAGAAAAAATCAAGTTTTCATTTTTAAACAACCTACAAATTCATCCCAGAAAATACAAAATTGGATTAGAAGACCTACCTCTTTCTTGCAATCCTCCTGTTGCCTTGTAGCTTGCTCCTTGCTCTCCTTGTCACTTCTGCAGCTCAGCGCTCCAGTTCTCTCTTCAAGCTCTTCTTGCTCTTTCTCACTCACTCAACAAACAATAAAAACAAAATGAACCCCCCCCCCTCCCCCTATAAAGAAAACAAATTTTTAATTGAAAAAAATTTCCGCCCAGTGGGAAACGTTTTTTGTTCCGGGGAACGTTTGGGAGCGAATGCTCCCCAATCGCTTCCGGCGTTTAAAAAACGCTTCCGAAGCGTTTTTTAAACGCTGGAAGCACTCAGGGAGCATTCGCTCCCGAGCGCTTCCGGAAACGCTCCCGGAAAGGCAGGGAGCGTTTTAACAGGTTCGGAAACGCGCTCCAGAAAACGCTCCCCTCAGGAAGCGTTTTCAGGAGCGCGTTTTCGAACGCTCCTAAAACTCTCCTGCACGGAGTGCATTTCAGAAACGGGAACGAGGGGGGGGTTGAAGCTTCCCCGCAACCTTGCTCCGGAGAAATGAGCATGGGGAGAAGCTGCTTCATCTATTAGCTATTACTTTGGAAATGATTTTGTAAATTACATTGTAGAGCGCTATGGGTCTGTACTTACTTGGAGAAGCATCATTGTCTTCCTTTGGTATGAGAGTGAGGAATGTTGCATTGAGAGCTGGCAGAATCCAGTGGGTGGTGCATGATTCCTCTAATATGCCCCAGACATCCTCTTTGATAGTGTCCCAGAAGAAGTGAAAGAAGTTGGTGGTGAATCTGTCCGGTCCGGGGCCTTTCCCTTCTTTTAATTAGAAAACCACTTGTTCGACCTCTGTTAGTGATGTGGCTTTGAGCAACATCCTGTTATGATCCTCATTGACCAGTTTTGGGATGTGCTGTGTGATTTTTCCTATGGCCTCCTGTCGATGGATATTGGGTTCTTTGAGGATGTCCTTGAAGTGATTGTGCAGTTCCTCGGCGATGCCCTTTTGTTTTTCCATACGCTCCCCATTCTGATTTTTGAGGACTGTGATTCTGTTGTGCACCCTGTGTTGGATGGTGAAGCGATGAAAGAATTTTGTGTTTCTTTCTCCATCCTTAAGCCAACATATCTGGGATTTCTGTTTCCACAAGATCTCTTCTTGGCTTCTTCTCTTTTCCAGCTGGGCTGTTAGGGACTTTTCCTTGTTCTCTGAGTCTACTGATCGTCCTTTTGATATGATTTTTTGTTGGAGCTGCTTCATTTGCTCTTCAAGATCTCTTTGGTCTTTGAAGATGTTGCCAAAGGTGGTCTTGTTCCACAATTTCTGTTTTCCCTTAAGCATCTTCAATTTCTGCTAGAATTGATACATTTTTGTGCCCAGGGGTGGTGTGAGGGAGGTCCACCAATCCGAAACAAGGTCTTTGAACCCTGGATGTTTGAGCCAAAAGTATTCAAAGTGAAAAGGTTTTTGGGTGGCTATACTTGGTTTGAGCCATTGGAGTTGTATCGGCCAATGGTTTGAGCCAGAGGCCGGGATGATGGTGGCTGTGAGCTCTCCTCCTAGGTGAAGGAAGTCTTCCGTGATAAGGAAGCGGTCCAGTCTGGAAGCAATTTGATGAGATCCACCTCTTTTGTTATTCCAAGTGAAGATGCTATTGGATGTTTGAAGATCTATAAAGTGATTGTTGTGGATGAAGTTCTTGAATTTGGTGTTGTCCATTTCAAGGTGAGGTCTTCCTCCTTTTTTTTCCTGAAGGGTTGTTATCATGTTGAAGTCTCCTCTAATCAGCCAAAGAGGGTGAGTACGCTAGTTGTTGAGATCTGCAATGCTGTCAAGAAGCACTGTTTTTTGCTGGAGTGGCTGGGGGAAGTAGATATTCGTGAGATGTCCATGAATGTTAGTTCCAATCAAGTGAAAGGAAGCTTGAATGAAGTGTCGATTGGCTTGACTGTTCTCTAGGGTAATAAAGTGGGGATTCTAGATGATTGCAAGGCCTCCCAAAGCCCCATTAGCATCCCACCGCTAGGGTATTGCATCCTTTCCAGAGTTTTTTGAATATTGTGTCCAGAGTGGAGCTGGAGCATTTGGTTTCTTGCATGAAGAAGATTGTGGGGCTTCCCTCAGTAATTCTTTTCTTGATTAACCTGTGCTTGGAGGGATTATTTATCCCTCTGATATTCCATGAGATGATCTTCATTTAGGGGGGTTGGGGATTACAGAGTAGAACCTGGTCAACTTTGGGACTCTCCCTGATTCTACTAGCTCTTTGCTCGCGCTAACCGTTCGCTGCAAATCTGTTTTTCTTTCTCGTTTTCGAGATTCTTTCAGAATGAGTTTGGTGTTCAGGAGCGTACCTCCTTGAATGCCAAGGGATGGAATTTGTTGAGCTCTAGTAAGGACTTCCTCCAACTTCTGGATCTGGTGCGGAGAAATTGAGAGAAAGTCTTTCCTCTTGCATGCTTCTTCTAACCCCATGAGATCGAGGTCCCCATAGTCAATGCTCTCAGGTTCTTCTTCCATTGCCTCTGGGATTGAGTCCAACACTGCGCCTTTACCTTTCTTTTCTGAGTTTTCCCCTGTGTGCGTAAAGGACTGGGGAATCAGAAAGGCTTACGGTTGGATTTTGGTTTGTTGAGTCTTTGAGGTCTGGGTATTCTCTTACGAAGGTCGCTCCGAATCTCTTGGAGGTTCGTTGTCATTCTCATTCAGTTGAGCTAGGGCGTGAAAGTTGTTGTTTGATGCTGGAGCTCTTTTGTTCTGGTTTGTGTTTGACTTCTTGGTGCGCCTTTTCCTTCAAGAGACTTTCGTGAACCCTTCAGTATCTTGGTCTGTTGAGTCATTGTTCGATGAAACTCTTTGATTTAGGGGGCAATCTCTAAATAGGTGCCCATGTTAATGACACTTCCGACATCTAAATGGTACATGTTCATAATCTACTGTTTGAATCCATTCATAATCATCATGAAGCAGGCTTAGCTCATTAGGGAGAGACTCTGCAATGTTCATGTAGACATAGATCCTTGCGTAGGCTGCATGTCTGTTCATCTTTGTCTCCTCTGCAATTTTAATAAATTCTCCAAGAGCGTTGCCTATGTACCGAATGGTTAGCTCGTCCCAGTAGTCTCGGGGAAGGGTGTAGAGCCTGACCCAGACGGGAGCCCAAGTGAAATCTTGTTTGTTCGGGTTGAAGTGTTCTACCCAGTTGCGTAGGTATAGACCTGCAGAGTTAAAAAAGTATGGCCTGCCATCCATGATCCGGTTTTTGTCTTCGATGCAGGTGAAGATCACATTGAAGAAGCCCTTCGCACATAGCTATGGATCGATATGGCCCTTGGGCTTCCATTTGGAGGCGATCTAGCCTAGGAGGGATTTTTCTGTGGGCCAGAAACCCATGAAGTTGCCTCTCAGTGCATTGTCCTTCACGTATTGGATTTTTTCATTGATTCGGTGAGTAGGGAGCTCGATCCTGGTTCTTGTAGTGGCCTTGGGTATGCATGTGGAAGATGTGATTGTTGCTGCTTCTGCTACTGCTGTAGATGTCGTTGAGGGAGATGCCCTAGTTAGGTCAGGGAGCAGGCTAGAGCTCTGCTGACGATTGCTGTCAGCCCCTGCCACCGCTCCTATGGAAGGCGAACCAATGGAGGGGGGAGCACCCGTCCCCCCGCCGTTGTCTGTCATGAGGGAGCCTATCTGCGCTCCAGGAATATGGGAGGGTCCCAAGCTGGGGACGAAGGTCTGCCAGGGGCACGCTTTGCTGTACTTGTTATGTCCTGAATTTCCTCTTCCTCCTAGTACCACTTTTTTATTTGTTACATAGATTTTAATTAGAAATTTTTGTTTTGCAAGAAAATTTTAATTATCAAAAAATCCTACAAAAACCTAATGCAATTCCGCAAGAGTGAAGATAATGCCTAGCATGGTAATATACATTGGTCCTAGAATTAGAAAACACACTCAAGGCCTAGTTTTTTTTTTAAAAATTTCGAAGAAATATCCGAGCAGATCCATTTGAAGGGGTCACATCCCGCTAACTAATTAGCAGAGCCTGACCCCAAGGGCGTCGAGGAGAATTGACCCTGTGACCTCCCATTAGCGAGGTGCTTTAGCGACGGGAACTCGACCAATTGAGCTAACTCTCGAGGCTCACTCAAGGCCTAGTTATTGAGATGCACTCCAATTTTGGAGGATGTGAGTGAAAAAAATCAATTAATTATTTATTGGTATATATATATATATATATATATATTAATTAAGTGTCCAAGTTCCAAGGGTCTAAGTCCTTTACATAAATTTTGTTAAGATTTTGAGGTAGCATTGGGTGTGCTCTAGCCCTGAAATTTTGTGGAGGGGCTAAGACACACGAGGCCTCCAAAGCCTAGAAAGCGTTTGGAGAAATTTCATCTGGTGTTGAAGTTATTTTAATAATTAATTTTTTTAATCATGACCCTAAGTCTAACTTAGGGAATTAGAAAAATTAAAGTGAATTAATTAAACACATGATGAAATGTTCTAAGTGATGTGGATAAAGCAGTTTTTTAATCTGAGCCATCGATTAGAGATTAGATCACGATGGTTGGTTTTCCAACGAGAAAAGTATAAAGGAAAGGCTTGGGGTTAGTTGGTGTAATATTCCGAATAGAAATAAACAACAATATAAAGCGACATAAACAAGAATCTCCAACAAATAGAGAGACATCACATAAACAATGCAAAATATGGAGAACACTGAGCCATTTTATTATATAACTGAAAGATACAATGAGTACAAAGGTGATCAGAATGATGGCACCTTGACTTGCACAAGGCAAGTTGGAAATACTCTCAGAAATGCTCAAGGAATGGCTGCTCTGTCAAGGACTACGTAATCTCCAAAATGCTGCTGCTGGAATGGGATGGCTCTTTGGGGTTGTTCCCCTGCTCAGAAAAATATGAAACTCTAGGAATGAGCTCTCCTCCAAATACCCAGAAAAGCCCATAAAGGAATTCCAGAATGACCCTGGAATTTGACCTCCCTTGAGGAATAACGCTATCCTAGTGAAATACACTGGCCCTGAATGATCCTCTGCAAATAGTGGCCTCCTCTTGTACAAAAATGGTGCAATAGTGAAGGGCTGATCCCTTCTCAGTATCTCGGGCTTAATCCCCTGATGAATCCTCACTCTTGGAACTGCCTCCTCCAAGAACTGCGTGATCTCCCTCAGAGACTACGTTGCCCAAGCATGTGCGTACTTCCTGGGTGGAGATGCTATGGCTCCCTTCTGAAAAACAACGGATAGAACTCCTCACTCGAGCAGGCACTCGAAGTCCCTCGGGGCTGAGGATGGGATCTTCACTCGGAGACACCCGACGCGTCGAACAACACTTGTAGACTTTGCTCAACAACAAAAACGTGTCAAAAGACAAAAATCATAGATGCATAATAGAATGAGAGAATGAGGAGCTTCTTCCCCTTTTTATGCTTTGAGAGCCTTGCTCTCACTCGGGCCCCACAACATTGCGTTGTCCCTCTCTCACTGTGCTGTCATGGGCCCACGTTGCCCACGCTGCCCACGCTGCCACTTCGTCCTCCTGGGCCCCACGCTGCCAAATAATTATATGCTCAAATGTCTTTAGGGAATGTTTATTTCCTAAGTGTAGGCTATGTATCTCATCACCCACTTTATTAACTGATTGAACTTTATAAAAGTAAACTGGGCAAAATTAATATTACCAATTAGCTGTTGCTAATTGGGAATATAGCTAATTGGGAATATTACAATCCTCCTCGACAAAATGTTGCTTGTCCTTAAGCAACTGCAAGGATGGATGTTGCAAAATTTTCTCACTCTCCCAAGTGGCATCCTCATCCGGCAAGTTCCTCCACTTCACCAAGTACTCTCTGACTGTCTTGCTCCGTAACTGTCTCTCCCTGGTGTCTATGATGGCCTCTGGCTGCAACATCAAATGCCCCTCGTCATCTGTTGGTGGAAGCTCCTCTGTTGCAGTCACCTACTGCCCCAATGCTTTTTTCAGGCATGATACATGGAATATGTTATGGATCCGACTACCTGTAAGAAGCTCTAGCTCATATGCAACCCTCCCCAATCCTGCAGATCACCCTGTAAGGTCCATAGAAGCGGGGCTTGAGCTTCTCGGCCCCCTTTTGCTTCAGCGTGGACTGTCGGTATGGCTGAAGTCGTAGGTAGACCAAGTCCCCTACCTCAAACTGCCTCTCAACTCGTCGCCTGTCGGCATACAACTTTTGCTGGTTCTGAGCTGTAGCTAAGTTATCCTTAAGAGCCAGGAGTATATCCTGACTCTCTTGGATCCAATCCTTGGTCCTGAGGGCCTTGCTAGCACCAAACATCACGTCAACATAAGTCAAAGCATGATATCCATACAAAGCATAGAACTGAGACATACCAATGGACATGTGGAAAGTGGTGTTGTAGTAGTACTCTCCCGGATGCAACCAGCGTAACCATGCGTTCTGCTGCCATGTGACATAGTTTCACAAGTAGCCTTCCAGCCACTTGTTCACTATCTCTGTTTGCTCATCTGTCTGAGGGTGATAACTGGTACTCAGAGTCAACTCTGTACCCACCAAACGAAAGAGCTCCTGCCAAAAGCTGCCCATGAAAGGGCTGTCCCGAACACTAACAATGGTCTTCGGAAGACCATGCAACCATAAAACATCCCTGAAAAACAACTCCTCTACCTGTGCTGCTGTATACCGTGCTAAAATAGTGAAGAAGTGTGCATACTTTGTCAGCCGATCAACGACTACAAAGATGCAATCCTTGCCCTGCACCATGGGCAACCCCGTGATGAAATCCATCGAGATGCTCTCCCATTTTCCCTCTGGAATGGGAAGTGGCTGTAGTAATCCTGCTGGATGGTTCATCTCCCCCTTGTTCCGCTGACACACCTCGCACTCCTTGACATGCCGGAGTACATCCTCCTTGAGGCCTCTCCAAGAGAACCTCTCCCTGATGGCCCTGTACGTCTTGGTGAACCCCTGGTTGCCTGATAGTGGTGAGTCGTGTGAGGCACGCAGTACCTTCTCCTTGAGCTGAGAGCTCCCAGTCAAGAGGATCCTCTCCCTGAAGTATATCACCTCATCCATCACTCTGTACCTGTTATCCGTGATTTGTCCATTGAGTATCTCGCAGGCAAAACGCTCCTTGGAGTACTCCACCAGTCACTGAGCCCTCCAGTCCGTGTCTAAGCTTATTAGAGACAACGCTTCCGGTCTGTGTGAAAGAGCGTCGACCACCACGTTGTTCTTTCCTTTGACATACTCGATGTCAAAGTCATATGCCTGGATCTTGCTAACCCACTTTTGCTGCCTCTCCTGCAACTGCTTATGCTCTAAAAAGAACCGGAGGCTGTTGTGATCAGTCCTCACCCTGAACCTGTTCCCCACCAAGTACTGTCGGAACTTGGCCAGTGCATGCATGATAGCTAGCATTTCCTTGTCGTATATGGGATACAAACTCTCATGCGACAATAGCTTTCTGCTCTCGAAAGCTATGGGGTGGCACCCCTGCATCAAGACTGCGCCTACCCCCTCTCCAGATGCATCACACTCCAAGACAAAGGGCTGCATGAAATCCGACAACACCAAAACTGGACAGCTGCTTATTACCTCCTTGAGCTTGTCAAAGGCCCTCTGCGCTGTGTCCGTCCAACTGAATGCCTCCTTTTTGGTAAGATCTGTGAGGGGTGCAACAAGTTGGGAAAACCCCTTGACGAACTTCCGGTAGTAGGTGCAGATGCCTACAAACCCCCGAAGCTCAGTCACGTTCTTTGGTTCCGGCCAATCCTGGATGGCTCGGATCTTCTCCTCGTGGAATCTCACTCCGTCCACACCAATGATATGCCCCAAATAGAGCATCTCTGTCAGCCCAAATTCGCATTTGGAGAGCTTAGCATAAAAATGCCGCTCCTCCAGAATGTGCAATACAGCCTCAATGCGCTGTAGGTGCTCCTCCCATGTCTGGCTGTATATCAAGATGTCATCGAAGAATACCAACACAAGTTTCCTCGGCTGACCACGGAAGATGTGGTTCATGCAGGACTGGAAGGTGGCTGGTGCATTGGTTAACCCAAAAGGCATCACCAAAAACTCAAAGTGGTTATAGTGACATCTGAAGGCTGTCTTGGGGACATCCTGGTCCCTCACGCGGATTGGATGGTAGCCCGACTTCAAATCAATCTTCAAGAAGAACTTTGACCCCCTCAACTCATCCATCAGCTCATCAATCTGCAGGATGGGGTATCGGTTCTTCATGGTCTTCTTATTGAGAGCTGGATAATCGATGCACATCCTTAGTGTCCCATCCTTCTTCTTCACCAGTACCACAGAAGAAGCAAACGGGCTAGTGCTGGGTCAAATGTGTCCCAGCACTAAGAGCTCATAAATAGCTCTCTCAATCTCATCCCTATAGGCTTTGGGATGCCTATAGGGTGTAGTAATCACAACCTGAATGCCTTGCTCAAGCTCAATGGTGTGCTCAAACCCTTGATCCGGTGGCTGTCTGGCGGTATATCCTCAAAAACTGTAGCATATCTGTCCAAAATCGACTGCACATCTGGGTGAACGGCTTGTCCTGTAGATCCTGCCTCTGAAACACGCAGCTCCACTGCCCACTCTTTGTCTCCCTTCTGGAAGTCTGCCTCCATCCAGTGTGTTGAAACTATCTCTAGAGGATAAGTGTGCATGCCTCGGATCATCTCATGCTTACCGGTCTTCTTGTTTGACCACTCCATCTCCAAGGTCTCCCAGTCCGTAGTGACCTTCCCCAGCGTGATCAACCACTGCACTCTTAGTATCACGTTGGTGTCCGGAATGTGCACCACAAAGAAATGATCCGTCAGAGTGTGAGTCCACATAGTCACTGCCAAAGCCGGTACATATCTGGCACATTGCATAGTCCTGGCAACCGGTACCAGTACTGAAAATCCATCAAAGCTCTTTGTCGATATACTCCTCTGCTTTACCAACTGTGCATCAATAAAATTGTGGGTAGCCTCAATGTCAACTAGCACTGAAACACGCTGTCCCTGCACAGTACCCCGGACACGCAGTGTTAAATACTTGGGAACCCCTCGCAAAGAAGCCAAGACACCCCCAATAGGTGCAAACGCTGCCCCTCCTGCTCCTGGTGGTGGAGGTCGTGGATGATCCCCTCTCTGTACTATAGCATTACCTCCTGCCTCCATCTCCTCATATGCATCTTGTTCCCCGTCACTGTCAAAGAAGACCTCTATGTAGTGTGCCTTCCCAGTGGCACATCGATGTCTCGGTGCCCATGGCTCCTCGCATTTGAAGCATAGCTTCTTCCGTCTCAGATCTCTCCGGGTCTCATCGTCTAAAGGCCCCTGTCCTTGGTTCCCCCTCGGAGGTTGAACCCTCGTGTACTTCCCCTTCGGCTGGAATGTTGGTCTTTTGGGGAAAGGAGCTCTGGTCCTGGGTAGAGCATCCTGCAAGTCCCTGGTCCTCCAAACTGCATCATTAAGTGTAGCAGGCCTCATGGATCTGACTAACCCACGCAGAGGTTTTGCTAACCCATCAATAAGCATGTATATCATCTTGGCTGAGGACAAGTCAGGCACTATCACGGAAAGCCTCAAGAACTCGGAAATGTAGGTTTTCGGGTACCTGGTTTGCTTGAGCTTGGTCAACTCAACAAATTGCTCCTCCGGATCCTTTCGGTGAAACCACTCTACCAGTCTCCGTGTAAACTCTGCATACGCTGTCACGACCGAGTGACCCAGCATGGCCATCCCGTGGAACCACCAATCATGGGCCTCTCCCTCTAGGTGCAACACTGCCACCTTGATGGCCTCTCCCTCTGCCATCTGATTGAGTTGGAAATAGATATCCAGCTTCTCCACCCAAGCCTTTGCTGAACATTTTGAGAACCCGTCAAATGTTGGCAAGAAAAACCTGTGCACTATACGCCACATGTCCCCATCCTGTGTGTATCTACGCCCTCTGTTTTGGTTACGGGGTCGACTGTCCTTCTTGAGCTGAACAAAATCATGGAAAGTGAGAGCTTTGCCAAACTCTCGCCCACAGGACTGATACTTGGAAAAATAATCTCCCATATGAACCGGGTCTGTTTCCTGAGGTGTTCCTATTTCGGTGCCTGTAACTAGAAATGTGGGCATCGTGGAATGTGGGGGAGTGAGTGATACAACTTGTTGCGTTGTGAGTTGCTCCTGCAAATGGTGGGAAATGTCGAACACTTCTCCGATGTGAAAACCCCTCGGGGTTTCACGCTGTCTCTAGTTTGCGGTAAACTTCTGCCCCATTTCTTCTATCCTTCTCGATAACTCCTGTACAGACTTTAGGAGGAGTTGCTCGAACTCTCTCTCATCCTTCTCCTCTGCCATTGGTTCTTCCTCCTCTGCGTCCACTACTGGCATGCAGTCTCCCTCTCCAAAAATGGCCTCAAGCCTCTGCTCTTGGTCCTTGTATTTCCTTCCTTGGTAAGTGATATATGGTTTCCATGCTGGTGTCATAGACAATCTGCTCCACAGGTTGAGCCAAGTCTCTGGGCTCTGATACCACTGTAATATTTTGAATAGAAATAAACAACAATATAAAGCGACATAAATAAGAATCTACAACAAATAGATAGACATCACATAAACAATGCAAAATATGGAGAACGCTGAGCCATTTTATTATATAACTGAAAGATACAATGAGTACAAAGGTGATCAGAATGATGGCACCTTGGCTTGCACAAGGCAATTTGGAAATACTCTCAGAAATGCTCAAGGAATGGCTGCTCTATCAAGGACTGCATAATCTCCAAAATGCTGCTGCTTCTACCAGACTATTGCTACTGCTAGAATGGGATGGCTCTTTGGGGCTGTTCCCCTGCTCAGAAAAATATGAATTTATGGGAATGAGCTCTCCTCCAAATACCCCGAAAAGCCTAGAAAGGAATTCCGGAATGGATGACCCCGAAATTTGACATCCCTTGAGGAATAACGCTATCCCAGTGAAATACGCTGGCTCTGAATGATCCTCTACAAATAGTGGCCTCCTCCTATACCAAAATGATGCAATAGTGAAGGGCTAATCCCTTCTCACTATCTCGGGCTGAATCCCTTGATGAATCCTCACTCCCGGAACTGCCTCCTCCAAGAACTACGTGATCTCCCTCAGAGACTGCGCTGCCCAAGCAAGTTCGTACTTCTTGGCTGAAGATGCTATGGCTCCCTTCTGAAAAACAATGGATAGAGCTTCATCACTCGAGCAAGGACGCTGAGGTTGGGATCTTCGCTCGGAGACACCTGGTATGTTAAACATCACTTGCAGACTTCGCTCAACAGCAAAAGCGTGCTCAATGTCAAAAGACAGATATCATAGATGCATAATAGAATGAGAGAATGAGGAGCCTCTTCCCCTTTTTATGCTTTGAGAGCCTTGCTCTCACCCGGGCCCTACAAAACTATGCTGTCCCTCTTGGCCCACGTTGTCCCTCTCTCACTAAGCTGTCATGGGCCCACGCTGCCACTTCGTCCTCCTGGGCCCCACACTACCAAATAATTATATGCTCAAGTGTCTTTAGGGAATGTTTATTTCCTAAGTGTAGGCTATGTATCTCATCACCCACTTTATTAACCGATTTAACTTTATAAAAGTAAATTGCCCAAAATTAATATTACCAATTAGCTGCTGCTAATTGGGAACATTACAGTTGGAGATATACACACATTGGTAGAGCACTGAAGTTAAGTCGAATTTCTGGGGTGGGGTTTTGCGGAGAAATTCGAAACGAGTTTGTAGTGCAGTGAGGGGCAGAGATCGACGAGGGATGATCTGATCCAAGGTCGAGGATATGGCAAGACAGAGGGGCAGTGAGTACCAGTCAACACAGAGCCAGCCAGGAGGACGCAGTTTAGCCAACACCACGCAGAGATTGCGTAAGCCCCGCCAGGGTGACGCAGACCCAGCCAGTGCAGCGCAGGGGTTGCATAGCACCAGCTAGGGTGACGCAGTCCTAGCCGGGGCAGCACAGAGGCAACACAACTCAGTGAGAGTGACTCAGTGGGGATGTTGGCCAATGAGGGCTGACGCAGAGGCTGCAGAGGCAACACTGAGGGTTCAAGTGGGCCAAAAGGGGCTCGTGATCTGTAAATTCTGTATGAGGGTGTGATACAACCATATCTTCTGTCTCCGAGTGAAAGGTACAAACTACCGTGTAATTTCTCTGTAGGGCCAACCATGTCTGGTGCCTAGAATGTTGTATTCAGATTTTGCATAATAATATAAACCCTCTAGAGCTACTGCACTGATTTTATCGCATTGGGTTTTTACAGGGACATTTGTTCAAAAAATCTTGTGTAATCTTGTCACATGTGTGTATTGTTCAGTAAATGATCTGTAGATGTGTAGGCTGCAGTTAGTGTCTACTTTAATGTTTTTTATGAATAATTCAGTAAAATAACTTGTTAATGTTAGTTAAACAAGTAGGTGAAATAGATCTAGATACTGCAATAGGGTTTATGTTTTGAAACTTTCACATGGTATTAGAGGATTGTAGATCAGACTGATCCACCAGCAGAGCGGTTGAAGAAGGTTGCTGCAGTGAGGGCAGTTGAAGCAACAAATCCAGAAAGAGGGCAGCGCAGCACCAGGAGGGACGCAACCCAGTCAGGCTGACGCAGAGGCCACGCAGAGGTTGACGCAGAGCCAACTGAGTGATGCAGAGGCAGCGCAGAGTCTTCCATAGTGACGCAGGAGTAGCTTGCACTGCGAATTTGCTGTGCAGAGGCTGCGCTGAGCTAGTTTGCTCACGCAGAGGCCAGCCAAAGGGATGCAGCCCGAGTTTTGAGGTTACTGTGCAGTTTTGCTGAAGTCTGAAGCAGAGCTTCTGATTTTCAGAGTTTGCTGGTGTGGTGTAGGTTTTGTCGGTGTAACACCGTGCCTGACAAAGGTGACAAGAGCGGGAGGAGAACAATTGCTCAGCAGATCTGCGCCAAATAGATTTGCGATTTGATCAGGAGGGCGATTGTAGAGAACTGATTTAGTTGTTTTTGGTTGAGGATTTTCGGGAGGGAAATTAGTTGTCAGAGGGAGCAACTACTATAGAGGGTTTCTAATCGCCAAGAAATCCAGAGCCAGTTTTCTGTTGAGTGTTGCAGCAGAAAGAGGGAGAGGAGTATCTATTTCGATAGATTTGAGCAGAGATGGTTTCTCATGGAATGAGAGATTAGGACAGGTTGAATGACATGTCCAACTTCGTTATCTGGAGGGCCAGGATCCTGACAGTCCTGGATGAGTACGACATCAAGGACCATGCTGAGAATGTCCTAGCTGTGGCTACCGATGTAGATCCTCTGAAGAAATTCAAGGAGAATCAAGCGTAGGCAAAGTGTTTGATCATGGACGGAGTCAAAGATCATGTCGTACCACATATTGCTGGGAAGAACACGAAAAATGAAATGTGGACAACTTTGAAGTTTGGACACGATGTATCAGGGAGGCTCCGTCCAAAGAGATATGCTTCTAGAGAATCATATGCGGTTGTTCCAGATGCAGATGGGTGAGGAAATAGATCCCTTCTTCTTTAGACTTTAGACTATACGAGATCAATTAATTGTCATGGGTACAACTCTAGATGAGGGGCTCTTGGTAAGGACTGCCTTGAATGTAGTCATCAAGGAATGGGAAATGTTTGTCCAAAGCATCTTGGACAGGGCAACATTACCATCTTGGTCAAATAGATGGGCAATCCTCCGTTAGGAGGAAATTAGGAGATTTACCAAGAGGCAAAGCAGCGACAGTGGTACAGTCAAAGTAAAGAAAGAGGAGGAGGATGCAGCCTTTGCATCAAAGGGACAGAGGCAGCAAGGGAAGAAGAAGAGTGATCTATCCAAAGTTCAGTGCTTTAATTGTGGTGAACTTGGACACTTTGCCAACAATTGTCCTAAGAAGAAGGACAAGGGATCTTTTGAATCTAAGGCAACAACAACAAAGGGGGACGATGGTAGTGACAATGACATAGCCATGAGTGCTCATGAACCACAAAAGTGGGGCGACATAGATTTGTAGAGTGAGCTACAAATGGCGGGAGGCAGGATCCTTGAGGTGCCTACACTCTTGGATCACATACGAGCTACGGGAACCTTAAGACGGTAGCGGGACAGGTGGAGCAGTGGGTGTAGGAGATCATAGTGATGCGGAGGGTAGAGCTAAGATGCTGTAGATGGGAGAAACGCAGTGCAGAGGCAACAACAACGTAGAAGCAGCAGCGCAGAGGTTGATGGGACTTCAGCAGCATTGAGGGGCAATTCTTACGCAGTGCAGAGCTGCAGCAGCGCAGTGGATTTAGGGGGACAACACAGTGCAACATCCAAGGGAGCTTCAGTAATGAGGTGTAGCCCGAATGACTTTTCTGTCAGTGATTGGGTAGGGGTCCTTCAGTTGCTTACTTCTCAGTAACTGAGTTGCAGTGCAATAGTTAGCAGTGGCAGTGCTATGGGCAGCATGATGCAGCAAATTGAGAGGGAGCTGTAGTACAGATGTAGCAGTGTCAGTGGCAATGACATAGGCAGCAGTATAGAAAGCAGCGACACAATGGATGGAGGGCAGTAGGCTAAGCATCAACAACGCAGAGACCGATGCCGAGATTAGACAATACTTGGTGTGGATGTATTGCTAGAGCGCACTCCTCGCTAAGAGAGAGTGTTGAGATTTTGAGGTAGCATCGGGTGCACTCTAGCCTTGAAATTTTGTGGAGGGGCTAAGACACACGAGACTTCCAAAACCCAGAAAGCGTTTGGAGAAATTTCATCTGGTGTTGGAATTTATTCTAATAATTAATTATATTAATGAGGACCCTAAGTCTAACTTAGGGAATTAGAAAAATTAAAGTGAATTAATTAAACACATGTGATGAAATGTTCTAAGTGACGTGGATCAATTAGTCTTTTAATCTGAGCCGTCGATTAGAGATTAGATCACAACAGTTGGTTTTCTAATGAGAAAAGTATAAAGGAAAGGCTTGGGGTTAGTTGAGTTATACACACATTGGCAGAGCACAACAACTAAGTCAAATTTCTGGGGTGAGGTTTTGCTGAGAAATTTGAAACAAGTTTGTAGTGTAGTGAGTGGCAGAGATCGATGAGGGATGATCTGATCCAAGGCCGAGGATACAACAAGACAGAGGGGCAGTGAGTATCAGTCAACACAGAGCCAGCCAAGAGGACTCAGCCCAACCAACACCACACAGAGACTACGCAGAGGCTGCGTAAGCCTAGCTAGGGTGACGTAGACCCAGCTAGCGCAGCGCAAGGGTAGCGCAACACCAGTCAGGGTGACGCAGTCCCAGCCGGGGCAATGCAGAAGCAGCGCAACACCAGTCAGGGTGATGCAGTGGGGACACTGGCCAGTGAGGGTTGACGCAGAGGCTGCAGAGGCAACGTTGAGGGTTCTAGTGGGCCAGAAGGGGCTCGTGATATGTAAATCTCGTTTGAGGGTGTGATACAACCATATCTTCTGTCTCCGAGTGAAAGGTACAAACTGCCATGTAATTTCTTTGTAGGGCCAAATAATGTCTGGTGCCCATAATGTTGTATTCAGATTCTGCATAATAATATAAACCCTCTAGAGCTGTTGCACCAGTTTCCCCGCATTCAGTTTTTACAGGGACATTTGTCCGAAAAATCGTGTATAATCTTGTCACATGTGTGTATTGTTCAATAAATGATTTGTAGTTGTGTAGGTTGTAGTTAGTGTCTACTTTAATGTTTTTTTTTCTAAATAATTCAGTAAAATAACTTGTTAATGTTAATTAAACAAGTAGGTGAAGTAGATATAGATACTGCAGTAGGGTTTTTGTTTTAAAACTTTCACAAATTCATCATGCTAGTGACATTTTTTACAACTCCCCCATGGGGGTACAAAAATTGCATAGAGAAAGAAGAGAGAAGAAGATAGAAGAATAGAGAGAGAAGAAGGGGAAAAATTGCCCTGCAGGATTTTTGGACTTGAAAAATTTCCGTGTGGTGTTTTATCCTTTGGGCGGTCTTCTTCCTTATTTTGCTAAGTACAACTGAGCAGGTAACAAACATTAAAGGACTTACAAAATATTTTTTCAATGGTGTTGTAGTTCTCGAGGAAATCACGAAAGTGGTTTTGCTTTACATCTAAGAACATCTTCAATATTTAGGTTTGTTTCTCATTTTGCAAATTTCTTCTTTGTTAGAAAAAGTGTACCAAGGACAAGTACTCCTAAGGCTTGGTGTCCAAACTAGGAAAAAGTAGACTAACATGACCCCCATGAATTAACTTTATGAGAAATAAAGTTAAAGTGACTTTAGGAGACATAAATTCATAAAGTGACTTTTTGATTTAACTAATTAAAATGGGACTTGGGGGATAAAGTGACTTATGGGTCAATGAGAGATTAAATCCCCAACCTTGATCTCAATGGCTAAGATCTAATATCAACCATTGGATTTTAGGGTTAGGTCTCTCTTCATTATGAACAATGTTGCGAACATCGTGATCGAGATTAAATTGGCAAGGGGAAAAAAATCGGAAAAATTCGTAAAAATCGGGAAAAAAACAGCACATACAAAAATATTTAATTTTTTCCCAATTTTTTTAATATCTAAAGCATCCACAACATAAAATAAATGCATTGACATATAAATATGAAAAAATAACTAATATATGGATGTGTAATATCATGTCTAGTGCTACATCACACATAACAATGAATCATGTCTTGAATATTAAGTCCCGAGTCCCAACTCAACCTCAAAATATCAGCGAAAAATATAATAATGTATCTCATATCATGAGTCATAATGACATATACAAAGGAATGCACCAAATAACTAATACTACTGATTTTCTCTGCCCCTCTTGCGAGAAAATGTAACTTTCCCTCTAGATGAAGAAGCTAGTGGGGTTGGAAATGGACTCTGTTGTGCTCTAGAAGCTGAAGCACCAAGAGCTAAAGGAGTTAGACCACGTCCTCTACCAGTGACAGGGATAGGTGGTGTCACCTCCTTCTCTTGCTCCTCCTGTTGTCGCTGTTGCTCCTCTTCCTCCTCCCCCTCCACAACCTCCTACTTTATCCAATCAGGGGCTGATTCCATGATAGGCCTCTTTGTCTCAACCCTCCATTTAGCAGTGGTGTCAATCACATCTAAAGCGATGGCCTCCATATCAGGTGTCCTCTCAAGTTGTCTCACCCACAATCTAAGATTGTAGTGGATGTAGACCATGTCATTGAGGCACTAGTACTCCAACTTGTACAAGGGTCATAAATTAATAAATTATAAATAATAAATAAATAATTATAAAAAATTTATTTAATGAATATAATCAATAGGAATATTAAGTTTTTAACTTGTTGCGTTTTTTGGTGTATATTTTTTCAAATACACTCTAGTTGCGCTCACATCCTGAAGAGATACATGTTTGGCTGAGTATTCTAATGGCAAGCCTTTGGACATTTGGTATTTTTCCACAGTAGCTCCTCCACCATGCATCTACAACAAATAAGATAAAGTTATAAACATAAGAAAAATTTTAAAATAATGAAAATTTGAAAATTGAAAGTTGAAGCAAAGTATGAAGTTATGAACTTGAAGAGACAATGAATTTTGAAACAAACTAAATCTTACTTGGCATTTTAGTATTCCTATCCTGGACAACCATGTCAAAGCTCAATGTGCCACTTGCCATTCTGTATATCTCCATTTATTTGGAGATATCTGCACCTTGTGTTGGAGATGGCACCATCTTCTGAACATTGGTGAAAAGACCATCCATGATCTCAACATCAAATAAGAAACCACAGGAGTAAGTAAATTTAGGGTTTAGGAAGATTCCTGCAGCATGAATGGGACGATGGAGTGTGTTGTTCCATTGCTCATCAATCACTTCCCATACAAGAAGTTGTTTCTGAAACCCCTCATCTCCCTTATCTTCATAGTAGCTCCGAATGGCTTCGTTGGTCCTATCATTGACCTCATACAAGTAGCCCATTTCGGGCTTCTCTCCATCGACTAATCTAAGAACCTTTACCAAAGGTTCAATAATGCTGCACACCTCCTGCACTCCTGCCCAAAAGATTTCCTGATATGAAACTAACCTGCATATGGCTTCTCTGGTTTGCGGCTATATGTCAAAGCACGCCACTCCTCTGAAAGAAACATTCTCGTCACATCCCACATATAATTCAGGAGGGATTGAAGAGATATGAAGATGGTGGCAAACTGTGTAATGGTAGGATGCACCAACTCCTTATTGGTGAATGTTCTCATCAAATGAAACATATATGCATGAGTATATATAAATTTTGTAATGCTCTTTGATGATTTAACAACATCTTTGACAAAAGGAATTTTTTTAATGTCTTCCAATATCAAATCAATGCAGTGTGCAGCACAAAGTGTCCAAAATATGCTAGGATGCTTATCCGTAAGCATCTTGCCAACAACAACATAATTTGCAGCATTCTCCGTTATGACTTGGACAACATGTTGTGGACCCACCTCTAGAATGAACACATCCAATAAATCACATAATAATCATGCATCTTTGACATGTGCAAATGCATCAACAAATTTCATAAACATTGTTCCCTTGGGACAACTGACCAAAAAGTTAATAAGGGTTCTACCCTTTTGATCAGTTCAACCATCTGACATCACAATGCATCCTATGACTGCCCATGATGCCCTTAACTCTTCCAATCTCTTGGTGCAGTCAACCTTTTTATTTTGAAGAATGCGCCCTCTATAGTCATCATATGAAGGGGCTTTGTACTCTGAACCAACAACAACAATAGCATCAACTACAACCTGATAAAAGGGATTGTTCCAGGCAAGACTAAAAGAAATATCACTCTTAAAAAAAAGCTTACCTAACAACTTGTCAGCGTCTTCCTTCTCCCTTTTTTTAATAATTGAGGAGATAGATGGTTGTGCACCAGGTGTTTTTCTAGGAACAAAATATGATGAGGTATCTACGAGGTTGGGTGTAGATGACGCTGATGGTGAAGAACCACTACCACTCTCACAGTCACCTCCACACCCTGCTATTTGACTCCTCAGAGCTGCTTTGTTGTGTTTAGTTGTATCTATTCCTTTCAATGATTTGAGGGCTCTTCGGAGGATTTCTAGATTGGTATTTGTGCAAGACCCTACCTCATGTCCAGGAACTTGTGCAAGGTGGTACTTCAATCTGTAACCCCCCCTGTCATGTGGTGCCCACATAACTTTCAAGTCAAATTTGATCTGTCAAAGCCCCCATTAGGTTCACCAAATTCCCACATATGCTCCAATTTCCTTGGTATGTTTTTAAATTTGTTGAAATCTTGAGTTTTACTGTAAGATGAAGTTTGAACTCTGAAATTTGAACCTAGGGCAGAAGAAGAATTGCAAGTTAAAAAAGAAAGGTAAAATTTACAATTTTGCATGAAACATTTTGAATTTGTCACAAAAAAAAAACCTCAACTCAATGCAACAATGATGGCAAAAAATAAACATTCAGACCCAAGCAAAATGAATGGAAAGAAACTAGGGGCACAAGAAGAAATGAAAAAAATAAATCTAACAACCAAATTTTTGCATTTTTGACCAAAATAAACTCTCTCCATTCAATGTAAAAAACACACACACACACACACACACAACCAAATGCAAACAAAATTCATTGAAAATACATGGGTGATAGAAACCCATTGAAAAACAAGAAAAAAAAATGGTTAAATTTGATGCCCATACCTGGAAACCACGTTTTGCTGAAGAAACTTGGTCCAAACTTGAATTTTGTTGGCTTGAGATGCTAAATTCCTTCACTTTTCTCCTCTCTTGCCCTTGTAGATGACTTCTCCTCCTCCTTAGCTTTCTTTTTTGCCTTCTGTCTGCAAAAATGAGCAAAAAAAATCAAATTTGCAACTTCTTGTGTCGTTGTTTCATGGACCCACGATTTTTATTCGTTGAATCGCGATTTTTTCACGATTTTTTGAAAATAAAAAAATTGCCGAAAAAATCGGTGATTTTATCGGCATGGCGAAAAATTTGCGATTTTATCACGATGTTCGGTTCACTGATTATGAGAGAACAAAAGGAAAAACAAAAGGTGGAAAGGCACCATTTGTATGCATTCTTCATGAGAGTTGAAGAAGAGGAGGAGAGGAGGTTGAGTTAGCTATTATAGTAGATGGATAACATACTACAAGAAGACAACAAAGAAGCAACAACATGCATGAATTTCAAGGTAGAGAACATGCACAAAATTTGAGGCAAAGGGAAGCAAGATTTCTGAGTAGATAGTGCAAAAATGGAGGAGGCTATCAACATTTATTGTAGGCTGCAAGAGCACATTTTTCTGAGCAGAGAAGGCATGATTTTTCGAGGCTCTTAGGGAGAATTTATTGCGCTGTGAGCGCATGAAAATAGAGGTGTCAGAGCTTTGAAATTGAGGGCTGATTTCTAGACTGTCAGTGTACAAGCATCAAGGTAGTGACTTGAATTTTGAGAGGAACTGACATAATTAATTGCTGCCAGATTGTATAGTAGAGGCATGATTTTTTGAGTGAGTTGGGCACGAAATTCTAGGAACTATTAGGCACAAAATTCAAGGAGTAGATACAACACAATTTCCAAGGAATTCTAGGCATGAATTCAGAGAGATAGTTGACTGTGTTTGTGTCAATTATTGCTGTAATAATTTTTCTGATAAGAAGTAAAAATCCCTCTCTCATTTGTTTTCCCTTCAAGGTTTTTCCAGGATCATTAGACCAAAAAATCTGGTGTCAAAATTGTGTGACTAGTATTTTTCTCAGCAAAAGTGAAAGAGTAGAGTAGGATCATGTGTTTCTTGTTTGAAAAAATTCATGTTTATGACAAGAGCATAAAACTTGTGGGTTGGGCATTAAACTTGATGTGATTTCCAAAACTTGAAACCGGGTTTGGTCTTGTTGCACAGTTTTTGTCAAAGTTCCAAGGAAGTGGAAGCACAATTTTTTTTCGACAAGATTGGATCATTTGTTAGCAATTTATGTGTCATTGTAAACCCATTCTGCAAGTTATGTAATGTAAATGATGCTAGTAAGACCTTGAATGTATGTAACAACCTAGGTAAGCCTATTATTTTGGCAAGGGTTTCGTTCTAGGAGGTTTTTGGTTTCACTAATTCATTTGTGTTTCTAAACACGGATGGTTGGAAAAGTTTTTCTCTCCAGCCTCACCCCAAAGTTAGGGTGGAATTCTTCGTCGAAGTCTTAGATGAGTCCTAGTGTTCTAGTCGAGGCTTATGTAAAAGTTATTTGGGAATAATTTAAGCTAGTTGGCTAAATTATTTTATTACAAATCACTTGGTCCACCAGATCATGTTGTGTCGCAGATTGGGTATGTGTTTTGAGGGTCTAAGCCGAACGGGTATCCCCCTTTGAGAGTTGAAATTGTAATCTTATGTAAAAAATATTTTAATGCATGGTCCCTCATACTTAGACGCCAGGGTTAAAATATTAGAAGGTGGAAAAACTTTAAATCCCCTCAAATGTCAATTATTTTTTCTGGCAAAAATTTAAATAATTCCTAAGCTAGAAAATTAATTAATTTAAAGTCAAAATTAAGTTGATAGTAAAATTATATTTTCCAAGTGGAAAAATTCGTGGGTCTTAGAGAAATTAATTTTTGGAGGTCCTCCACCAAGGTAATATTGGATATTTCAAGAAAAATTGAACCTTTGGACCTTGGTGGTTAAGTTAAAGTCAAATTTTTGAGGAAATTAGCTCAAAATAATTAATTTTGAGCTATTAAAAATGGAATTAAATGAAAAATTCGAAAATTCTTCAAAAATAAAAATTCAACGTCTAAGATTAAAAGATGATTAAGTATTTTTCAATGACCAAGATTGTTTTGACAAGGATCAAGGAAACTAGCCATTATTTTTCCACTTGGAGGATTTATCTATAAATTAGAGTCATTCGAGTCTCTAGCCATTTGATTTCTGGCTAAGAATTACTGCTGAAGCACTTATGTAATACTATTGTCTCGCTGGGAACTTTTATTTATATCATAATAAAGACTCTGGGGTGCAATTCAAGGTGTTCCTTGTTCGTTGATTTGTGGTATGTGCTGGCTACGAGCTTTCCTATGTTGCGCTGGTAAATGATAAAATTTGTTTTTCATTAGATGGAGATAAAGTCATTCTATTGATAGTTTTGGGCTAATCTTAGATGAATTGATTGAGCATATGATTAACGGATTTTCTTGAGATATATATATATAGTGTTTGCTGGTACTCCAGTCCTTGATCTCCAAGTTCACAAACTGTGGGCATAAATCGACTTTGCTTGGATCCTAAATATTTATGTGGTGGATTTAATGCTCTCTAAGGCTATAGGGTGCATTGGGTTTCTAAAGTATTTTTAGCCATTTATCAAAGAAAATATCCATAAAATTTTTATTTCTTAAAGGAACATATTTTTCAAAACCCTTGTATATTTGTAAATTTTGTGAATAGATTTGTAAATTAAATTTGTAAATTATTTTGGCTAATTGGGGTTTTGAGATTTTGTATATATTTGGGGTTTTGGGTGTTTTATCTCCATTTTTGCAGGTGAAGTCAAGAGAAGAAGTTGAAATAGAGCTAGATCTAGGCCCTTGAGGGTAAGATCTAGTCTCTGGAAATTTTGTAGGGCCAACCATTGGAAAATTTGCAGCAAGATTCAAATCTTCTGGGGCTGGGGTTTCGAGTTTTAGCCCTCCCAGGCCTAGATCCGGCCTCTCCAAGGCCAACGACCTCCTCTATCCCCTTTGCGTCAGCCCTAGGAACCCTTGCGTCATCTTTTGGAGGCTCCTTGAGGGCTGCGTCAGCCTCTAAGGGCCAATGTTGGCCCTTTTCAGTCTTTTGGAAGTTGGCTGTAGCCTTTTTGGGCCTCAGCCTCCCCTTTTTTGGCCTCCTTGCCTAGGCCGTGGCCTTTGTAGGACCCACGACAACCCTAAAATGACTCCTAGCCCTAGTCGTAACCCTAATAGGGCTTCCTCCTCCCTGCGTCAAGCCTTCTAGGGCATTTTTTCCTCCTTTACTCTTCTCTTCCATAGCCATTGACTTTCTCAGCCTTTTCTTGGCATCCTTCCTCCTTCCGTCATCTTCTTTGGCCTTTGCCTAGCCCTAGTTTGCCCTAAATCCATCTCTGATTTTTATGGACTGAATTCTTGGTGGTTTTGCAGGTTTTGGGCCTCAAAAATTCTGATTATCAGGTGGCAAGATCATCTTAATGTTTCACAACAAATTTGGACCAAGTGATCTTTAAGGCCTTGGGGCTAGGGTTTGCTCTCTAAACCCTAGTTTTCTCACTATTTTGCTATTTCTGTAAATTTCATTCTATAACAATGATATAAGTGCCTTTAAACTACATCTATTTGGTCAAAATAATTCAAAAATTGCAAAATTAAAATTTCCAAGATTTGGGCCACTTGGGCATAGCCTAGATTTAACATTTTGCTTGCTGGAATTTTCCGCGTAAATCATTGAATCAGATCTGAACTTTTCTGAATAATTAACCAAAAAGGTTCAAAAACTCAAAATTTTCAATTTGGTAATTTTCTGCCAAGTTTTGGGCTTGAAGTGGCACTTGTTGTAGCATCACTAACTCATTGATTTACTGATTTAGTAATTGTTGTAACAAGGTATATCGGATCTGATATAATTCTGAAATTTGCATCATAAGAGGTCTAAGAATCTTACTTTTCTGTTTGACAAGCTAATTCCTAAATTTTGGGTATATTGTGGCACTAATAAATCACTGCTGTAATAAGTAAATCAGATCTGAAATTTTTTTGAATACTACATCCTAAAGTGGGCTAAACTCATAATTTTACATTGGCTAACCTTTGGAAATTTTTTTGTTTCATATGCTTGGTAAATTTCATGATTTGAGGCAATTTTCTTACTGCTACCATAAGATAATACTGCTGATTTTGATTATTGAAAATAGAATATTCGTTTGTCTTGAGTATTGTTGATGAACTAAGACATTTTGGGCATCTTATGAATTTAATTGAATATCTAATTGGCATGGTGATGTTTGCATAAGAATATCTTGAGTAATTGTTCATTGGTGGACAAGTGTTTCAAGTTCTTTCAATGGTATCATTGGTTAAGCATCTTGTGGATTGGTTCACTATTGGCACTGAGTTGAATAACACCTTTTCTTGGTTCTAATATCACATCTAATTTATAAGTACTGTTGTCCTTAAAAGTTTCATTAATAACCTAAGTACTTGAACAAATATGGAACTAAGGATCTCACTCATCATCATTGCATAAGCATCCTAGGACTTAGTGTGCATTAATAACTTACCTCCAAGCATAAGCTTGGTTGATAGACTCTTAGGGCAACCCTTTTCCAATTAGCTTGAGGGTTCAACCCTTCTTAGTGGTGAACACAGTGACCTTGCAGCCGTCAGAGCCACAGTCTCTGCAGCGCCAGAGGCACTAGGTGGTTGGAACTAGTATTGCAAATATCGCGATTTTTTCAAAAAATCCCACTTTTTTCGAGCTCACGATTTTATCGGCCAATAATATCGGCAATTTTTTCAACTTCAAAAAATTGGGAAAAAATCGTGAGTCAACGGGTTAAAATCGTGGGGGCCAGAAAAACCGAGTCTTTAAAGGCAATTTTTGGTTTTTTTTTGGTTCATTTTGCAGACAAAGGGCAAGACTGAGAGCTAAGGAGGAGGAGAATTCATCTACAAGGGCAAGAGAGGAGAAAAGTGAGGGAATTTAGCATCCCAAGCAAAAAATATTCCAGTTTGGATCAAGTTTCTTCAGCACAGTGTGGTTTTCAGGTATGGGCATCAAATTTGTCAATTTTTTTTTTTGTTTTTCCTTGGGTGTCTATCACCCAATTATTTTCCATGATTTTTGTTTGGATTTGTGTGTGTTTTTTTGGTCATTTTTGTTGCATTTAGTGGAGAGGGTTTTTTTGGGTAAAAAATGCAAAATCTTGATTGTTTGTTTTATTTGTTTAATTTCTTCTTGTGCCCTAGTTTTTTTCCGTGATTTTTGCTTGGGTTTGAATGTGTATGTTTTTCCATTATTGTTGCATTGAGTTGAGGCTCTCTTTTTTTGTCAAAAATTCAAAATGTTGTATGTAAATTTAATTTCATTTGTTTAGCTTGCAATTCTTCTTATGCCCTAGGTTCAAACTTCAAACTTCAATCTTACATTAAAACTTAAGAGTTCAAAAAAGTTACAAACATGCCAAGGAAATTGGACCCTCTGTGGGAATTTGGTGAATCTAATGGGAGGGATTTGGTGAATCTAAACAGGGCATCCACATACAAAACCAGAATGAGAGGCTCATTCTCCACCATCAAATAGTTGAGATTGAGATTTGCATCACTCTTGATGAATCCCAACTGCTGCAAATAACTGTCAATTCGACCAGACAATGCTCTGGGTGTCTGCTTGAGCCCGTATGGGGCTTTCTTCAACCTGCATACATGAGTGCGCTTCTCATGAGTTTTGAAGCCTTCAGGTTGCTCTATATACACCTCTTCTTCTATCACCCCGTTCAAGAATGTTATCTTGACATCCATCTGGCGAATCTCCCATCCCATTTGCACTGCTAGGGATATAGCGGATCTGATAAAGGTATATCTAGCAACTGGGGCGAAGGTCTCCTCATAGTCTATCCCTTCCTTCTGTGCATACCCCTTTGCCACGATTCTAGCCTTGCACTTTTCTACACTGCCATCTGTAGTGTACTTGATCTTGTAGATCCATCTGGATCTTACAAATGATCTATCTTATGGTCTAGGCACTACCCCCCAAACATCATTAGTCGTCATGATAGAACTGTATTCTTTTACCATGGCATCCACCCACACTTGATGTTGTTCGACTTCCTGAAAGCTGGAGGGTTCAACAACCTGAGCTACCAAAGCTTGGTATTTGTCAGGTTGCCTGCGCTACCTCTTGTCGGTTCTAGGAGCTCCGACAAACTCATCTGCATCCTTCAAGGTCTGACGCGCTTCCCTACTGGTTCTACCACTGGGGGTGGGAGGGTCAGTCAGTTCCTCTTCATGTTCTTGCTGCTTCGTTTGTTGAGAACTCCCTGGATCTCCTACTTCTGAGGAGATATTGGTACTGGTCACTGTACTCAATCCCTATGACTGTCCTCCTGCTTGTCCTCCCTGCTGTCCCTGCTGCTACTGGTCTAACGGAACATCTGCAGGCATCTCTCGAGATCTTCTGAAAGATTTGTCTTCCATGAACTTTACATCTTGCCTTACTACAATCTTCCTATTGCTAGGAATGTAGATCTTGTATGCCTTTGAGGTTTTGCTATACCCTACAAGGTACGCCTTATCTGTAATTCGATCCAACTTACTGCGCTTCTCAGCTAGAATGTGACAATAAGCCACAGTCCCGAATATCCTCAAATGACTTACTTCAGGCTTCTTCCCTGTGAAGACCCCCTTTGGCGTTTTCTTTCGCAATGCTTTGTGAGGAGTTCTGTTTTGAATGTACACTGTTGTGTTGCATGCTTCTGCCCATAAAAATCTAGGCAAATCCTAGTCATACAACATAGCCTTTGCAACCCCGACTATTGTTCTATTTTTCCGCTCCGTTACCCCATTCTGCTGTGGATTATATGGAGTTGTCCACTCTCTTTTGATACCTTCCCTCATGCAGAAATCTGTGAAGTTTTTATCCGTGTATTCTCCACCATTATCTGAACTTAGTACCTTGATCTCTTTCCCTGTCATGTTTTCTACGAAACCTTGAACTCGCGAAACTGATCAAAGACCTCATCCTTGGTCTTTAAGAAATAGATCCAAATTTGTCTGGAATGATCGTCAATAAAGGTGACGAAATACTCGCCACTAGTAAGAGCTCCAGTGGACATAGGGCCACAAATGTCTGTGTGTATCAATCCCAACACACCATTTGCTCTGTTGTCACTTCTGGGAAATGGTGCCTTTGCATACTTTCCAAGTATGCATCCTCTACACACATCATCGTGCTCTGTGCTGAGAACTGGAAATCCTGTTATAGTTTCTCTGAGCATTCTAAGTGCTCCATGGTGTAAATGTCCCATTCTCCTATGCCATAGTTCGTTCAACTTCTTCCCACTACTATTATAATTACATATCAGTGCCATTGGAGAATCGATTTGCAACCTATATAAATTGCTGCTCCGAGCTCTAATCTGTCTCACCTTCTTCCAGCTAGGGTGCTTGAAATACACTTTCTTTCCTACGAAGTATACATCGTATCCCTTATCCTGTAACTGTAACACTGAAATTAGGTTCATACCCAATCCTAGCACATGTAGTACATTAGTAGCGCCGGTGCTGGTTCCTGTTTCCGTCTGAAAATCTATGGTGCCTCTCCCTACTGGAGTATACTTTCTTTTGTTACCCATAGTGATCTGAAAGTACATTTGCTCCTCTTGATAGCTAGAGAAGTATTCTCTAACTCCTGTCATATGAGCTGAAGCTCCACTATCAATGTACCAAACACTAGATGATGCTGAACTTGACAAATAGGCGAACTCATCCTCCAACCTGGAAGATAATTCTGAGGCTCCCTCATTGCCGATTCTATCCATGATTTCCTGTGCTATTTCTCCTTTCCTCCCCAATGCTGATTTTGCTGTTGCAAAATATTGCGTTCTAGTTGAAGATCTGCTCTGCAAAGAAAAATGCTGCTGCTCCCTCTGCCTCTAACAATCTTTGATCTGGAAATTTTATTCTCTGTCGACTCACTCAGAGAAATGAATTTTCCTCAAAATTTTTTTCCTCCTGGCTATTGGATTGCGCAGCTTCCTGGGGTTTCAAGCAGTTGCCTACGTAGTGCTTCGACTCTCCCTCTTCCTTTCTGCACCTTGCTCTAATACCATGTGAAAATTCCGAATCCGGAATCCTGTTGTAATACTGATAATGTTTCTTCTATTGTTAAATTAATTAAACAAATTATTTGCAGTATTCTACGGAAAATATCAAAACATATACATTGCAACCTTCACAAAATAAATACTGTGGAAGAAAATAAATGCTGAAAACTTGAGAAATTCTAGCACACACATAAAGATATTGACAATTATTTTTGGACAGTTGTCTCCGGAAAAACCCAATGCGGGAAAACTGGTGCAGCAGATGAGGGTTTCTTTATTAATCTTCAGCAAGAAATCATGTACAAAAATTCGGACAACAAAATAGAGGAAAAGCACTGAGAGAAATTCAGTAACATATTTCTCACTCTCCACAACGATTTTCTGACCCCAAAACAGTCCCTCTGCCCTTACGTTGGTCTCATTGCGTCACGCTCTGCGTAGTGATTGTGCAGTGTTCTGGTGTACTGCGTCCTTCCTCACGCCGGCCCTTCCTAAATTCGTCTTGCACTCCTGGACTACTGTTGATACCCTCTTTCTCTCACCTACAACTCACCCTTTGGCTCTATCTCCTCTGCTGAACTTCATCCATTGAGAAAATCGATCTGCTTGAGCAACTGAGTAATCGCACTGGTGTGTTCTCCATCTACCCATCAACTTCTTCTTATAACCTTCTGTTGGAGCACCAATTGTTGATCCGTGTGAGTTTCTAGAACATTCACACCATGACTTAATTAATTATGATTAATTAATCATATTTTTTAAGTTTAGACTTAGGAAATAGTAAAAACTGATTAATAAATCTAATTAAGTCGTTTCTAGGTGGAATTTCTAGAAACGATTTCTAGGTATTGGAGAATACATATATTCTTGCCTCTCCACCAAATCTCGTGGCTAGAACACATCCGATGCTACAAAAACTAACAGAAATTAGTATTAATATTAGAAAATAGATCTTGAAATATTTGATTCCTCAAGTTTTGCACTAAAAAAAGAGGTTTTCACCTCGAAAGATTTGATCCCTCTCCGCGCTTGATAGATATGCAGTTAAGATGGATCTAGGCTGTTTTTTTTTTCTTTTTTCTTTTTTAATAACTATATAATGTGATACCATCAATTTAAAATTGAAAATAATAATTCTAAAGATTAATAAATTCATAACCTATTAACTCTATAATGAGATAACATCAATTTAAATACGAAAATATAATTCTAAAGGTTAATAAATTCATATCCTATTTTCTATACATTTAAAAAGATAAATTCTTCCCCAAAAAAGATAAATTTTGTACACCATACTATTTAAAAAGATAAATTCTTCCTCGAAACAAACATAAGGTGGCATGCACAGTAAAATAATTTATGGATAAAATAGAATTGTAATTTGTGGGTAAAAGAGAAAAAAGCATTTAACAATCTTACTTTGGGTATTAAGACTTGAAGGGCAGAAGCCATGGTTGTGCTTGTAGTGCCATTGCATTGAGCTGCATTCACCGTCAGTAGGGCAATTTCCTCTCACAGATACAAAATTAAAATATTACCTCCAACTATATTGCTTATCTGGATCCTGGAATACCAGTGGTATATGCACCATACTATTTGAAAAAATAATAATTCTATACTAAATTGTACAATTGTATAGACGTTGGACGTGTGTTTCTCAATGCTGAAATTTCGTTGATTATACAATTATATCAATATATATAATATAATTCCCTCTCAAAAGGTAATATACAGTTCGAAAAAAAATACTCCACATCAAGTTTCTTAGTCATCATAATCACTCCTGCTTTCATTTTAAAGCATGTATTAATAGAAATTGAAATAGCTGGAATTTCATTGATTATACAATTATATCAATATCTAGAATAGAATTCCCTCACAAAAGGTAATGAACATTTCGAAAAAAATTAACTCCACTTCAAGTTTCTTAGTCATCTTAATCACTCTGCTTTCATTTTAAAGCGTATTTTAATAGAAATTGAAATACAGTTGGACCCTTGATCCAAAGGCTGAGAAGAAGGCTTTACCTATATGTGTGTATAACAAAATCAAATCACGTCTCTGATATATAATTTAATCTCAATTACTATTCATCAGGATGGACTAAACTCGTGGACTGAATATAAATTGAAAGTAAATAGATTTTTAAAAGTAAACAGAAAGGTTGAGAAACATATAAAGCCAAATAACCGTAAAGTCAACACTAACTATTCTTTACCTAAAACCTAAAATGTAAATGTGGTTTACCTTGGTATTAACAGAATCACTCACTTGATAGAATCAAATACACTTTGTTATACATGCACTTTGATAACGGAATCTAATATGTAATATACTTTATTATTGAACTGAATGAAACAATTTGTATATTTGTGTTTGTGATTGTATATATGTGTTTTTCTTGTTATTAATTTTTAAAAATTTAATTGGGCTGACATATTCAATATTAGCCGATATATATATATATATATATATATATTATGTAACGTTACGTGACAACATTTCTGATCTCTCTCATATACTGGGCTGTAGAGCACCACTCGGCGCAAAAATCAACATGCTGACAGTTGTTTGTTCTTTTCTTTGTTTACGCTACCAGTCCATCAACAAAGAGTCTAAGAGCCAAAATTTTACATTGAAAGAATCATGTGCCAAGTTGAGAAATGCTGATTCAATTTGTACAATGTGGCAGAGTTGTCCTTTGAAAAGAAAGAAAGGAATTATATTATTGTCTGCAAATGATCATATTAGGTCAATGGGGCACAAAAATATGTCACTCAACAATGCCAATGTGGAAGTGTTCAAGGCATCTCCTGAAAAGGAAAAACAAAAGACATGAACCTAGATTAGTAAAAGGACAAATAATAAAATAACAAGTGGAATTTGTATTGATGCCAGTGGAGTTATAATGATTTATTTTTTTCAGGCTCACACTCTTAGCGTGGTAAAGATAGTATGGGCTCCTCCTGAGTATGGAGACGTCATTGCTTCTTGTGGTATGGATGGGACTGTTTCACTCTGGGAGGAAGTGGAAGCAGGTTTGGTTCAGTAATTATTGTAATGTCATCTGTCTAATTTAGGAACATATAGTGGAATCCACATGCAACGTATTATGCAATTGGTTTGTTTCATACAGCAGTATATTGTAAATATTTTTTCACAAAATACATTTCCTTACCCATTTACTATATTTTCATTTTGTAGGATTCTGTTATGGCTTCGTCTGCACCATGGTTAATCACATAACAGAGAAATAATCAATTATAATGGTTGTCATGTTATGCATATCTACTCAAACAACTAAAGGAATGTGATTATTAAGATATCAATTGTTTGTGTAACCAAATTCCTGCACCATTAGAGAAGTTGTATGGCTGACTTGGACCTCCTGTTAGAAATTGTTATCCAAAGGTCAGCACCACATGGTCATAACTCATTTCACTGTAGGAGATAGCTTGTAGTGACTCCACCCCATACATAGCCACAAGCACATGATAACCTTGATTGGTATCTTGGAACCCTTATCCACCCATGGACTGTGATGTTCCAGCTTGCACCATACTTAGATAGCATTTAAGTTTCCAGTTATTAGATAATCTACTCAAACACCTAACAGAATGTGATTGATAAGATGTCAATTATTTATGTAACCAAATTCCTGCACCATTAATGAAGTTGCATGGCTGGCTTGGACCTCTAGTTAGAAACTGTTATCCAAAGGTCAGCACCACATCGTCATAACTCATTTCACTGTAGGAGGTAGCTTGTAGGTGATTCCACCCCATTCCATAGCCACATGCACATGATAACCTTGCTTGGTATCTTGGAGCGCTTATCCACCCATGGACTGTGATGTTCCATCTTGCACTATACTTAGATGAAATTTAAGTTTTCAATTATTAGATAATCTGTTGGATGTAAAATAATGCAAAATGACAGAAAGATAGTAAATAAAGATAATAGAAATACATGCCTAGAGTAACTATGTGCAAACACATGGACAAATTCACATATAGGAACAAAAATAAAGCATGCCCTCATTGTTATCGTCAAATATGTAGAAGGGAAAAGATCTTGTCTAGTGGATTCAACATGGGGACTGTTACCACAATATCTAGTATCATATATCAGATCATTGTCAAAATGATGGCTAACATCCCACTTCCCCTCTTTTGTATGGAGGAACTTACTAATGTCAACCTCATGCAGATCCCAAGGAGCCATTTCCTTGAGCTTTGCATAATAACCAAAACGGGAGTCGCCAAGATGAATTCAAGATGCCTTGAGAGATCCTTGCTTCAGCCTACAAGCATTGAATTTTGAAGTTCAATGAAGAAAAAGGGCTTTGTTCTTCTAGTGGAGTTGCCAAACAAGGATATATATTGTCATATGGGAATGAAGCTAAACTTTCAAATTACATGAAGATAGAGTTGCTTCGTCACCAACAATGATGCCAAAAATGTTGCTGCAAAATCTAGTAGGACTTGGAGCGGGAAACCCTACAAGGTATAAACTAGACCAAGAGATAACAATGGGGGTAGTGGTCCTCTGTCACCACAACCAAAACCTTGTGCTCTTTATGGATTTTCACCGATGAGAGGAGTCCCACTTTAGGCTAAGGTCCCCTAAGATAGATGTTTTGAGTATGATATGTGAGGTGACTTGACTAGACATCCTACACGAAAGACACAACAATGGATTTGACACTCCAATGGGAGGCAATTCACTTTCTATGTAGAGGCCTAGGGCTATAAGCACAAGACCGAGGGTTTGAGTAATTTGTTGTGTGTTGGAATATCCAAAGGTCAAGGCCAAGAGAAAATATTTCCAATGGTATATACCAACAAGATCAAGGCTTATGAAACCTTCAAGAAACCCCCAAGTTGAAGCTAAATCCAAACTAGGGTTAGCTTAGGGCTAGTAACTAGGGAAAATAAATTTATGGACGAAATTGAAGTGAATGCCTACCAAAAGATTCAATGGCAACCACTATCCTCTTGGCATTTAGACTCTCCAACTCTGAAAATTCCTCTCTCCTAGGAATTCACACCAAGCCATGGCTTGGCCGCTTGGCCTTAAAGGGGCCGAAATAGGCCAAAGAAAAAGGAGAAAATTTATGGATAAAAGTTAAAGTGATCACCACCAAAAGAGGACCAGTGCCTTATGCTTGGGCTAGTGGAGTCTATAATGTGATAGGTCAGCCAATAAGTTTCCAAGGAGGTCAAGATTTTGATGCCCAAGCAACTAAAATTTCAACAATTACCTATGCAATGGATAATGGATTTTTCATGGAAGAGCTACTAGGAGTTCACAAATACGACAATTCATTCACGTGTTATATGAGCAATGCATGCAATAGATCATCTAGATAGCATTAGATATATCTTCAACAAATTAGGGCACAGTTAGCATAGCCTAGAATCAACATTATTCTATACATTAGATGTGAAGAAAATAGATATTCAACAATTAGGTACACTTACAAGATAACATGTAAAGATTCCATCTATTTATCTAAAGAATAACTCCAAAGATAACCAAAATCAACTCCAAATATCAGAGGGCCGAAATTTCTCTAGAGAGAGGGGCTGAAATCTCCAAGTGTGATGATAAGATACAAGAATGAATGCCTCCTCTATATATATGGGGAGGTCGAGTAGATATTTTAGCCTAAAATCCCCTACAAATCATAAAATAATGTGCCTCTACAAGCTAGGTCACAAGCCGACCTACTAGCTAATGCGAAAACATAAAAATCCTCCAAACGTGTGAGTTGAAATGGTGTAATGTACTGACGTCATGTAAGCGTAGGCCCTTCTAGGGCTAGCGTAGAGGGGAAATGGTGCCAAAACAAGTGTAGAAGTCCTCTAAAATAACTATCTAGGGGTTGGCCCCTAGATCTCTGCCATAACCATCTCGTGGTCCTCAATTTTGGTTTTGGGGCACAAAAATGGGTCTCATGGGTCTTCTCGTGGTGTGAATGCTTGATTTTGCTCGAACATTGAGGGCATTGAAGATGGTGCTAGCCCTCCCATGTCTCATAGTATGAGACAAACCTCATCTAGGCCTTGGATCAACTGCCTGACACTAGAGTACTGCTAAGTCAGCTGGGAGCATGCTGGTCAAGGTGCATCATCCCATAAATGATATAGGGAAAAGTGCACGAGTTCTGTGGGTGCTAAAGGTGCCCATGGATACAAATGAAGCTCTACAACTGTTTGGAGTCCCATGGCTCTCAATGCATCACCTTTGGCTGTCAGTATGGTCCTCTAGTTGACTTGGGCCCCAAATAAGTTACCCAACCCATTATGAAACTGCATGTTAATCACACACAATATTCGATGTCGCAACTTCACCATTAGGTACATATAATCATTTTTGCATCTAAGTGGACCAAGCTTGAAAGTAATGGACAAATAGACATTTCTTATAAGGTTTCCCTTCCAAATTTGGGGCTTTAATCTTGTAATGGTGTTACTTCCCTAGGTAGGAGTGACTAATAAACGACCCTATTAGGTGTTTCTAGCCCCTATGGGGAGAGACATGTCGTTGTTATGTCCTTCAATCGATAGGTGCCATGTGAATAATGATTGAACGAAGGGGAGAAAACTTCACATACAAGTGCCTTCATGAAGGAAGCTCCACATCTTGGGTGTATAGATGTGGGGAGGGAGCAATCGTGGATGCATGATTTACCTCAGAGTTTGTTTTTCCACCCCTCTAACTGACCTTTACTTTTTCTTGATTTTTCTTTGTATTTTTGCTCGAAGCTTCGAGGAATGAGAGCATGTTTTGCATGATGTATAACAATTATTACCCCCTTAGTGGTGGGGCAGTTCATTGTTGAATTTTGTAGCTTGGGAGGTACTCCACAAGCTTAGTGAGATGGGTTTGTGAGTTTGGTCGCAAAATATTTTGTGGGCAAAGAACCCAAGCGAAGGGGTTTTATACCCAAGAAGGGGTTTAAATCTAAAAGAAAATTAAAAAGGAAAATTCATATTTCCTAAGGTCTAAGTGGATAAAAACTTTAAGTTCTAGAGGGTTCCTAAGAGGCCTAGGAAAAACTATTTAAGGAGGAATTCAGATCAAGGCAAGAGTATCAAGTGCGAGGAGCTTATTTGGTCATAGGGCTTCTAGAGATGTAGTCAAGAAGAGGTCGAGCTAATAGGACGAGTAGGGATGCTAGTGGAGGCCATGATCTGATCCAAGGGAGCATATTTCTCAAGAATGAAGTGCGAGTGTCTCAGGATAGCCATAGGCGTAGAGAAGGGACAATGTGGAGCCTTGAGGGTCTGGTTCATGGTGATGAAAGGTCGAGAAAGCCCAGGTTTGTAGACAATCTTACATTTGAAGCTTGAGCCCTTGCGTAGGTCAGATCTGGCAGAGTTTTGAGGATGCCTTCTATGACTGGCTCGTGCCCTAGTTAAGGGCTATTTCCGTGGCTACTTTGCCCTTGGAATCTGCCCTAAAGGTCTGTCATTTGAGCGTTGGATTTTGTGCAAGAGTAAGGGTCGAGGCTCTTAGAAAATAAGACCCTAATCCTATGACTATGCTGCAGATTTGTGTGTGTGGAATTATGGTTATGGAGGCTGAGACTTATGAATAGATGAGCGAGGTTTTGGGACAAAAAAGAAGGATGAAGTGGCATGAGGAATGAGGCTAGCATGGAGTAGACAAAGAGCCAAGTGGATGAGGAAAAGGAGCTGTTCTGAAGGGTTTTAGGACATCAGTCCTTGAGCCCTAGTTACAGAGCTACCTTATGCAAGATTAGTCCAACAACGACCTAGTTCTGTGCATCTCTATGGAGTTGGAAACCCGGAAAAGGAGACATACAAAATGGTATGGATCTAGTATGAGGGCTACAAGCCTTAAGGGAAGTGCACAAAAATTTCAGAGAGAAAGGAGGGCCGAGGCATTCTTCAGATTGAAGGAAATAACAATGAATATTATGACTGTGTGATGGATAGTCTGAAGGTAAGGGTTACTGTTAATTTTCCACCATTCTATGTTGTTACAGTTATTTTAGCACATTTTTTATCTTCAATTAGCAATCTTTCAAAACAATTTAATATTCCAATGATCGATAGCAATTGTAGATAGAACAGTAAATGCAATAGACAATAGACAATCAAGAACAATAACAAGAGACACAAGGATTTGGTTAAAGACTAGGGAAAAAACCCCACAAAGGGGAAAACCCTTTCAAATTCTTCTTCTTATTAGATTGTCATAAACTTTGCAGCAAACAGAGAGTAAAATGATCCAATTCTTCAATCACAAGACTATCCAACAAAACCTAGCAAACAATATCCAAGAGATGAGCCCAACAACAATATTGATTAGAATCAAAGTTCCCAGTCTTGCGATCAGTCGTCAAAGTCTATGGTCAACTATCAAAACACTGTTAGTTTTTGTAGCATTGGATGGTGTTCTAGTCTCAAGACTTGGTGGAGAGGCTAAAACACAAGAATTTTCCAAAACCCAGAAATCGTTTATGGAAATTCCACTTAGAGATGGCTCATTTAAATTAATTGATCATAATTAAAAATTTCCTAAGTCTAACTTAGGAAAAGTGGTTAATTAAAAGTAATTAATTGAGAAAAGTGTGAATTATTTAGAAACTCACACGAATCGACTTGGAGATGATCTCAACCATTGTTTAAGTTTTGATTGTGGCTGCAGGAGTCCCAACTGGAGATTATAAGAAGTGGTCAATAGGTAAATGGAGAACACACTAGTGTAGATACTCAGTTGCCCAGGTAGATTGAATTCCTAGTTGCAGGATTGATTCAACAATGGAGATCGAGCCAGCAGGTGAGCAACAGGTGGAAGGAGAGGTCAATAGTGATCCAGAGGAAGTTTTCCAGTTCTGGAGAGTCAAAAAGAGGAGGTCGAAATTTTCTCTAGGAAGTAACAATTGCTTCAGCAGAGCAATTCGATTTGACTGAAGAGGAGGACATTTCTAGTTCCAAAGGTCGGGAAGATTTTCCAGAGGGTCGAAGAAGCATTTTCCCAGTCAGTAGCAGGCAAGACAACTAGATTGGCAGCAATTCTAGGCCAAGCGTGTGAGGGTCTGCGTTAGGGTGACTTAGGGCCTGCATAGAGCACGTGGACGACTTGCTTTTCAGATGCAGTTAGGTTTCAGGATTGTTTGGAGAGGGTAAAATCACTCAGTATATTTTTGCCAATATTTCTCTTGGGTAGAATCACCAGTTTGGTGACATTTCTATTGTACTTATAATTTATGCTGCATAATAATGGTATAAATCTTCAGCTATTGCAACCAGTTTTTCCACATTGGGATTTTTCGGTGACTTTTGTCCAAAATAACGGTGTCACGATTTTTGTGTGTGTGCGAGCATTTCTTAGTGTCCAGTGCTTTTATTCAATGTAGCCCAACTCTTATAAGACTCGCGAGTACCCGCGGGTCTTGATGGGTTTTATAGCGAGACGGGTCACTCACATAGCATTTGCATAAGATCCGTGGAGACCCTCAAATTCTATTTTTATTTTTATTTTTATTTTTTATTTTTTTTGGAGATCATATGGAGGGAAAGGGAAAGGGAAAATGGAGGGAAAATTTTGCTGAGTCTTATACGAGTCTTATATGGGTCGTTCTCAAGTCTTATATGGGTCGCCAAGTCAATAGCCAACCGAGTCTTATACGAGTATGAGTTGTGCAACATTGCTTTTATTTTTCGCAGTATTGTATTTGTGAAGATTGTAGTGTGATTAATTCGTTGTTGCTGTATCAATAAATTGCATAATTAATTTTACAGTTAGAAAAATTAATTCCAGTTGTTGCAATAGAAATTTCGTAGAAATTTTCATATGGTATCAGAGCGAGTTTGACAGATAAGAAGCTCAAAAGCGGTGAAGGAAAATTTGTCGTTTATAGGGAGCAACAGGACGAATTTTCTGAAGCTACGTAGTGCCTAGCCACACAGTGCGAATTGCTTGGCAAGGGTTTGATTTTCCAATTGCAGTCGCAGGAAAGTTTTACTTGTCCAAAATACTGATTCCAACAAGTAGAGGGAGCAACAACAACGCAATATTTTCGCTGAGCAGATTTCTTGTCTGGGCATAGAGGGTTTTACAGCTGAGAAAAATTAGTGCTAGGTTGAAGAGAAAGTGCACGCATAGAGGGAGGAATTTCTAGATTTTCCTAGAGGGTTTCCAGTTCTAGTTTTCTGGAGGAGATCCATAATTTTCCAGTTGCAGAAAACCTCGTGAGTTTGCCAAACTAGCCAGTTCGAGTTGCTGGGGTTATAGTTCGCGTGCTAGTTTTCTGGAAAAGGACATTTGGAAAGGCTGAGCAAGTAGTTCCAGGAAGCAACAATTCCGAGAGGGAGGTAGACAAAGCAATTCTGTGCATTCCAAGAGGGAGTGCGAGTAGCAGAACAGGTAACCGAGGAGGAGAGGAGGAGATTCCTATTTATATTTTTCCAGTTTCTAACTTTTGCAGAGATGGCCACAGTCGAGCTTAGAGATAAAGACTGATTGTACGGTACCTCCAACTATGTCATTTGGAAGGCCAAGTTGTCCTTTCTCCTTGATGAGCATGGTTTGAAGACCTATGCAAAGAATATTGTGGCAGAACCTACTGATGAAATCAACTGGAAAAATTCAAGGAGATGGCTAACACGAAGCGGATGATCCTGGGTGGAGTCCGGGACCATATAGTCTTGCATATATCGACCAAGAATACGACCAAGGAGATATGGTATGCCCTCGTAGGGCTATACTAGAATCCTTCGAGCAACAGAAGATGTTCTTGAAAGAGAAGCCGAGGAACATCAAGATGCACAAGGGTGAAGGCATTGATCCCTTTCTCACTAGAATTCAGGAAATCCAGGATCAACTTGCAGCCGTAAGAGAAGTGCCTCAAGGTACAAAGCTTGTTCGTTTGACCCTGAATAGTGTCTTAGAGGATTGGGTAATATTTGTCCAAGGAATTCTGGGATGAGATACATTACCAAGGTGGGATAGGATGTGGTCAAACCTGCAGCAGGAAGAGAGGGGGTGAGCACTTGTGAACACCTCCATTAATGACAACAACAATAAGGGATCGAAAGGTGTGAAGGAGGAAGATAATGTGGCCTTTGTATCAAAGGGTCCCAGTCAGGGACAAGGTTCGCAAGGGGAGAAAAATAAAAAGAAGGATCTATCTAAGGTCAAGTGCTTCAGGTGTGGCGAGTTTGGCCACTACAATACTCATTGTCCTCCAAGAAAGAAGGACAAGCAGGAGAAGTAGGATCAGGCGACAACATCTGTAGAGATAGACAAGTTGTCCTTCATGTTGGAGGAAGATTTTGCCATGTTTGCAGCTATACCTCCACAAGTGAGGTGGGGCGATATGGAGCTTTAGTCCCAGACTTGTACCGGGATTTGGGTAGGGTCCAGTGAGGCTTGCATCGGATGTTGTTTCCTCATGGATCATTACCTTGCTACAGGGGCCCACAGTATTCAATAGCAGGAGGATTAATGTCAGTTGATGCAGTCAGATTCGAGAGTGACAGTTGTAGACTTGTGGTAGTCAGATGTTGAGGATTGCAGAGCAGTTTTGATAACAGAGAAGGAGGGTCAGTAGCAGAATCAACAATAGCGTAAACTTCCCAGTGGACAGTGCAAGGGCTAGTAGCAGTCAGAAACTCAGGAGACAATTGCAACACAAAGGCACAACTGATTTGGTATTTTGGACGCTTCTTAGTTGTAGTAGCAACAACAACAGATGAGAAGGAGTTGAGTTGCAGTGCAGATGCAAATTTGGCAGTAGTTCATGATGCACAATGCTCACTTTTGTTGAGAATACCATAGGGAACTTAAAAATACAGGGGTTTTTCTCAAATGACCCTAGACAAACCCCCAAGGTAAAACCAATAAGTGTTCATTTTCAGGGCTAGATTGTTCTATGTTGTAGATAATTGGAATTTTTTAAAACTTTCCATCATTTTCATATAACATTCACCCCATATCATCATTTCATCTTTAGCAATTATGTAGAGAGAACAATAACATCGACAATGTAATGAAACAACAAAGGAATAGTAGAAGAAAAACATACACAATAAACACACTGGGATTTAGGTCAAAGACCAGGGCAAAACCCCACAATCACAAAGTACAAATGAGATAAACCCCCATGTTTAATTTAATTCACTTTAATCTTTTAATTTTCCTAAGTTAGACTTAGGGTCCTTAATTAAAAAGATTAATTATTTGAATGAAACTTAAACCAGATGGAATTCTTCTAAACGCTTTCTGGGTCTTGGAGATCTCATGTACTCCAGCTCCTCCACAAAGTTTGGGAGCTAGAGCACATCCATTTCAACCCCAATACCCCAAAATCTCAACACTCCCTCTTAGCGAGGAATGTGCTCTAGCAATACACTTCACTTCGAATTACTGCTCTGATCTCTGGTATTGGTCTCTGCGTTGATGCTTGGCCTGCTGTCCTTCATCACTGCGCTGCTGCTGCTCTTCTGTACTGCTGCCCATGACTCTGCCACCATCATTGCTACATCTGTACTACAACTGCCTCTCAAATTGCTGCATTGTGCTACTAACTGCTGCACTGCAACTTAGTTGTTGAGAGTAAGCAACTGAAGGACCCCTGCCTAATGACAGACAAGTCAGTCGGGCTGCATCTGATCACTGAAGCTCCATAGGGTGCTGCTCTGCGCCGTCCTCCTGAAGCCACTACGCTGTTGCAGCTTTGCACTGTTTAAGTCCCATCAGCCCCTTTGTGCTGCTGCCTCTACGTTGTTGCTGCCTCTGCACTGTGTTGCTCCCTCTACAACGTCCTAGCTTCTGCCTTTGATTCATCCGTGATCTTTGCACCCACTGCTCCAGTCATTCCTTGCTACTGTCTTAAGGCTCCCGTAGCACTGATGTGATCCAAGAGTTGGGCTACTTAAGGATCCCGCCACCACTCTGTAGCTACTCTACAGATCAATATCGCCCCACCTCCGTGGTACATGAGCGCTCATGGCTACGTCATCGTCAGAGCCATCGTCTGCTACAACGACCTTGGAACTAGAAGCTTCCTTGTCCTTCTTCCTTTGAGGACAATTGCTGTCAAAGTGTCCAAGTTTGCCACATTGGAATCATTTGATCTTTGACAGATCACACTTATTTTTTCTTTGCTTCTTCTTTGATGCTAGGGATGCATCTTCCTCTTCCTCCTTCTTCACTTTGCCTGCTCTGATGCTGGTCTGCCTCTTGGTCATTTGGTGGATCTCCTCTTGTCGGAGGATAGCCCACATATCGTCCCAGTTAGGAAGGTCCACTCTGCCCAAAATGCTTTGGACAAATGTTTCCCAGTCCTTTGTGACTGCATTTAGAGCAGTCCTCACCATGACATCATCCTCCACCTTGACCCCCATGCCAGTCAGTTGATCCCGGATCGACTGCAGTCTGAATAGGAAAGGATCGATTTCTTCTCCCTTGGTCATCATAAATAACCTCAGTTGGTTCTCCAGAAGCATATTCCTCTAGACGGACTTCCCCTGATACAATGTGGTTAAAGCTTTCCACATCTAATTAGCTGTCTTCTTCTCGGTTATGTTTGGTACCACATGATCTTTAACCCCGTCCATGATGAAGTGCTTGGCATGTGCCGCTGCTTCATTATGCTCTGCCAGGAGAGTCACATCGGTTGGTGTAGCCAAGACTTTCTCTACATGCTCCCTCAAGCCGTATGCCTCCAGGATTACTAGGATTCTAGCCTTCCAGATAGCAAAGTTGGACAGGTCATCCAACCTATCTTGATCATGCAATCCGTGTGGTGCCATCTATTCAGATCTACTTTGTCGGAACAAATCTTCCTCTCCCCGCTTCTCAATTGAAGCTCGGATCTAGGGTCGATGAAAAAGGCACCCTCTGCTCCCTTTGACAACTGATTTCCTCCTTGGAAATCTGCCAAACACAAAGAATCAGCTCTCTTCTATCACGTTTGATCCCTAAATTTATTTTGGCAATGAAATATGCTGAGCAACTATTCTCCTCCCACTCTTTGTCAACTTAGTTTAGGCTTAATTATGCACTGGCATGATCTTCACCCCACCAGCAACTGCTGAAGATCTGCAGCTCAGCTTTCGGTTCACGACACTCTGTACAACAATCAATTACTGGACTACGTCACCCTGGCTGGCGTTTGCGCGACCAGATTGGCTCAGCGCAACCTCTGCGCAGTGCAGGCTGCTCCTGCGTCGCTCTGGA
Source organism: Pinus albicaulis (assembly GCA_034641835.2). Classification (NCBI taxonomy): domain Eukaryota; kingdom Viridiplantae; phylum Streptophyta; class Pinopsida; order Pinales; family Pinaceae; genus Pinus; species Pinus albicaulis. The sequence continues at coordinate 616,101,814 of CM076580.1, forward strand.
AGGCACTGCACTGTCTCTTCATCACCCAGTTGGGACTTCGCAACCCCTGCGTGGCTCTTGCTGCCTCAAAGGCATCTTTCTAGTGCTGCGCTGCCCTCTCTGGTTTCTCTGTTGCTGCTGCTGCTTTCTGCAACACAAATTTCTTTAGCCGTCTTGCTGGAGATCTAGCTTGATCTGCAATCGCTCTGATACCATGTGAAAATTTCTTAAACTTAAGAAACCCTACTGTTAAATCTTGATTTACTTCTCCTACTTACATAAGTTATTAATCTGAATATTCAAAATTAACATCGAAGTACATAGAGTTAACAACCTACACATATAGATCAAATATTGAATAACATGCTCATAGACAAAGTTACACACAGATTTTCTGGACAAATGTCCCCGGAAAAACCCAATGCGGGAAAACCGGTGCTGCTAGCTTATGGAGGGTTTTTATTATTATGCAGATTCTAAGTACAACAATCCTGGGCACCAAAACAGGTTAACCCCGTAGAGAAATATAAATGGAAGCAATACCTCTATCCTGGAGACAAAAAACTATGACTTATTCACACCCTCAAATGTGATTCACAAAACTCAGCCCCTTTTCAGCCTCTGGAAACCCCAACGCTGCTCTGAAGCCCTCTGTGTCAGCCTGACTGACTTGCGTTAGCCTCTGTGCTGCTTAGTAAGGGCCCGCGTCACCCTAGAAGGGTTTACGTTGCCCTTGCGCTGCCCTAACTGGGCTTGCGTTAGCCTTACTTGGCTCCTGCTGCCTCTGCGCTGCCCCTGCTGGGCTCTTGGCTAGACTACGTAGCTGCTGCCTCTGCTCTGCTCTGGAATGCTCCTTCTCTGCCCTCGTTGTACTCTTGGCTTGGGATCAAACCATCTCGCTTGCCAATATTGCCCCTTGCTGCGGCTGAAACACTTATGAAATTCTTAGCAAACCACGCCCTAGAATCTCAACTTAGTTTCAATGCTCTGCCAGTGTGTGTGTGTTCTCCAACTGACCCCAAGACCTTCTCTTATACTTTTCTCGTTGAAACATCAATGACCGTGATCTAATCTCTAATCAACGGCTAAGATTAGAAGCTGCCTGATCCGCGTCACTTAAGTCATTCTCATCACATGTTTAATTTAATTCACTTTAATCTTTTAATTTTCCTAAGTTAGACTTAGGGTCCTTAATTGAAAAGATTAATTTTTTGAATAAAACTGAAACCAGATGGAATTCTTCTAAACGCTTTCTGGGCCTTGGAGATTTCATGTACTCCAGCTCCTCCACAAAGTTTGGGAGCTAGAGCATATCCAATGCTACCCCAAGACCCGAAAATCTCAACAAATGTGAGCCTCTATATTTGATATACGAACCATAGAAAAACAAATATAATGCGAGCCATAGATGAAAACTTATGTGAACCATTGATGATAATGTGAGCCATATATATATATGCTATTTTTTCTTTGCCATACAAAAATACCATACATTCTTTCCACAAAGAATGCCCTACGAAATCTCAGATCTTGTTGATGATCTGATCCCTTCGATGATCCCCTGGAATGAGCTTCCTCAAACCCTTATTTATATTAATTGATGGGGTGAATTTTGTTGATTTGGGGTAGCATCAGATGCGCTCTAAGTCTCAAATTTTGTGGAGAGGCTTAGACACATGTATTCCAGATAACCTAGAAATTGTCTGGGGAAATTTCACCCGGAGACAGTTTTATTTAATAAATTATTTATTTTTAATGAGACTAAGTCAAAATGTTCTTAGCCATTGATTAGCTTCTAATCTGGGTCGTTGAATGTCAACAAGAAGATTATTTAAGGAAGGTTTGAGGGCCATTTGGAAACAGACCGGGAGTTGATTAGTTAGATCGAATTGCTAAAGCTAGTGCAGCGCAATGATTTTATAGTGATCACACAGAGAGGGGCAAAGACAGTTTTTGGTCGGAGTATTTTCCTCGGAGCCAAGAATTCGCAGCAGAGAGGTAGACAGATACGCAGTGAGGTAGCGCAGTGCCCAGTGAGGGTGATACAGGCCACGAAGGCCCACATAATTATTGCGCAGAGGCAGTGCAAAGGGTGTTGGCAGGTTGTTGTTTCAGCTACTGTATCAACCGAGACTTGCAATGTAGAGTGAGGTAATCTCACTAATTTCTTCTGCCAAGTGATATTCTCTGTACCAGAAAGACATCGAAAGATTGTATTCAGAAATAACTACTGCTTAATAATAAAAACCCTCAAATCTGTTGCACCGGTTTTCCTGCATTGGGTTTTAACGGGGACATTTGTCCAAAAACAACAGTGTCTTGTGTGATGTTTTTCTTTATTGCTCAGTTTCTTGTTTCGACATATTTTAATTAAGTGAAGGCTGTAGTAGTAATTTTCTTCAGTATTTTAAGTAGAACGCTGTAAATAACTTGTTCGTTTAATAACAAGTAGGTGATGTAATTTCAGTTGGTTGCAGTAGGATTCCGGACTTGGAATTTTCACAACTTTGATGCTAACGTAACCCTTACTCTTGGTGAGGTTGACTTGGAAGAAACCCTTGTAATTTGAGCTTAACATTATTCAAATATATTTGCCAAATACTTAGATGAAGGTTTTCCCAAATAAATTTGTGACACATTATAGTAATATGAGGAGTGCCCACACATTAATAAATAATATTTACCTTAGTCCGATTTGAATTCTTCTTTGGGGCACGATTGGCTTTCTTTGGGGTAGGAGGGTTTCTCGTGGGAAATTCGTTTCATAGCTGCCCAAATATCAACAATAAGAAAGAGAGGAGCAATATTTATTTCTCATAGAAATTTTACAGCAGTTAACTCAACAATTAATATAACTTATCTCCCTTGGAAACCATGCCCAAATTTCCTAGAATTTCGTGTTTCCTTAGCTCCTCGATTTCTGTGCCCTAGTTGCCTTGGAAATCATGCCCAACCGGTAAAAACTTCTCCTATACAACCCTCGAAATTTGTGCCCAATCAACCTTTGAAAACCATGGCCATTATTGTATGGCCTTTGCATTAAATGTATTGTACTTTTTGTCGCCCAAATTCTACACCAAAATGCGACAACGCTCAGGGTAGGTGTTGTCACTATGATCCTTGCCCTCTCCATTTAAGTTGTCTCCTAAATGTGGGCTAAGGGGGGTAGTCCCTACGGATGTGATGATGAGAAACTTGTTGGGAACCAACAAGTTCCAGTAGACACAACTGAATGGCCTAACAACTTGAGTTAAAATTTAGCGGCAAGTGAGATTATGAAGCATAATGTGATTAGATTCCTTGAGATTATGAATGAGAGACCAGTGCCTTCGAATTAATTACTTGCACTATATAGATTAATACTCCAAGTTACTGGATGAGCAATTGCTGTGGGATGCAAATTCTATCCTAAATGAAGTGCATGACCTAGATCTAGTGTGTGATGTATGATCTTGGTTAATTTTAATTAGATGCTTAGCCTAGGTGAATCCTTCCTCTTAATTCTTTAGAAGCTAGTCTCGAATGCAAGTTGTAAAGAGAAACCCAAAGGAAGGACGCTAAGGGCTCATTAACGATACATCCTGTGGGATTCTAACCACTCAAGTGCCTTCGTTCCTACAAGGGATTGCCCACAAGGGAACTGCAAGGTCACCTATCTTAACCACGAATTAGGGTCTAGACTTCTCAAATTGTATGAAGAAGGTGGTCCTATATTTCTTTCAACCAAACTTATGCTTGGAAGTAAATTTTAGAGGTGCACTTCTAACCTAGAATGAAGGTGCAAATTATGAGTGATTGCCTCAATGAGATTATAGATATATCAAATGCTCCAACAATATCAAATCACTTGAAATCAAGACGCTCACAATGATATTCAACACAAGATGACAAGAGCAATTAATAAAGTCACTTTAGAGATTATCCCGATGAAACAAGATTTAGCAAATACCAATTACTCAAAAGCTTATTATTGCTCATTAACGTGTCAATAAGGTCTCATTTAAGTCCTCTTATGTTAATGTTACTTAGCAATTAGGCATAAGAACAATTTTAGAGCACTAATGAGAGCAATTTCTTCTTATCACTTAGATCATAAGCCAATGAGACACAATAGATGATCTTATACACAATAATAACAAGCACTAATAGAGACAAGCACGAGAAGAGATTCCTAACAGTGATATGTAATGCAAGAAAATACTAACAAATGCATTCAACTAACAATGAGGTGCTTATGCAAGAGTGCAAGGATGTGAGAGTTAGCATGCAAGAATGATAACTTGTTCCCAAGATCAAAGAGAAACCAATGCAACAAGTCAACCGATGCTTCCAAGATAGCAATGATAATGCGCCAAAATTTGATATGATTTAGATCAGCCCACAATTAGCATGCAAACAGTCCCAAAATCTCACTTGAAAATCAACCAAGACAATGCTTATTAAGCCTTTAAGTTAATGTGATGATTCTTTAAGTTTATTAGGCTTATCTTTGTTGAAATATGTAACTAGGTTCGGTCTTCATAATGACATATGTAATCATGATTTCATGTATTTGATGTAAAGAGAAAATAAACTTATTATTGTTATTCTTGAGGCATGGCTTTCATGCTCAAGGAAATTTATTTTATAGGTCAAGCTCCCATTGAGAGCTTCTAGGACTTGTCATTAAGTCTACAAGTCAAGAAAGTGATTGTCATGTATGAAAGACCCTTCTTGGGTATGTTACATATTGTAAAGAAAATTATTTGAGGCAAAATAGAGTCAAAGGACCCTCCAAAACCAAGTCAAGATGCAAGCAACAAGTCGGCCTATTTTGAAGTGACTAGAAGCCTATATATACAAGACTAGTCGACCACCTTTGGGAGCATCCATCACACACAAGGAACTCGATCTAGAGAAAAAAAGATAGCGAAGAAAGGAGAAGACAGGATGAGGAAGAGGAAGTATCTTTTGAGGTTTGTTTTTTGGGTAAAAACTTTCACATGTGCGGGTTGAAACTAAGGCATCCACTGTAGAATAGAGACCGAATTACAGTGATACCTAAGAGCCTAAATTCAGTGCCAAAATAGTTTAGTTTGTAGGCCGAAGCCTTGAGGAGACAGAGTCTAGTCAAGCAAAGGAATAAAGAGACTCAAACTGCCACATACCAGTCACATGTGCGAAAATTGCAGGAGAGTACAAGAAGTCGAGAATTGCAGGAAGAAAGCTTGAAATTGCAGTCTAGTATCGCAAAGCTGAAGTTGAGAACGAAGAAGAAGTTGAAGCAACATCAAGGCCACGTTGACTTGGTTTGACTTGGCAAGGAAAAGGAAAAAGTATAACTTGGTCTTGGAGGGTTTGAGTCAAGGGTCTTGGTCTTGAAATTCGTCAATTGAAGTTCTATAAGAAGAGAAGAATTCTTGTGGGTTTTCCTCTCAATTGGATAGGTTTTGGCCCTAGTTGATTGCCTACATCTTGTGTCCTCTTGTCTCAATGTTCTTTTTGGTTTGGTAGCTATTTGATGAAAAGAACACAATAATAATCAAGTTGAAAAATAATCTAATTAAGATAAGTAAAAAAGACATCGCAAGCAATTATGAAAATAAGAGAAATCACCTAATTTGCTACCCCTATAGATTTCTCAACATGGCATCAGAGCTAAGGTGACAAGTCAGGGAAGGAAAGCTCAAAGAAGGACACTCAAAGGTCGAAGCACAAGAATATCATCAGGAACATCAAGGACCATTCATCTCAAGGATCATCACATCTCGAAGAAAGAAGACCTCAAAACCTTAGCTCATAAAAAAGAAGGATCATTCACTTCAAGCATCCTTGAGAAGCTCACATCATCATCACAAAGAAAAATTCTACAAGACCCTACCTCCACTTAATAAAGGACTACTCATTGAAGCATCTTGAAGTCCCTACATCCAAGGGAAGAAAGAGGAGGCATTTCCATCAAGGAATCAAGGTGATCTCCCTCTCTTTGAAGGATCACTTTTGAAGGAAGACATCTTCTATTACGTCATCATCAAAAATCAAGAAGGCATCAAGTTGAAGATATTGTCATCAAGAAAGCATCTTCACTTGTCAAGTAAGTACCCTTATATTTATGACTGAATCTACTATCAAAATGACTTCATTTTGCAAGGAAAGCAACAAATTGGTTGGGTAATCAAACTTTCTTGCATGGAAGAAGAGGACATATTTGATCCTCATAGAAAATGAAGTCGTTGAACATGTTAATGGCCCAATCACTAAACCTCTAAAAGAATAAGCTCAAGCCATAGCCAAGTATATGAAAGGAGAATTAGGGCTCAAAGGATCCTTATAAAATCCATCGAGGATCCCCTCATACCATATGTTGCAAAATTGGCGACATCAAAAGAAATATATGAGAAGCTAGTAGAATCGTTCTTTGTAAGTATTGTTGGAGAAGTGATATCTTTGAGACATGAGCTATACAAATTGAAGATCTCAAAGGAAGATGGAATAACCTCATAGTTTATGAGGGTATCAGAAATACGAGACTCTGATAAAGAAATGACCACCATAGTGCCCAATGCACTACCAGAGGAATGTGGCAACTTTACATCAAGCATCTATGGAAAGAAGGAAGCTAGCTCGTTTAGTGAACTTTGGTCATTGTGTAAGATTGAAGAAACCAGGTTGAAGACAAAAAGCGATGTAGGGTCAAATGAGCAAGTCCAAGCATTTGCTGCCATGACTAGAAGGAAAGAAAAGTTTGTAAGGTTTGGTCCTCAGAAAAGAACAAGAAGGATATGTCAAAAATCCAATGCTATGTTTGTCATGAATATGGGCATTACAAGAGAGATTGTCCGAAATTAAAAAAAGGACAACAAGAGGAAAGAAAGAGATGTGGTTCATATCACCGAAGAAGTGGAATAACCTGATGAGAAGAAATCCAAAGGGATAGATATTCACTATTAGGGTTTATCCAATACATAGCAAGGAGAAGTGGGAGGTAAAAAAACCTCCACCATGGCTGTCAAGATGAGAAGCATGATGACAAGATGCATCTTAGCAGAAGATGCCATCATACTAGAAGCATACTGTTGAAGCAAGAGCTCATGACATCATTAGAAAAGCTTGAAAGATAGCTGAAGTGGAAGTCTATAGCAATCATCATAAGAAGGAAGTAGCTCTTGGTAACCTAATTAAAAGCATACGTAGTACGTATGGGTAGAAGAAAGTCATCTAGCATAGAGTTCATCATACATCATCATCATTAGAAAGGACCATTTGCAGGATGAGGATAATCAAGATCCTCCATTGGAATCTTCATTAGAAGGTTCACCTCTCTTGGGAGAAGCAAGTGTCTCGCTAAGAGTTCCATCTTGTATGAGATTCATGGTTTAAGAAGGATGATGGTATGATGACAAAAGAATGCAACATAATTGAAGAACTTTCAAGCAAGGAAAGGAAGCTGTTGAAGGAAGCCTAGATGACCAAAAGAAGGAAAGAGGTATGTATGCATGTATTTGATTGAGTCATGTCATCATATGGTTGCATAGGCAAATGCTCTATCTTATGAGCATGATCAAAGAAAATGGATCTCTTCCTTTGGAAAGATGCATGAAGACATGGTTCACATATTGAAAAGATGAAATCAACATAATATGTCCTCATATGGAATATGAGGTGGTTGACAAAGATGAAGGAACTATGGATGGAAGTTCTTGGGGAGCAATATTTGAAGAAAGAAAGAGGAGATCATGAAAGATGCAATCATGGTCACGTAGAAGAGAAAATCAACATCCGAGGACTAGAAGAATTGGCTATGACATCTCCATAGAGAAGGTATGAAGACCTTGATAAGGTTTGTAAAGAAAGGAGGCCCTTGAATTTGAAAGTCTTGGAGATGTGTTTATCACTGTATAGGTTGTTGATGTTGCAAGCAAACAAATGTCATGATGAAAGGTCATCACAAAAGGTAACATTGATTTGATTTTGATTTTGATTTTTGAACAACATTTGGATGGATTTATACAGGGCTACTGAAAGAGAGTTGTATATGTCACCTACAACTAAGCACTCATGTGATTAGATGGAAGATCTTGAAGGAAACATGACTTGGAAGAGGTAGTTGTATAAAGGAGAGTCAAATGTGCACTGAAATATCACTTTCTGATGAAAAGGAGGATGACTTGACTATTGGTTCACTCCTATGGTTCGTTGAAGGAAAGTGATGGATGACCGATGCCATATGAAGAAGTCCCAAAAGATGAAGGCTCCATAATGATAAAGATGAAATTCATGACATTGAAAGGAGGAGCTCTCCTAGCAGCTGACAGTACCATGATCTCCACCTAGAGCTGCTGTTGGAGAAGAAGTCCCTGGTTAAGAGGGAGCTTGGACAAGTCCCCGGTCAAGAGAGAGCTTGGGTACATTCCTTTATAGGAATGGGTATATACTCCCTAGTGTTAAAATTTGGCAGCTCAGGGATGAATTTCTCCTAGAAGAAATCATATCTTTCAGTTTTGTTTGAACCTCCTATAATAAAATCTAATTTCTAATAATTCTAATATGACTTTCCAAAAATGGTAAGTCACATCTCAATTTGGAAGTGACTTTCCATAAACAAAAAGTCATGTCTAAATGATCAAAGATGATCTCATCATATGGAATCCACTTTAAGATCAAATCAATCATGATTATACAAGTCAATAATTAATATTTTTATCTTTACTAGTATTATTATTAATATGATACTATTATTTATAAAATAGTCTAAAGCCATTCACGTTTAATGGATTAATAAAAACGAATTCTCTCATGAAATAAGTAAATTAAATTGAGAATCTCTTACTTGCAAAATTGAACTTCTCCCTTGGAATAAAATAGTAAGTCCACACTTAAGAGAATGTAACTCTCCCTCATTAATTCAATGTGTGGCAAAAGTGTAACTCCTTCTCATTAAATGCACTTGTAACTCCCTCATTCAATTTAATTTGTAACTCTCACCAAATATTCTCTCATGTCTAAGTGTAACTATGTCTCCCCATATTTCGAATTGTAACTTCTCAAGACGTGTACCTCTCTCTATATTCTTGCGATGAGTTACACTTTTCCTCAAGTAACTCCTCCCTCATGGAATTCAATTGTCCTATTATTGGCTCAAGGCATGAATTTGTTTTGTAATTCCTCTCCTTTCTCATCTATTTAAGCAAGAGCAAGTGGGAGTTGAGAGTAACATGTTCATTGTGAAGAAGGAGAGCTAGTGTTGAGTGTGTGCAAGAGAAGTGTAACAACAAGTGAAGAGCTAGAGAAAATGTGAAGGACAAGATCTGATCAAGATAAGGAGGAGATCTTCAAGCAAAAAGAAAGAGCACTTTAGCTGCAAGTTGATCAGACATTGGTGACTTTATTCATTCTCATTCTCTCTCTCTCTCTGCTTTTTGTTGAACAATTGAAGAAATCTAATATAAGAGGCATTATTTGGGTTTTCTCCTTGTGGATTTTGCCATGGTCATTGGACCTAACTCTTAGTGTCTCATATTTGTGCTTGGATATCTTCCTATGATTCTTAAGTTTATGTTCTATCTACAATTGCTGATCTGAAAAGTTAAGAAGAAATTTGCATTCTAAGTAATTGTAACAACATAGAACATTCAATTTTCTGCAAAGTACATTCAACTTTCTGCAAAGCACATTCAGTTTTCTGCAAAGTACATTTGACTTTTTGCTAAGTACATTCAGTTCATTCAGTTTTCTGCAAAGTACATTCAATTTTCTGCAAGTACATTAAGTTTTCTGCATAGAATTTTCAAGTTTTTGCAAAGAATTTTTAAATTTCTACATAGAACTTTCACATTTTAACACCTGGTTCAGAGGGAGAGATAGACACATCATTCTTATCTTCATATTGTGAAAAAGGAATGGAGGATTGGATATGCATTTTTCAAGGTAGCTACAATATCCATATCTTCAAGAGCCTTCCCTTGAATGAGAGACACTTCTTCATTACGCTCATTTTCAAAGGGGCCTTCATTCATCTCAATTCCCAAGTCAGGAGCTTCGGGAATTTCTTCATTCGCTTGGTTATCCTGATTGCTAAACGAGTGAGACTCTTCCTCTGGGGCTTCATCATATGTAATGAGAGGAGGGTTCTCTTTAGAAATTAAAGGGGCACCTGTAACCAGTGTGGAAAAAGTAGGGATTAAATCCCCAAAACCCAATTTTTTTGGCTGGCCTATTTAATTGGCTGATTTTTTCCTTCCGAAAAAATCGGGATTAAATCGTAAAAGTCCTGATTTAATCGGGAGTCGACCCAAAAAGTCGTCGAGACTTCCTAGGCTGCGGATAAGAGGCGGAAAATTGAAAAGAAACCCATCATTTTTCACTGTTTTTGCTCCCATTTGTCCCTGTGGAGAGAGGAGGTGTTTGCCAATGCCCAAGAGGGGGAGATTTGCTAGTTTTGTGGTGGGGATTTGGAGATTTGTCCACTGCTCAACGTGAGAGATTCAAAGTGCCGATTTACTGCTGCCAGGTATGTATTTTAATTTCTCTCTTAGTCTTTGTTACACAAATGGATTATTAAAATAGTTTGTTTTTATCTTATTTTTGTTTAGAATTTTGAATCAAAACATTTTTAGAATCTAGATTGAAGCAAAACTTCAACTTTCAAGAATCAAATGACAAAAATTCAAACCCTTGTTTAGTGAATTTGAGTGTGTTCAAGTGAGTGAGAAGAGGCGTTTAAAATTTAAAATCAACAATTACATTCGTGTCTACTTCTTATGTGATGGGCAATTTTTAATTTTTTTTTGTGCCCATGTTCAAATTCAAGATCAAAGTTTCAGACAAAATGCCAAGGCTTTTGGACCCTATGTGGGAATATGGTAAACCTGATATTATACCCGAATCTGTGGGGGTCAATAGAATGTATTTGACTTGCAAGTTGTGTGGCAAGCATATGTCTGGGGGTGTCAAGTTTCAATAGATTAAAATTCCATTTGGGGAAAATTCTGGGGCAAAATGTAGACCTTTCCCAGATCTATCTCTAGAAATCATCCAACATGCCACATTGATGGATAACGAGGAGGGAAAATACACCAAGGAAGCACTAAAAATCCAACTTTTAGAGGCCTCAAGAGTGGGGGGAAGTGAGAGTGGTTCTTCAACATCACCTTCCACACCCACATGTCCCATCCCCTAAGCTTTCTCAACTTTTTTTGTTCCTAGAACCACACCTGGTGCCCAACCTGGCATCAAATCGACACTTTAAAAAAAGAAAAAGGCAAAATCTGATAGGTTGGTCAGTAAGTGTCTTATATGGAGTGATGTTCTTTTCAACATTGCCAAGACAAACCCATTCTGCCAACCTATGTTTGATGCCATTGCTGTCATTGGCCCGGGCTACAAAGCCCCTACCTTTGCAGAGTTGAGAGGGCCTCTTCTTCAAGATGAAAAGAATGATTGCACTGCTAGATTGGAGAAGTTTAGGGCATCATGGAAACACACTGGATGCACAGTCATGTCAGATGGTTGGACTGACCATAAGTGTAGGACCCTTCTTATCTTCTTGGTTAGTTGTCTCAAGGGAACAATGTTTATGAAATCTATTGATGCATCTACACACATTAAAGATGCACGTTTATTATGTGAGTTGTTGGACATCTTCATTCAGGGAGTAGGCCCACGAAATGTTGTCCAAGTCATAGCGGACAACAGTGCAAATTATGTTGTAGCTGGCAAGTTGTTATGGAGAGGTATCCTAACTAGTTTTGGACATCTTGTGTTGCTCATTGTATTGATTTGATTTTGGAGGATATAGGTAAGATTCCTCTTGTGAGGGATATTGTTGAATCATCCAGGAGCATAACAAAGTTTATATATAATCATGCATCTGTGCTTAGCTTGATGAGAAGATTCACCAACAACAAAGAGTTTGTGTGTCTTGCCATTACACGATTTTCCACTAATATCTCTTCAGTCTCTGTCGACTTCTATGTGGGATGTGAAGAGCATGTTTCTTTCACAGGATTGGCGTGCTTTATCTATTAGTCGCAAACTAGAGGGAGAGGGCATATGCTGACTAGTTTCATATGATCAGAGCTTTTGGGCAGGAGTAGAGGAGATGTGTGCCATTTCAGAACCTTTGGTGAGGGTTCTTCAATTGGTTGATGGGGAGAAGCCTGCAATGGGCTACTAGTATGAGGCCATGGATAGGGCCAAAGAAGCCATTCATGCTTATTATGAAGATAAGGGAGACAAGGGGTTAGAGAAACAACAAGTCATATGGAGAGTGATTGATGAGCGATGGAACAATACCCTCCATCGCCCCATTCATGCTACAGGTATCTATCTCAACCCCACATTTTCTTACTCCCATGGTTTCAGATTTGATGTCGAGGTGATGGATGTATTCTTCACTTGTGTTGAAAGGATGGTGACATCTGAGCAAGAACGTGAAGATATTTCTAAAGAAATGGAGATATACAGGATGGCAGGTGGCACACTTGGTTTTACCATGGCTATTAGGAATAGGACGACCAAAATGCCAGGTAAGCTTCAATTTGTTTCAAGTTTAGAATTTCAATGTTTTAACTTTTTTCTTATGTTTCTCATTTTTCTTTCAACTTGTAGATACTTGGTGGACAAGTTATGGTGGCAGAGTACCCCATCTTCGAAAGCTTGCTATTCAAGTGCTCAGCCAAACATGCAATTCCTCTGGATGTGAGCGCAATTGGAGTGTATTTGACAAAATACACAACAAAAAGCACAACATGTAAAAAAAATTAAAATTAAAATTTTGAATTCATTTGATTATTTTTAATATTTAAATTTTCCAAGTACTAATTTACAATCTATGATCCTAATACAGATTGGAGTCCCAACACCTCAATGACATGGTCTACGTCTACTATAATCTTCTATTGTGGGTGAGACAACTTCAGAAAACTCCTGATGTGGAAGCCATCTCATTGGAAAATATTGATACCACTGTTGCATGGAGGGTCAAGACTGAGAGGTCGACCATGGATTCGATCCTTGATTGGTTAGATGTGGATCCAGAGACACTAGTGGTAGAGGAAGTAGCAGTTGCAGGGGAGGGAGAGCCAGAGGTAGAGGAGGAGGAGCAACCTCAGGTTTAGGAGGCAGAGCAACAAGTGTTGAATTTCCACGACCTTGGTGTGAAAAATCCTAAATCTGGATACCTACTGCAACAAATCTAAAGTACTTCTCCTATTAATTTTCATATTTGTTTCATTACAGTGAAATACCGAAGTAATCACTGAAGCACTCTGCACAAATAATGCTGCGGAATAAATCTAAGTGCTGAAACAAACTGAACAAAATACAATGAAAAACATCCACATTTGACACAATTATTTTTGGACTGACTCCCCGGAAAAACCCAACTTGGGAAAAGTAGTGCAACAAATCTGAGGGTTTTATATTATTAAGTAGTAGAATCTTGAGTACAATTAGGGTGCCAATATCCGGCTCACCTTGCAGAGAAATCTAGACAACTGATGAAATTGTGAGATATACCTCACTTTGCAGGTCCCCGACTGATCTAAACAATCCTGGTGAAGCCCTTCTCTGCCTCTGCGTGATTGCCTACGCTGGAACTGCATAAGCCTATGTGGGCAAGCTGAGGAACTGCGTCACCTCTCTCTGCAACTGATCAAGCTGGTCTGAGACTGAGTTTTGGCCCTCCTGGCTCAGAAACCCCGACCTCTAGCTATCTCCGGACTGACTCTGGAAGGCACTGCGTCACTTCTGTGTGATTCCCTTCAGGGACTGCATCACCCCTTTAGAAAACTGTGCTGCCTCTCTCCGCATCATTGCTGCCTCTCTCTGAAATTTACTCTTGGTCCTCCTAACCAGTTACTACCTCTGCCCCTCTCTGAATCTGATCACTGAATCAAAATCACTTAGCAAACTCTGCCCTAGTGATCGATTCTGATCAAAAGCTGTGTCTCCTCACACAAACTCGAAAATGCCAAATGCTCAATGTGCTTAATGTGTGATTTCCATAGGCCCCTCACCCTCCTTCTTATATTCTTCCGTTAACCTTTCAATGGCCAAGATTAAAACATAATCAAGGGCTAAGATTAACTTGGAGGTGATCCATGACTTCATCTAGAATATTCACGCTTAGTTTAATTAATACCCTTTAATTAATCAGTTTCCCTAAGTTTAGACTTAGGAAAACATTAAAAAACGATTAATTAATTTAATTAAACCATCTCTAAGTGGACTTTTCCAAAACCATTTTTGGGCTTTATGGAATACATGTGTCTTAGCCTATATACAAAGTTACAAGGCTAGAGCACATCTGATGTTACCATAAATCAACACTTGGGTTTAGTTTAGAGTCTTAAAATCACTGATGCTGCCAAACCAAGAATCTCAACCATGAACTACTTTGCACAACGAAAATGTAAAGCAGTAAATCACATATGCACAAATATACACAGTTTTAACAAAATTGTACAATAATGTACAATCACGGATCTTCGTTATATTAAACCAAAATCTGAATAATACAACAGTCTATGGTATACAAGATACAATGATAAACTCGATGGTGTATGTCGTCCAGTCGGTCCTTCGCTTCCGTACTACTCACTAGTAGTGCCTTAGTCCATCAAAGCCACTACACATCGAGACTCCAGGAGGGCTGCCACCTAACGCTGCTGCAAGTCACTTCTGTAGAGTGTACACGTGCTAATCCAATCTGCTCTCTAGGTAGGCCTAATTCCCGAGCTCCAACTGCCAGGCTAGCAACCACTTTAGTCCATCAAAGTGCTGCACTTCGGCACCAAACTTCACCCCAACTTCAACTCCTCTTTGTCACGTCAAGATAGCTCGTCTAGGGCTACTTTGGGTAGCCAACACACTGCCCTCCACCAGATCAATGACACCCAATACTAGACTGTCGATTTTGCTCCTAGGATAGACTCTTCGCCACCACGGAAGACCCTCTAAATGGCATCAATAGGCTGCAATAATAAACTGATCCAAACTTGTCAATGTATGACCCAACGCTTCTCCAAAACACTGCTGCACATATGTTTGCACTTTGCTGTTTGTGACAGTCCTGGTTAAGGCACTTGTTGTAGCCCTAAATGCACCCAACAGTAAGCAAACTGACCCTTTAAGGCTTGCGACACACCTTAGTAGATCTCCTCCCTTGCCACGCTGCTTCCGTAGGGCATATGTCAAACATTGACACCCTTACGCAAGCCCAGCTATGTGCTATGGCTTGCGACCTAGCACAACAACCTTCCTGTAGCAATCTGCCTCCAAAAACGGTGCCCAAACAACCTCGGACCAACATCGTTCTATCCTTCAAGGACTCGACCTCGTAGCTAGCCACCTCGACACTTGGTACAAGAACCTCGAACCTTATTTCAACCCCAAAACATACCTCCTAAACTCCCTGTCCTGTCTCCTCCTTTACTACTGCTAAGGCTAGAGTTCCTCCTCTCCAACAAATCCTTATCTAGAGGCAACGTTGCACAAAATTGATGATGAAATGGCATGTATTCCCCTTGTATTTATATCCAATACAAGGGCTCCAAAAATTATGAAGAGACACATATATTGGACAAATTTTACTGCTAGCCTACATGACTTGAAAACCAATAATTATTTGTCAACTTCAAAATTTATTTCTCCACTTCTACAACTCGAAATTCGACGATTCTAGAAACGTTGGATTCTCCTTTCCACCCTATATTGTCTCATGCCATCACATGTAGAAATGTGCTCCCAGAAATGCCCCAAACATGATTGGGTGCAAAACTCCATACCTGGTTTCCAAGCCCACAAGTGACCCTTGTGGCGCTTTGCCCTCCAAACCGTAAACCCTAGGGCTTGGAGTACCTCCCAAGCTACAAAAATCAACATTCCCTCTTAGCGATGAAGGTACCTCCAAGACGAGGAGGTAACTCATCATCATCATCACTGCTCGCAACACTTGCCCAACTCCTGGTGCTCACAATCGCAACAATTCTTGTACTGTGAATTAAGCCCTTCTCGGAAGTGTCGCTGTCTCTGCTGGAAGCACCCTACTTCTTCTTTTCCTGTATCTCTTTCCAGTCCCTCCATGATTCCTTCTGGGAAGATGTGGAAGCACCTATGTTGCACTGGCTGTGGGGATGGGGGGACAAGTTTCTGGGACGGCTAGAGCGCACCCCCAAATTTTCAGGGGACGACGGGTTGGGGATGGCAAGTGCGGCAACTATTTATTATATTTATTATTTATTAAAAAATTAAAATTAAAATAAAATTAAACATGAATCAAAATAAATAAAATACTAAAATGATAAATCTAAAGACCAATAGTAAATACGAATAGTCTAATAGTATCTAATCGTCATTAAGAATTGTGCATCACAAAAACAAATTTCGTCATCATTTCATAACTTAAGAAGTACTATTAGTTTCATACAACTTACAACCCCACTACTGCAGAATGCTTGTTCCCTCCTTTTGTCGCGTGCTACTCTAGGCTCTATGCTGTCGGCGAAATGCCAAATGCCCTCGGCTCTATGCTCTTAGCGTAATGCCAAATGCTCTCGACTCTTTGCTTGTTGGCTCTATGTTGTCGACGAAATAGCAAATGGTAAAACGATAAACCGTAAATGTTTTAAGTTTGATAGGTATATGTGTTTGCCTTTACGTTAGGGTAAATGTAATTTAGGAATTTACACTTTTTTAATTTAAAATTTTGTTTTAATTTTTTTTTTTATAAAAATGAAATATTTTAATATTTTTTTAACTTATGATTTGAAATTTTATTGGGGACATCCAGAAGTCCCTGATTTATCGAGGGACATTTTGGAAGTCCCCAAAAAGTCCTCGAATTTTTGAGGGATGGATAGGGGACGGCCTTGAAGTCCCCAAGTCCCTGATGGAGTCCCTGGCAAATCTGGAATGTTTTCGACGAGTTCCAAAGTCCCTGGAACACCGGAACGGAGGGGATGGCATGAATTATGGCGGGGACGGGTCCCCATGCAACATAAGGAAGCACCCTTGCTTCCCACTGATTACGCGTTGTTCTTGGGCTGCAAAGTCTCCCTCTAAATCTGCAAGCTTCCTCTCAAACTCGACTTCCTCCGAGTCTTTGGAACCTGGTCTTTCTTCTCTGGAAAGTGTTCCTTCTTCTTGGGAACCTGTACCTACTCCTCTGAAGCCTACACCTGCTCCTCTGAAGCCTGCACTTGCTCCTACTTCTTTGGAACCTGTTGTTGCTCCACTTGCTTCTTTCCATGATCCACAGGCTTGCCCGTCAACCTGTAGAGACCATGCTCTCTAACTCCGACTACAATCCCATCGGACTTAGAGCCTCTAGGCCTGAGTCTTGCCTTCCCATCCTGGAACAAGACCTCAAACCCCTTCCTCTCCATCATTGAGATGAAAATCACACTATATCTGAGCCCTGGTACAAATAGTACATCCTGGACCCGCATAATGCATCCTGTCTCCATCCTGAATGGCACTATACCTGATCCTCGGATCTCCAACTGACTCTTGTCGCCCAACACAATTTGGAACTTTGAGTCCTATTCAGCTAGAGTCTCAAAAACCTCCCGTGACCCTGTCATATGCTTCGTCGCACCATTGCCCATGTACCATCCATCCTCCTTGATAGTACCCTACGAGAAATGAGAAATCATAGCAAATTCCTCCTCTTCCAATCTCCTGGAGAGATCATCTATCTCAGCTTAAGTGGCTACACCAATGACTTGCTTTCCTTTTTTATTTTCATCATCTCCCCTCTTCATCGAACACCTCGACGAAAAATGACCCATCTTGCCACAGTTGAAAAACTTGACTCTACTCAACTCCTTCTTCAACTTGCCCTTCATTCACACTGCAAGTGCCACATCCTCATCTACCTTCCTCGATGGATGAAGATCCTTGTCTCGCAAATCATCCTGAATGAAGTCGTCCGACAGTCTATTCCAGTCTGGCAATTTCTCCCTGGCAACAATTCCTTTGATGAAGGGCTTCCATTCCTCGGTGAACCCTTTCAAGGCAATCCTTGCCATATCTCCATCTAAAATTTTGACACCGACGACAACAAGCTCATCTCTGACCCGAGACAACCTTGTCAGATACGAAGTGACTCCTCCACCCTTTATCATCTTGGTGGACTTCAACTTATCCTCCAATGCCAACACCCGGTTCTAGTTCTTATTCTGGAACAAATTCTGATGAGCCATCCAAAAATCATGTGCATTGTTCTTCTTGGAAAAATGAGGTATTAAGGAATCCTTAACACCATCAAGGATGATCAACCTTGCCTTCGTATCCAAATCTTCTCATATATCCAGCTCCTTAAGGTTGGTTGGCTTCTTGATCTCTTTCTCGGCAAAATCCTAGATCTTGTTGACCTGCAAGACCAACTTGATTGTTAATTTTGGGCAACTAGGTCCAAAATCCATGATGTGATGCTCAAATGACGATGCCAATATTTTTATTGGATTCCTCTTTCGGAGAGGTGCAAGATCGATCTAAAGATCATCTTGATCGGATGAGCAGAGCATGTATTTTGAATTTATTCCACATGTGCAAGGTCGGCCTATTTTATCCCACATGCATAAGAGATGTGTCACACACCCCCACAGATGCCTATATATTGGAGAGACTTGGAGTTCATTTTACACACAATTTGTGGAGGCATTTTTCTTCTCTCTTGGATGGTGATGGAACAACGTTCTTGGTTCTGCGTTTAGGGTCTCTTGGTGCAACATCTTGATGGAGTATTCTTGAGGAAACGTCTTGGGGTTGTGTGACACATGTGGGAAGCTGACATTATGAAGACTTTGTTGGTTGAAGCATCCTGTTGGTCGCCGTAACGCCACCATTCTTTATCTCTGTTTTGGCTTGTCTTCCATCGATCTATTGGTATGTTCTATCTGCATCTTACTTTAATTATGCCCAAGAAGGTTAAAGTATATTTGCACCTTAGCATAGAAAGTCTACATAAATTAACATGGTATCAGAGCTAGGAGAAGACAACGCCCAACTTCTGAATCTAGGACTATGATATGTGGGTTATCCTAAGGGCGAATAAGGGTGCCATTAGCTTCAAAAAACTTGTGTGGTAGGCTGCAGGCCATACCACCATAGCAAGTGAAAGCGTATAATTTTAATGACAACGCATACATTTTTTAAAGTGTTGGAGGTGATAGCGTAAGGGTAGGGTAGGTGGCTGGTGTGTTGAGCTACGTGGAACAACATGTCGTGCCCTAATCAGGGTTGACACAAAACCCTTTTCAACAAGTTTTTTTTATGTAAGGCTCTAGCCGCAACAAGAAAAGCTTCAATCCACCAGTCAGGCCACTCATCTGGCTGGATCCACCATCAATTATTTATTACCCGCAACTCAGGGAGTCAACGCCCTTGCAGAGCCCACCACAGAATTGGGCTAGCACAATTGCAGTGAGACTGTCGATTGGCTAGTGGAAATGTTTTGAAGAAAACAGTCCGAGGACCTGCAGAATGCACGTAGACAACTGATTTGGTTGTCCCCATCTCATATAATGCCTTTGCAAGAGCTAACTAGAGAGCTCGGCCAACAACGACAACGTTGTTGTCGCTACAGACGCTGCAGGCGAAGCTGCCCCTGGGGTGTCTCATGCTGGAGTGCCGCTCCCACTGCAAGTGTACAGGATCGTAGCGGAACACTGCACCGGAAGGCCACGGGCGGTACATGGGAAGGCTTCGGGTGTGAAAAACAGAATCCTTGATGATGTAGAGGTGGCCTTCCACGGCCACGCAGACGAAATTGGTGAGGCCGTACCTCTGTGGATCGCAAGGCATGGGCAGAATCAGGCGCCAGGACTCGCTTCGGGGGTTGAAAATCTTGCCTGAAACCATGGAAGGGTTGTCTCTGGACAAACAGAGGAATTCTTCCAATTTCCCCCATTTCTTTCGCAGGTCGAACAGGAATTTTGTGTATAGCGTAGATCTCCAGGCCTTGCAGATGGTCTTCAATTGATCGTATTGAGACAGTTGCACGCAGGCTAAACTCAGGCTAAACTCAGGCGAGCTAATTCGTTGGGGAGTCTTGGAATTATTGTGAAATCTTCGGGAATCGCCCCGAGAAGCATCCTTGACTGAAATGTATGTGGGTTTCTTGCGCTCAATACTACTGTGCTCTTCTGTACATCATGTGCTGATCGATTATGCTTCTAGCAACTGAAAACCATAGCTCTATCGAACTGGAATTGCGGCTCGAGGAAGTATGTTTCTCGAGAAATGGTCGGACTGCTAGCAAGAAATCTAGTCTTTTCAATTAAGAGAGGACGCCCTTTTAAATTTCCTTCTCCATGTTATATTGGACTCTTTGGCATTCCAATGAGATTGCGTCGACAACAAGATTTCTTTGACCGAAGGACTCCCACAGTGCCTGAGTCAAACACCTGGTTCTATGGAGTCCGATCTAGCTGTTGAACCTTGAAAATTTCAAAGATTCATATTGGAATATATCTCAAGAGATCTGGAAAGTGACAGTGAAGGGATCAACAACCAGCCTCAATAAGATCCCATCCTTTGTGCTAATAATTGTGGATTTTTTTTCGGAAGTTCTTCGACAATGAACTTTTGTTCTAAATGTTTTTGAGATCTTGTGCTAAAGCCGACAGAAGCTCTCTTCTGGTAGTGCTGTAGGTCTTTAGCATCCTGTGCAAATAGCAGATCAGTTAACACTTGAGCAAGGAGAAGGGACCTCTTCAGGAGAGCAGCCAAAATCCTCTTGCTAACCGATGCACTTACTGCAAGAAACATGTTGGATTGACAGGCTTTAAGTGTCGTTGTGGGGATATTTTTTTGCTCTCTGCACCATTATTCTGAAACAACATTGTGAAGGACTGTGATTTTTTAAAAGTCTACTGGAGAAGGCTTAGTGATAAAAGGTTTAGACTTTTAGTAAAGGATAATATAACTGTGGAGTTGTCACATTATTGTATAGTTGCTTTAGTAACTCCGTTATGTCTCTGTGGAGGCTCAATCAGTGAAGATCAAGGATAGTCGTTACACTTTGCATACTTGAACAATGATAAACTTGAAAGTGTGAACAGTGAAGTTTTTGGAGCCTTGGACAGTCACATATTTGGAGTCTTTGGAACCATGGTCAGAGAAGCTTGTAAAGTTTTTGAATAAGTGAAATATGTTAGTGATGTATATGATAATATCATGACAACACTGCAATCAGTGATATGACAGTATGTGATATCTGTCAAGATGCATGACTGATATATGGCAGTATATGGCTATGATTCTTGTATGGCCTTGACAGTGGGAGAATAAGATTCAGGCCCATGATTACAAAGCCCTTTCCAAGTTAGTGTTTGGGATGCCCTCATTTAAAATAATCATGACGACATTTGTCAGGGTTGCATCAAAGAAAAGCATTGGAGACTTTTCTTCATTTCTCAAGTGTCACAAAGACATTTGATACACACTGTCTTATCTGATATGCTTGAGAGAATGTTCTTATAGATGTCTTCTCTGACAAGAGGAGCTGGCATTAAGAGGGAGACTACAACTGTATATGCTCTTGAGCTAATATCATTGTTGAAAGAAAGAAGACCCTCATGGCTCAGTGACATATGGCTTCAAGGGGGAAATTCCGGAAAAGCGAGAAGTCATATAAATACCAAAGGTATCTAGCTGCCATGAGTACAATATGAGCCTGGATCATTTAAAGAAGTTGTAAAGTGTCAAGTCTGGAAGGATGCGATACACAGAGTATGAGTCCATTATGAAGGATGATGTCTGTGATATGGTCCCCAGACCGTAGGACAAAGCTGTTGTCACCTCGATATAAGACCAAGCATGAATACGATGGGAGTATTGAAAAGTACAAGGCAAGATGTGTTGTCTGAGACTTCTTTCTAGGAAGGCATTGTTATGATTGCACCTGTAATCTATTATTACCCTTGCTGCTACGCAAGGTCGGAATCTTCATCAGATGGATGTAAAGGCCACCTTTCTGCATAGTGTGATAAAAGAAGAGGTGTATGTAGAGCAACCTCTGGGGTTTGAAGTCCAGGATCGAGACACCCATGTTTGCAGGTTGGCTAGCCCCCAGGGCCTGGCACAAGAGGATAGATAGCTACTTGATGCTGATCTGAACCTTTACCTCAAGGTTGATAGAGAAAAGACTCTCATTCTGATGTTGTATGTGGACGATCTCTTCCTGACAGGTGCTGACCCTCTCATTCATCAATGTAAGAGGGAGCTCGCATCTGAGTTCGAGATGGAGGACCTAGGATTGATGCATTACTTCCTAGGCCTGGAGGTCTAGCAGAGACTTGGCAAGATTTTCCTTTCTCAAGGAAAATATATTGTGAAGCTGCTAGAAAGATTTGGAATAGTGGACTGTAAGTCCGTGTCGACACCGATGGAGCTCAACTTTAAGAAGTTGAGTGGAAACGTGGTTGGGCCCGTGCTAGCAATTCCTACTGAGTATCGTCAACTCGTAGGGGCACTGATGTTCTTAGGGAACATCTGTCTAGACATATGTTGTGCAGTGAACACTTTGAGTCAACACATGGTTGATCCTCATAACATTCACTGGATTGGTGCCAAGAATCTCTTGAGATATCTCTGGGGCACGATAGACCATGTGCTGAGATACACTGTCGGGAGTTTGAGACTTCATGGATATACTGATGCCGATTGGGCTGGCAGTGTGGTGGATCACAATAGCACATCTGAATGCTGCTTCACACTTGGGTCTGCTTCGAGCAAGAAGTAGAAGTCGGTAGCTTTGAACACCGCTAAGGCCGAATACATTGCAGCATGTATGGCCTGTTGTGAAGACACTTGGTTGCGAAAGCTCTTCAGTGAGCTGTTTGAGCATGTGCTAGATGCCACCGTTATCCTTTGTGATAACCTGAGGGGGATTCATTTGTCAAAGAATCTCGTGTTCCATGATCGATCCAAGCATGTTGATGTGTGGTACCACTTATCCGGGATATGGTACAGCAAGACGCTGTAAGGCTCGATCATATAGGAACTGATGAGCAGGTCATGGATATTCTCACAAGGCCCTTGGGGAAGGTCATGTTCCTAACCTTCCGTGAGAATCTTGGAATCGTGGAACAACCCTATTTAGAGGGTCATGTTGGACGATGAGCTCTGGGAGCTCCAGGTGGGCTTTGAGGATAGCTTCTTGGTGCTATAAGCAACCACAAGGCTAGGCTTGCTGAACCTAGTTGGTGTGCTTCCACCCCACCATGATGATATTGAGTTGATTTACCTCTCTTTGATCTGTGCCCCCTATGCATCCTACCCATGGAGTTTCAGACTCATGGGAAGTACCTCTCATTTGGCCAATGAGGTGGGAAATGTGAATAGAGACCATAGCAAGACCGATGGACGCATCAGAGATTGCCATACTTTCTATGTCTAGGATGGCGCGTGTCCAACCACTTGATCTGGGATCAAGTCTAGCGAGGTTTCGAACCTCCAACTGACTTTGGGTCAGTGAAACTAACTTCGGGTTAGTATATGACTCTCTCGAGTCCAAGTGAGGTTTTAGACCTCCAACTGACTATGGGTCAGTGAAACTAACTTTGGGTTAGTATATGACTCTCTCGAGTCCAAGTGAGGTTTCGGACCTCCAACTGAATTCGGGACAGTGAAACTAACTTCGGGTTAGTATATGATTCTCTCGAGTCCAAGTGAGGTTTCGGACCTCCAACTGATTTTGGATCAGTTAAACCAACTTCGGGTTGGTGTGTGACTCCTTTGAGTCCTATGGAGGTTTTGGACCTCTGAGTTGACTTCGGGTTAGTCGTGAATGATGTCTTTGTGACTCACCTTTTGTTCTAAAATAAAGAAGCCAGTAAAGCAAGTTACAGCGGGATGACGCACGATGTTCGGATGGCACTAGTGGATGGAGTTCTCCCTAGTTGAGAGGGAGTGTTAATTTTGGGCAACTAGGTCCAAACTCCATGATGTGATGCTCAGATGACGATGCTAATATTTTTATTGGATTCCTCTTTTGGAGAGGTGCAAGATCGATCTAAAGATCATCTTGATCGGATGAGCAGAGCATGTATTTTGAATTTATTCCACATGTGCAAGGTCAACCTGTTTCATCCCACATGCATAAGAGATGTGTTACACACCCCCACAAATGCCTATATATTGGAGAGACTTGGAGTTAATTTTACACACATTTGTGGAGGCATTTTTATTCTCTCTTGGATGGTGATGGAGCAACGTTCTTGGTTCTGTGTTTAGGGTCTCTAGGTGCAACATCTTGGTGGAGTATTCTGGAGGAAACGTCTTGGGGTTGTGTGACACATGTGGGACGCTGACATTATGAAGGCTTTGATGGTTGAAGCATCCTGCTGATCGTCGTAACGCCACCATTCTTTATCTCTGTTTTGGCTTGTCTTCCATTGATTTATTGTTATGTTCTATCTGCATCTTACTTTAATTATGCCCTAGAAGGTTAAAGTATATTTGCACCTTAGCACAGAACATCTACGTAAATTAACATTGATCCTTTCCTTTCAAGCAATATAGTTGGACAACCCTTCCAACCTGTCCTCATACTGGAGACTTGCTTGCAACTTCGACATTATAGTGAATCCTTCACTCACAATGTGACCATCTCCCTCTCACGCTGTACTTCACAGCGCACAACTCTAATTCACTGACTTTCAAAGTAGCTCAGATACGCTCTAATTCCATGTTGAATGTCCACGACGTTGGATTTAGGTTAGAGTCTTAAAATCATTGACGCTACCAAACCAATAATCTTAACCATGGACTACTCTGCACAACAGAAATATAAAGTAGTTAATCACATATGCACAAATATGCACAGTTTTAACAAAATTGTACAATAATGTACAATCACCAATCTTCGTTATATTATACCAAAATATGAATAATACAATAGTCTATGGTACACAAGATAGAATGAAAAACTCGATGTCGTATCTCGTCCTGCCGATCCTTCGCTTCTATACTGCTCACTAGTAGTGCCTTAGTCCATCAAGGCCACTACACATCGAGACTCCAGGAGGGCTGCCAACTAACACTGCTGCAATTCACTTCTGTAGAGTGTACACGGGTTGATCCAATCTGCTCTCTTGGTAGGCCTAATTCCCGAGCTCCAACTGCCAGGATAACAACCACTTTAGTCCATCAAAGTGCTGCACTTCGGCACCAAACTTCACCCAACCTTAAACTCCTCTTTGTCACGTCAAGATAGCTCATCTAGGGCTACTTTGGGTAGCCAACACACTGTCCTTCACCAGATCAATGGAACGCAATACTGCACTATTGATTATGCTCCTAGGATAGACTCTTCGCCACCATGAAAGACCCTCCACATGGCATCAATAGGCTGCAATAATAAACTGATCCAAACTGGTCAATGCATGACCCAACACTCCTCCAAAACATTGCAACACAAGTGTTTGCTCTTTGCTGTTTGTGACAGTCTTGGTTAAGGCACTTGCTGCAACCCTAAATCCACCCAACAATCGGCAAATAAACCCTTTAAGGGCTGCGGAACACCTTAGTAGACCTCCTCCCTTGCCACGTTGCTTCCTTAGGACATATGTCAACCCTTGACAACCCAAGTGCAAGCCTAGCTGTGTGCTATAGCCTGCGACCTAGCACAACAACCCTCCTGTAGCAATCTGCCTCCAAAAGTGGTGCCCAAGCAACCTCAACCAACAACGTTGTGTCCTTCAAGGACTCGACCTAGCAACCAGCCACCTCGACACTTGGGAGAGCAACCTCGGACCCTGTTTCAACCCCAAAACAGACCTCCTAAAATCGCTGTCCTGTCTCCTCCTTTACTGTGGCTAGGGCTAGAGTTCCTCCTCTCGAACAAATCCTTATCTAGAGGCAACCTTGCATGAAATGGATGATGAAATGACATGTATTCACCTTGTATTTATATCCTGTAACCCACCACTTCGTTTCGTGGGTGACATCCCTAGGAGACTTTTTTCTCCATGATGGACCTCATTCGGTGCCCAACAACCCCTTGCGGCCTTCTTCTAGCTCGTTGTGCCATTTGTTCGCCACCTGATCCAGCCATGTGGTCCCTCACCCACCTGTATTGATCGTATGTTTGAAGGTGGGCCTCCTGAATCTAAAGGTATGTCTTGTCATTTGGTAATTGAGTATTGGGTTTTCTTACCATGATACTTATGGGCATGGATTGATGGGGGGATTTGGTGGAAAGAGTAGACTTAGCCTGTGCTCTTGTCCCCTTGATATCTTTTGGATGTTACCCTGGATCTTAGTCCCGTGGAATCTCCTTTATTAACCATTTGGTTCTAGG
This sequence comes from Pinus albicaulis, assembly GCA_034641835.2. Classification (NCBI taxonomy): domain Eukaryota; kingdom Viridiplantae; phylum Streptophyta; class Pinopsida; order Pinales; family Pinaceae; genus Pinus; species Pinus albicaulis. The sequence goes on from CM076580.1 coordinate 616,128,083, forward strand.
TTGGTACTACTTGGGAAACCCCTACTTTGGGTGCGTGGTCCCACTCCTTTATCCGCATATATTTGTCCCTTTCCACTCATTATGCCCCCATTCATCATTTCTCCCACCTGGGTCCACATAGCTCCCATGGGTCCACATAGGGTCAGCCTCCCTATCCCCTTGTCCACATAGGCCTGGAATGATGCCTTGGAGGTTGAAGCAGCTAAAAGAAAAAGAAAAAGCATAATTGCCCACACTTAAAAGGAAATTGTACCACAAAATGCAAAAGATGGTTGGGACAAAAATGACTAGCACATGGGCAAAATCCAATGCACGAGTTCTGCCCCTTACCCATGGCCATCACCCTGGTTCCATAGGCCCTAGATGAGCCTCCTTTGTCATACAGGAACCCATGAATGTCCCAACCCCTGGAGGGCAATGAATCACCCTACCTTAAAGGGGTAATCACTGCTATATCTGACACATCATGCTCTTATACTTGAGCCTCAAGCAGTTAATTAAAGAAAATTCATAAAAAGAAAAAGGCATATAAAGAAGGGTGGAAAAATCAAGGCTGGGACACCTCATGTACCATGATTGCTCCCTCCTGCACATTATATACCTTGGTGTGCGCTTCCCCTTATCTAGCTGCCCCGATGCCTTGATATGTGGCCCAGAATTGCCCCTCTCATTCCCTACTCCGTTTCACTTATTTATCACTTGCCACCTCCATTCAAAGGATGTAACTTGGACCTACTATCCCCTTTAAGGGCTGAAACCACTTAATAAGGTACATGGATAACCCCATTTGGAGTATGGAGACACTAGCACATGCCAAAGCCCACTACGACAGGGCATGCCATAATTGAGTGCCCATTTTGTTATCCATGGTTTGTAAACTCTTTTACATGATTATTCTAATGACTGGTTGTATTGGAAGTCTAGGTGATGCATTGGATCTCCTACAGGATTGCAGGTGGTTTCGATTTGGGTTTGGTCTCCCTATATGAGGTCCTAACCTCCAAAGGGCTACATTGGCATATATAGGGTGTGCATAGAGAGCCATGGGCCTCCACAGCAGGAGACTAATCCATGGATCCCCATCGATGTTCAAAGATGATGATGTGCTTGGTACACTATTCCCAACATACCCCACAGGAGCCCCACACTCTTGACAGGTGTCCCAGGACTTGTACGATGTCATGGCAATGTTCATTCTGTCACTCGAGCCCTTGCAAAGTATTCACGGGCATCTTCGACTCATATGGAGACCCATGGGGTCATTTATGTGCCCGCACACCCACTAGGAGCACCACAGGCCTACTACTTGGAGAACAAGGGGCCACACCCTTGTCCATCATATTTTGAGGAGTTTATTCCTCATTATGGCACTTCAAGATCTTATTAGGCCTTTGGAGGGCCCTACGATATGTACATATTATTATTTGCCCCCCTGAGAGGCTTATTTTTCCATGTTTGAGCTAGTTTGGTGGGCTTGTCACCGATAGGGGTTTTATTTGCACATTATTTTATCATTAGGGGCTAATGTAGGTCCATAGGCTAATTCCAACTCCTAAAAGGGGTATAAATAGGAGTTAGTTACATTCATTTGTATCATCACTTGTTTTGGGATCTCTCTTTCTTAAGAGAAACTCACAATATTTCTTTGGTGGAGATTTTGGATAATGGATTAATTTTGATGTATGGATTTGGGTTATTTCTATCTTGGAGCTTCTTATGTGCAAATTGATGCCAGTTGGATATATACTCTCTAACATTGCAATTGTAAATTTGATGCTATTTTTCTTGTTGTTGCATAGTATTGGATTTCACTATAATTAGGGCTAATTGTTGCATGACGGAAATGTGGAATTATGTGTCTATTTAGCTTATTCTATGTATGGGCCATTATTAGATGAATGAAATGTCCTAGATGTAATTTATTCTCGATAAGTTTGCATCGTTTGTATGAAGTATAAATGCTTGAAGGTCACTTTTCTTATCTTTCCCCTAACATTCGACGAAGCTGACTTTCTGGGCTTCCTTGAACAAGACACTGAATTCTTACTCATAATCATCCTTGAATCCATATCCCCTAGTGAATTAGGCACTTGTCCCTCACAAAAGGGTGGTCAATTTCCCCTATTTTTGACATTTTCCCTTTTTCCCAAGTCTAGCCCCATTAAGTTGCCTAGGGCATCAAATTATCGTAAATTTAGCCTCATAAAAACTTCGATCTCCTCGAGGCAACTGCGCTAGTGGGTCCCCTTGCCCTCCTCCAAATTTGGGCCAATTCCGACTGTGGAATCTCCCAGTACCTCAAGCCCTAGCTCTAGGACTAAGTTTTGCCTTGTGTTTCCCAAGGCTAGCACGTGGCAGGATCAATTTGACCTTTTGAAGTAAAAATTCTTTTTTTGATCTTTACCCCTCACCTTGTCCAGGATAGGAGCATCATCGGTTGCTATATTCCATCCCTGAACTTGGGTTGGATCCACTTGGTCTCGTGTGGTCCCATTTCTCGTTGAAGATTATTCATCAAGGACTATTTGGGGAATCCAAGTTCTTATAGGATTTTAGGGATCGAGAAGTACCTCTACAAGTTGTACCCTTCATCCTCGCCCTCCAATCTTCACACCTCTTCCCCTAGAAGATCTAGTCCCTTGCTTAAAAGGCAGGCAAGTCTCACTCTTTATTCTATCCTAGGGAAAGGGTTTCCGGGGTCACTTCATACCTATTCATGGAGATATCCCTCATAAGTGGCTTCCCAAAACATCGGGACTCATCCCATCGGTGAAAGTCCATAAAGAGTAGGGAGCCTTAATTGTGGTGACAGTGGGCTGAGTCTCCATCGTTTCCCTTGACCTAACACTTTCCCTTATAGGAACCCTTCTCAGGTCTCCTACTGGTTTGAGTGGTAACATATCCAATACAAGGGCTTGAGGAATTATGAAGAGACACATCTATTGGACAAATTTTACTTCAAGCCTGCATGATTTGAAAACCAATAATTATTTGTCAACTTCAAAAATTCATTTCTCCACTTCTACAACTCGAAATTTGATGATTCTCGAAGTGTTGGATTCTCCTTTCTGCCCTCTATCGTCTCATGCCATCACATGTAGAAATGTGCTCTCGGAAAAGCCCCAAATACGATTGGGTGCAAAACCCCATACTTGGGTTCCAAGCCCACAAGTGACCCTTGTGGCGCTTTGCCCTCCAAGCCTTGAAGCCTAGGGCTTGGAGTACCTCCCAAGCTACAAAAATCAACAGGAAGAGGTGACACCATCCAGGATGGGAAAAAATAGAGGACATAGGCCACGTCTTTTATTGGCTTCTAGAGGACCACTGATTCCATTTGTATCCCCAGGGGCAAGGCCTTCTTCCTCTAGAGGAAAAGGCAAAGCCATTCCCTATTCTCGTAAAGGGGCAGAGGATCTCAATGACTGATTACTTTAGGACATGTAGATGACTCATGATGTACATTTACTATATTTTGTGTTGATATTTTGACTCTTAAGAGTTGAGACTGAGACAAGATTCAAGATTCAGGACTTGATTTACTATTTTGATATGTGATGTAGCACTAGACTTGTTAAGGTTATTATTACATATTATATTATTTTAATATGTAAGGCTTATTTATTTGATGTTGTAGATACTTTAGATGTTAAAAAAATAAAAAAATAAAATGAAAGAATATTTGTATTTAAAAATTTGTTAAATCTTTTTCAAAAAACTCCGGACTTTAACGAGTTTTTCAATTTTTGGATCCTTGCCGATTTAATTCCGACTTCCAATTTTTCCACATAGCCCGCAACTTCACCTTTGAAGGCATAATCCTCATTGACATTTTCATCAAGATCTCTTTCAGGATTACTTGTCCCATTATCTGGCTCAAGTTGATCATGCACAAAGGGTTCTCATTGACTTGCTAGCAAGGGAGCTTCCTTTTGGTCATGAAGGGTACTATCTTTACTTGGGATGCCACCCCATCTTCTTAAAAATATATCTTCGAAACTATCATAATCAGTGGCAATTTCATGAGGGAGGCTAGCATACCAATCTTTAACTTGACCTTCAAGTGATGAAGAAAATAACCTCATAATCATGTCATCATTGTCAATCCTTAATGGGGCTAAGGCCCAAAAGAAGTTATCGATATGGACATTGGCATCTTGATTGGGACTCCTTTTGAACCTTGGCAAACAACTCCTAATCCATACCTTTATTTTTGGATGCTCTAGAATCTCTTCAGGATCAAGGTTCATAGGGGGAGGGAGGGAAAACATGTTCTTGGAAAAATTCCATTTTTTGTGATTTTGTACATTAAGATTAAAATGGAGTCACCAGGATGAATGTAAATGCCTCGGTAGATACTTGCTTCACCCTACAAGCACTAACTTTGGAGTTCAATGAAGAACTAGGGCTTCATTCTTCCAGTGGAGTCGCCAAGAATGATATACTGATATTGTTGTATGGGAAGCAAGAAACACGCCTCGTGTCCTCGACAATGACGCCAAAATGTTACCGCTCAAGCTAGCAGGGGTCATAGGAGTAAATCCTATAGAGCAACTACTAGGTAGAGGGCAATAATAGAGCGATAACATATTGTCACCTCAGCTAAGGCTCCCTACTCTTTACGGACTTTCAGCGATGGGAGGAGACCTGGTAAGAGGAATAACAATGGATATGTCAATGAAAAGATGAAGGGTGATTCTCAAGGCCTATTCACATGAGAGGCTCAATGGTATGCCTTTCTTGCTTGGAAAGCAAGGTTATAGGCTCTCTAAGAAGGCATAATAGGATTCTTGAGGCTAGGGTTTCAGGAATATATTTTGTAAAGATGATTCCTAGGCCAAGAAATCCGTATGGAGAATTTGTATTTATGTGATCTTTTTGGAGTTGGAGTTGTAAAGTTATGGGACCACACCAGACCAAGTGGACCTAGAATTAGCTCAAGGGTATGTAGTTGATCAACAAAGGAGGGGCTTGACCTAATTATGGAAGGGAAGATGATCAAAGGACAAATCTTCTTAGAATTGAATGCAATGATCCAAATGAGGACACTAGCCAAGGGAAACCTAAGGCAAGAAAAGATCCTTGAGCTAGGGCTCGATATATCTCAAGATCTCACCATCGTAGTGTCTTGAAATTTGGAGGGCCTCTAGAGGAAACCCTAGTGCAGTTATGGACAAGAGATTGAAGTCTTTTGATGGCTAGAACATGAGATAAGTGATGCCCTAGATGACCTATGGAGGCTAGGCTTGGAAAAGGAAGGAAAGGTGAGAGAAATATTCTTTAAAAGGTGACCACTTATGGAAGGATTAGTGCCTTATCCTTTGGGAGAGATGGAGTCAAGGAGAATTGATAGCTTGGAAGATATTTACCCGATTAAGGAGGTCTTCAAGAAACTTCGCATGGCATTAGGGCATGAGAGCAACTACTTAAGATCTTTATGCTTCGATATGCAATAATTGATGACTTATCAAGATGTATTTTGGCAAAATAATCTCTAGGAACATTCACCCATTCATACATGGCCCATGCAATGATGCAATGCTACAAAAGATCAAAATTTCCACAATTTCACATAGGAAAGCAGTAAATTTCAGACTTGTATAGCGAAAATGTCGGCAACATTCATGTGACAAAGTAAGTAACAATAATAAGCATTAAAAGATTTCCTACATGTATAAATGAGTATATCCAATCATCATATCATGCCAATAATGAAGCTCCAAGATAAGAGAAATAGATCCAAACATCAAAATTCATCCATAACATCCAAACTCGTCCTCCAAAAGGGAATGCGAAATTCTCAAGAGCTACTAGATCCTAATCCAAGTGATGATGATGAAAATGAATCACCTCACTTCTATTTATACAATCACTAATGAGTTTGATTTGCCTAATTTGGCCTAATTGAGCCCCAAATAATAAAATAACGTGCAATAATAACATCCCTTGGTGACAAAGTGTTAATTTTAGATAACCATGGTATATTCTATGCTTAATGCAGTTTTACTTCAATCTTTCTTATAGGCCCAATTCAATTTAGAAATCACATAAACATGAAAGTAAAATGCTGATAGAACATAATAATAGATCAACAGAAGACAAGCCAAATAGTATATCAAAATTTGTAATTCTTCTTGTCCAGCAAATATAGAGAGAAATGTTTGTTACAACAGTCAACAAGATGCCCTAGCCAACAAAGACATTGGCTGGCCAAACCAGCGCTTCCAACATACAATATCAGCCTTCCTTCAGGAGTCACACACACCTCAAAGACAACTCCCAAACATTCAACGCAAGTCAATAGGAACCAGTCAACACAGAAGTCAATGCTACGGTCAAAGGGGCTTCGGTCAAAGTCAAGGTTCAACATCGATTTTTGTGCCCAGCAGTATGACCTCCAAACAATGAAATTTCTGTGCTAAAATTGTAGTCAAACTTCAAGGGTTGACCCAAAGTCAATGCTGGTCAACGCTGTCCAGAGAGCCCTAAAAATAGTTTGAAATTTTCCAGCTTCAGCTTTACACATGGGAGAGAGAAATAAGCCTCCAAAGGCTGTACGAACCAATGAGATGAAGAGGAATGTGTGTGATGAGATGATGATGAAATGATCATCATCTCTCTTATTTATATCCATCAATGAGGGTGATTGACACATCTTTTGGAGCATGTGAGCCTACATTACAAATCTTGCCGACCTTGACAATTTGCACGTGTGGAAAATAAAATCAAAATATAAGTTCTGCTCATCTAAACAAGATGATCCTTATATCAATCTTGCACCTCTCCAAAAGAGGAATCCAACAAAAATGTTATCATCATCATATGAGCAATGCAACATGGAGTTTGTACCTAGTTTCCCAAAATTAACACTCCCTTTCAACTAGGGAGAACTCTATCTTTCCACCCATGCCATCTTGTCATCTAGTACCATCATGTACTATTATCATCATCATCCTGCAATCCTGTGTCATCCTGTTGTAACATGCTTTGCTGGCTCTTGGGGCAAACAAACAAGAGTGAGTCACAAAGACATCACACTCTATTGACCTGAAGTCAGCTTAGAGGTTAAAACCTCAATCAGACTCAAGAGAGTCACATATTGACCCAAAGTCAGTTTAGAGGTAAGAACCTCATTAGACTTGATCCTAGATCAAGGTGTTGGACACATCCCATCCTAGACAAAGAGAGTACGACAATCCTCAATGCGTCCATCGGTCACGCTATCAGTCTCTATCCACATTTCCCACCTCATTGGCCATATAGATCAAATAGAGGGTGAACTAGCTCTATATCACAATGATGGGGAAGAAGCACACCAACAAGGTTTGGCGAACCTTGCCTTGTGGTTGCCTATAGCTCCAAGAAGCCATCCCCAAGTCCCCTGGAGCTCCTAGAACTCATATTCCAACTTAGGCAGGATCCTCAAAATAGGGCCTATCCACGATACCAAGCTTCTCACGGAAGGTTAAGAATTTGACCTTCCCCAGGGGCTTCGTGAGAATATCTGCGACCTGCTCATCCCAATGTGATGGAGCCTTACGGCGCCTCACTGTACCATGTCTCAGACAAAGTGGTACCTAATATCAATGTGTTTGGATCTGTCGTGGCATACGGGATTCTCAGAAAGACGAATCCCATTCTGGTTATCACAAAGGATAAAGGTGGTATCTAACACATGTCCAAACATCTCACTGAAGAGCTTTCTCAACCAAACAACTTCACAATAGGCCATACTCGCTGCAATGTATTCGGCCTCGGCGGTGCTCAAAGCAACCGATTTCTGCTTCCTGCTCATCCAAGATATCGAAGCAGAACCAAGAGTGAAGCAACGTCCAGATGTGCTCTTACGATCCACCACACTGCCTGCCTAATCAACATTCGTATATCCATGGAGCCTCATACTCTCGGCGGTGTATCTCAGTCCATGGTTGATTGTGCTCCGATGATATCTCAAGATATTCTTGGCACCAATCCAGTGAATTTGATGAGGCTCAACCATATATTGACTTAATGTGTTCACTGCAAAACATATGTCCTGATGTGAGTTCACTAAGAATATCAAGGCCCCCACGGTTGACAATACTCTGTGGGATTTCCCAACTCGGGCCTAGCAACACTTCCACATAAATTCTTAAAGTTGAGTTCCATCGGAGTCATCACGGACTTGCAGTCCACCATCCCAAATCTCTCCAGCAACTTCACGACATATTTTCCTTGAGAAAGGAAAATCTCACCTGGCCTTTGCCAGCCCTCCAAGCCTGGGAAATAGTGCATAAGTCCTAGGTCCTTCATCTCGAACTCGGAAGTTAGCCCCCTCTTACATTGATGAATGGGAGGGTCGACACCTGTCAGGAAGAGATAGTCCACATAGAGAACCAGCAGGAGAGGCCTTTCTTTATCAACCTTAAAATAAAGGTTTGGATCAACATCACTTCGAGTGAAGCCCAACTTCATCAAGTAGCTATTGATCCTCTCATACCAAGCCCTGGGGGCTTGCTTCAACCCATAGAGGGCTTTCTTCAACCTGCATACATACGTGTCTCTATCTTGGACTTTGAACCCCAGAGGTTGCTACACATAAACCTCTTCCTTGATTGAACCATGTAAAAAGGAAGTCTTCACATCCATCTGATGGAGACTCCATCCTTGCGTTGCAGCAAGGGCAATGAAGGATTAGATTGTGGTATAGCAGGCAACAGGTGCAAATATATCATCAAGATCTATGCCTTCCTTTAGTGAGAAGCCTCAGGCAACAAATCTCGCCTTGTACTTTTCAGCACTTCCATCAACTCCATGTTCGATCTTGTAGAGCCATTTCTAGGTGACAACAGATTTGTCCTTCGGTCTCGGGACCACATCCCCAGACATCATTCTTCACAATGGACTCTTATTCTTCGTGCATAGCATCCTTCCAAACTTGATGCTTTACGACTTCTTCAAATGATCCAGGCTCAAATTGTACAATAATACTCATGTTTACTAGGTACTGTTGGTACCTATTTGGCTTCTTACTTTCACAGAATGTTCCCCTTAGAGCAATATGTCTCTCGGCATCTTCGAGAGTGTCCCTAAGCCATGAGGGTCTACTTTTATTTGAAGGAGGTGGATCTATAGGATTCATCAGACCTTCAACATCAGGCATCGGTTCATCCTTCGGTTCTTCTTGCCTTCCAGCTTCTTCTTCTTCTTCTTTGTCTTCCTTTGAGCTAGGAAGATTCCTCACTTTCTTGAGGGAAACATCTTCATCGAAGGTGACATCGTGGTATATCTCCACTTCTCTTTGACCAGGCACATAGATTCTATATGCCTTCGAGGTTTCACTATAGCCCACAAACATTCCCGTCTTCCCAGAAGCATCCAACTTGCTTCTCTTTTCTTTCGACACATGAAAATAAACAGGACTTCCAAAAACTCTAAAATGAGAGACATCGGGCTTCTTACCAGAGAAGAGTTCTTCGGGAGTTTTGGAGTCCAATGCGGAATGTGGGCTTCTATTTTGAATGTACACAGCGGTGTTGGCAGCTTCTCCCCATAGAAACTTCGGAAGACCTTGGTTATAGAGCATGGCACGAGCAACTTTCAAAATGGTTCTATTCTTCCTTTCAACAACACCATTTTGCTCGACAATATACACAGTGGTGGTCTCCCTCTTAATGCCAACTTCCTTGCAATAGTCATTGAATTCATTTGACTCATACTCGGTCCCATTATCGCTCCTCAAAATTTTGATTTTCTTCCTTATTTGATTTTCAACCAAGGCCTTGAAGGTACAAAACCATTTGAATGCTTCGTCCTTCTTCTTCAAGAAATATATCCAAATCTTGTGGGATAAGTCATCTATAAAAGTGGTATAATATAAGCATCCTCCCAAGGATGTTACGGGCAACATACCAGATAGATCAGAATGTATCAATTGCAAAATATCAAATGTCTTCGTGACACTTGAGGGGAATGGTCTCCTTGTATGCTTCCCTTTGGCACAACGCTGAGATACACCTTCATGATCATCTTTGAATTCGGGCATCCTTGTCACCACCTTCCTTGCTTCGGGAAGGGCTTTGAATTAAAGGTGTGCAAACCTCCGATGCCATAGCTCGGATTGAAGGGTTGTGTCACATGTCATGGCCCCCAATGGACTTCCACCAACCTGATAGAGTGTATCAACTCTAAAACCAAGAGTGAATGCTTCTTTGAAGTTCTTCTTCCAAATGCGTACCTTTCCATCGATGAATGCCACCTTGAATCCTTTATCTTCCATTGCCGAGATAGACACTAGGTCCTTCTTCAAGTCAGGTATGTACAACACATTTTTCAAGCGGAGGACTTGACCTTGATTTAGATGAAGGGTCACAGTCCTTGTCCCTTTCACGTGATAGGTGGCATTGCCTCCAAGGATAATTTCCAGATTAGTATCCTTTTCAATCAAATCAGAGAGGGCTTCCTTATATCCAGTGAAGTGCGTTGAGGCACCACTATCAATCAACCAATTATCCAACGTATTGGAAGGAGATGCAGCAAAGAGGACAAATATAAGAATATATTCATTTTTTCTATCAACAACATTAGATTCATCATACCTGGAATTTCTTGACCTCTTGAAAGGTTGCCCATTTCCACTTCGATCAGAAGGAGCCTTCCTCTTTCCTTTGAACTTCTTGTTCCTTTGATTTCCATTCCCCCTGAAGTTGTTGTTGTCATCATCTCTAGGAGAGTCCCTTCTATTGGGGCACTCTCTTGCATAGTGACCAAACTTGTTACAAGTGTAAGATCTTCCTTTTCTTTGTTTGGGACCCGCTCTTCCATGGTTTTAATTTCTTAGACCACCATTGTTCCTCTTCTTTGCATGAGCGATGCAGGCAGTAGGGTCACCTCCATTCCCATTCGAGGGATGGTCTCTCTCCATCATCCCTGTCTCCTCTTGAGTGCATCTCGTCAACAATTCATCAAAATAAGGAATCACATTATTATTAAGAATCCTAGTATTAAATACATATCAGTCTCGGGGGAGTCCTCTAAGAGCAATTAGGACGAGCTCTCGGTGAGCTACTTCTTCTCCAATAGCTAGGAGATCATTCTTGATTCCTGTGAGCCTCATAAAATAAGATTGAATGGATTCATCTTTGCCCTTCTTGATATTCTTCAACTTGTTCTTGAAGAAGAGAACTTGATTAGCATTGCTAGCCTTGAACATGCTAACCAACTTATCACACATCTCTTTAGATGTACCTAGCTTGGAGATATCAGCAACCAAATGCTTATGTATAGAATCCCTGATAATCATCTTCGCTTTGATTTTCCCTTTTCTATACTTCTTCTTTGTGGAAACTGGTGCATTTGATAGAGGCTCATTTATCTTCCCCTGCACATACTCCATGACATCTTGATCTTCCAATACCAAATCCAAAGACATCTTCCAAGCATGATAATCAGATTTATCAGTCAGCTTATCATCAGATTTGAAACCCTTGTAGGTTGAGGAGGCCATTTGTCCTTGATAAGACAACTTCTTTGGTGATTGCTTTTCACACTAGCTTGGGCTTTGTTTTCACCTTAGCTCTGATACCATGTTAATTTTAGATAACCATGGTATGTTCTATGCTTATTGCAGTTTTACTTCAATCTTTTTTATAGGCCCAATTCAATTTAGCAATCACATAAACATGAAAGTAAAATGCCGATAGAACAATAATAGATCAATAGAAGACAAGCCAAATAATATATTAGAATTTGTAATATATCAGAGAAATGTTTGTTACAACAGTCAACAGGATGCCCTAGCCAGCAAAGACTTTGGCTAGCCAAACCAGCTCTTCCAACATACAAGATCAACCTTCCTCCAAGAGTCACACACACCTCAAAGACAACTCCCAAACAGTGAACGCAAGTCAACAGAAACCAATCAACGCAGAAGTCAACGCTGTGGTCAAAGGGGCTTCGGTCAAAGTCAACGTTCAACCTCGATTTTTGTGCCCAGTAGTACAACCTCCAAAAATAGAAATTTCTGTGCTAAAACCGCAGTGAAACTTCAAGGGTTGACCCAAGGTCAACGTTGGTCAACGCTGTCCAGAAAGCCTTAAAAACAAGTCGAAATTTTCCAACTTCAACTTCACACGTGGGAGAGAGAAAGAGGCCTCCAAAGGCTGTACAGACCAATCAGATGAAGAGGAATGTGTGTGATGAGATGATGATGAAACGAGCATCATCTCTCTCCTATTTATATCCATCAATGAGGGTGTGACACATCTTTTGGGGCATGTGAGCCTACATTACAAATCTAGCTGACCTTGACAATTTGCACGTGTGGAAAATAAAATCAAAATATAAGTTCTGCTCATCCAAACAAGATGACCTTTAGATCAATCTTGCACCTCTCCAAAAGAGGAATCCAACAAAAATATCAGCATCATCATATGAGCAATGCAACATGGAGTTTGGACCTAGTTGCCCAAAATTAACACAAGCCCACCAAGATAGCTCAATAACATAATAATAAGCCTCTCAAGAGGGTAGAATGATCAATAAAGTGAGTCTTTGGGCCTAAGGAAGTCCAGACTCCAGAGTGTGCCATGATGTGAGAATGGACCTCAAACATAGTGGACAAGCGGTTGGCCCCTTGAAAATGTTTGTAAACCATCTGTAAGTGCTAGGATGATGACATAAGCCCTGATACATCCTCATTTAGACCTTGGAACATCTGCCAAGTGTCTGGTGTAAGTATGGAGCTAACTAGGCATGGTGAACTAGGTGCATCACCCTCATCCAAAAGGTGGAACACGAGCAATCAACGAGGGGTGTTGGGGATCCATGAAGTACTCTCTGCTATGGTGGAGGTCCATGGCTCTCAACGCTCACCCTACTAGTGCCAATGTGGCCCTTTGGAGGGCTAGGACCCCGTATAGGGAAACCATGCCCCAAATGGAGACCCACTTGCAATCCTGCATAAGATTCAATGCGTCCCCTTGCCTTCCAATACAACAAATCATTAGAATAATCAAGTAAAAGAGCTTACAAGTCATGGAATCAATGGTGTACTTTATGGTGGCATGCTCTTCCATAGTGGGCTTTGGCATGTACCAGTGTCTCCAAGCTCAATAAAGGGTTAATCAAGGACCCTATTAGGCGTTTTCAAACCTTTAAAGGGGGTGACATGTCCATGGTACATCCCTCAAGTGGTAGGTGGCAAATGATATAGTAATGGGACAGAGTGGGGATCAGGGGAACCATCCAGACCACATGTCATGGTACAAGGGTAGTTGTAATAAGGGAAGCCCACACTTGGGTATATGAGTGTAGGAGGGAGCAAATCGTGGTGCACGAGTTACCTCGACCTTTGATTTTCCACCCTTCTTCAAATGCCTTTTGCCTTTGATTGATTTTTCTTCATAACTGCTTGGGGCTCCAGGGAATGAGATCATGTTGTGTAATTTATAGTAGTGAATACCCCCTTAAGGTGGGACAGTTCATCGCTCACCAGGGGTTGGGATAATCATCGATTTCTTAATGATGGAAGAGGCTCATCAAGGGCCCATAGGAACCAGGGTGATGGCCATGGATAAGGGGTGGAGCTCATGTTTTTGTTTTTCCCATGTGCTAAATTTGTATGTCCCAACCATCTTTTGCCTTTTATGGTAAATTTCCTATTGAGAGTGGCCAAATTATGCCTTTTCTTTTCTTTTTAGTTGCATCAACCTTCGTGCATCGTTCCAGGATTGACCCAAGGTGTGGACAAGGGGAGGGGGAGGGGGAGGCTAACCCTATGTGGATCCAGTGAACACATGTGAACTCGGATGGGAAAAGAGATGAATGGGACTAAAATAAGTGGAAGGGAGTGATGTATATGGTGTCGGGAAGAGAGACCATGCCACCAAAATTAGGATTTCCCATGTAGTGCCAACTCTAAAGCTAATGGCGTGCAAAGGAGATCCCACGGGACTAGGATACAAGGCTAACCACAAAATTGGTCATTGGAGACAAGGGTACAGATTTAGGCCACTCTTTCCGCTGAATCCCCCCACCAATCCATGCCCAAAAATGCCAATGACAAGTAAGGAAAATTACTCAACTATACCAATGAAAAGCCATACCATCGGGGTCGGGAGGCCCACCTTCAAAAATACAATAATGACAAGTGGGTGAGAGACCACATGATAGGCTCAGGGGGTGGAGATAATGGCACATCGAGCTATCTGGTGGCTGCAAGTGGCTGCTAGTTGTTGGTTGAGGACCATCTAGGAGAAAATTTTCTCCAATATACACTACCTATATAGAACAACCCTTTGAATTTGAAGTAAAAGATAGAGAGACTTATGTCTGTAGGCTAAAGATGGCACTTTATGGCCTTAAGCAAGCACCGAGGACATGGTATGCAAGGATGGATACTTACAAAGATTCTGCTTCTCAAAGAGTTCTGCTCATTTGAATCTCTATATCAAGGTTGTGAAGGATGAGCTCGTAATCATTTTTCTATGTGGATAATCTTCTCATGACATGTGTAGAAGGTCGTATTCAAGAGTGCAAGAAGCAACTAGTAGCAAAATTCGATATGAAAGATCTAGGGATGATGCACTATTATTTGGGGTTGGAAGTTTGGCAAGGACCTGATAAGATTTATCTAGGTCAGGGAAAGTATGTGATTGAGATGTTGAAAAGGTTTGACATGATGGACTGCAAACCTTTGACAACCCCTATGGTCACAAACTTGAAGAGGCTAAGAAGTTCTGATTCAAGCCCTGTGGATCCAACAAGGTATAAAGTCTAGACTATTGGTTGGTTCACTGATGTATTTGGTAAATAATTGACAAACATTTGTTTTACAATGAAAATTCTCGGTCAGTTCCAGGTAGATCCCAAGCATGATCATTAGATAACAACCAAGCGTACACTGAGATATTTGCAAGGAACAATCCACTACTGCTTGAAGCATGATAAGGGGAATGATTTCCACTTGATTGGATATATACAAATTCCAACTCGGGAGGCAGTGAGATGGATGGGAGCACTATTGGAGGATGTTTTAGTTTGGGATCCTCCATGATATCCTGGATAAGTAGAAAGCAAGAATCGATTGGTTTGAGTAGTGCTGAGGCTAAATACATTGTAGCCTGTGAAGTAAGCAGGGAAGTTTGGTTGAGGAAGATGTTGCCCGACATGTTTGAAGGACCAATGGACCCTACAACGATACATTGTGACAACACCAACTGATAATGTTGTTTGAAGACCCAGTGTTCCATGGAAAGACAAAGTACATAAATAACAAGTATCACTACATACGAAAGTTGGTGCAAGATGGAATGTTGTAGCTACATTATATCTCTTCTGATGAATAGGTAGTTGACGTCTTGGCAAAATATCTTCCTAATAAAAAGCTTGTGTATTTAAGAGACAAGCTTGTACTGGTTGATATATCCTCCCTAGTTGAGAGGGAGAGATAGACACATCATTCTTGTCTTCACTTCGTGAAGAAAAAATGGAGGATTGGGTAAGCATCTGGCTTCCAATACTCTTTAAGGATGATGTAGGGCATCCAAGATAAGAGTAGTCGAAGAGCAAATTCCTTGAGGATGTGTTATTCCAAGATAGGAATTGTCCTAAAAGGACATACCCTGTGAACACCTGTGTGGGGTATGTGTCTTGAGAGACAGTAATGATGGTGTCTATCAGTCATTGGTCTCGCTAGCATTGTGCTCTGATCTTGTGGAGAGATAGAGCTGTTAATCAAGGCCTTGCTATGTGACAATGTTGGTTGATATGATGCAAAGAGATAAGATGAAATGATAGCTTCTTAGATGGCTTACCAATCCGACTCTTCTTATGAGATCTCTTCAATTTGAGAATGTCCATGTACCATTATGAATACCTCCCTAGTTAAGAGGGAGTGTTGAAATGTGTAACATGGTTCGGTCTTCATAAATATGAAATGTACTTTTGATTCTTGTATATTGTAAAACGAAAGAAAATTTATTATTATTATTATTTTTGTAGCATGGGTTTCATGTTCAAAGTCTTTTATTTAGAGGTCAAGCACCATTTATAGCTTCTAGGGTTAGTCCTAGGATTAAAAAGTCAAAGGAGTCATTGTCATATGAAGAATAACCCATCAGGCACATTGTAACTTGTAAAAATAATTATTTTTGTCTTTAAAAGTGTCAAAATACCGTCCAAGACCAAGTCAACTTGGCATCTAAGAAGTCGGCCTCATTAGTGCATGTTGTCCTCCTTGGGAGCCTATATATAGGAGGGAACTCGATCTCCTATGGGCACTCACTCATCTTCTCATCATCTAAGCGCAGGAGAAGCAGAAGAAGGCTAGCGAAGAAGGAAAAAGGACGAAGGACAAAGTTTGGGTTGTTTCTCTCTCTCTCTCTCTCTCTCTCACATGCGAAGAAGGACGACTAGGTTTCGCTGCTACAAGATCAAAGTTGAGGAAATTGCAGAAAGAAGGTAGAAGGAAGGTCTATTAGATCACTTACAAACCCTAGAAGAAGGAGAAACTCATGCGAAGGTCAAGGCAAGCCTTGGAAGCCCTGAAATTGCTCAAATGTGTGGAAGCAACAATTGTTTCTGGGGCCGAAAATTTCAGACCTGCAGTGGAGGCCGAAATTCTATAGCTGGGGGTCAATGTTGTGCAGTTGGAAGAGATTTGACTGGGTTTGACTTGGACAGAGGAAGCATATCATCAAGGACGTCAGACTTGGTCTTTGAAGGGTATTGGTCTTGGTCTAGAGGTCTTGGAATTTGTCATTTGAAGAATCTATAAGAGAAGAGATTTGTGGGTTTTCCTCTCAAGTGGAGAGGTTTTGTCCTTGGCTTGCAGCCTATATCATGTGTTCTTGCATATTGTTGATCTTCTTGTTTAGGTAGATGTTTGATGATAAGAACAACATCATAATAAGAGAAGAATCTTACAATCTAGAAAATTAAAAGTACATCACAAAAAATTATCAAGTTGAAGAGAAATCATCTTAGTTGCAGCCCTTTAGATTTCTCAACAAAATATTCCTTTGAAACATGACGAAATTCGCCCGAAATGGCACTAAAATGCCACTAGCCATACCTTTCAACATTTCCAATTCGTCAAACACTGTGTTGTATGGCTGCAACATTTAAGTGTCATTTTGGTGAGTTTCTGCGTTTTGTGGAGTTTCAAGTACTTGTACAACACCTTGGGGGTCATTTCCTGCAACATATGTTTCTTCTCTTTCTAGCTCACATGTGCCACTCAAGCTTGCTCTCTTTTATTTTCGGCATGGGTTGATCTGCTTGAAGAGGAATCTAAGTCTCTCATGAAGAATTCGACCCCCTTGGTTGACTATTCAAAATATTATTTGTTAATCAAGGTTTTTGCATGAATAATGTTATTTTATTGTAAGATGTATTCTCTATATAAGGAGAGCCCCTTTCATTGTAGTTGTTGTCGATAGTTAGAGAAACTCTAGTTCTTTTTTCTTTTAGCTTTGTAGCATTGATTTAAAAGATCTCAAATTGTTGAATACAAAAGAAAGAACATTTTCAAATTTTAAGCTTATTATGGAGAACATAATCTGGGTATTGTTAATCTGGATTGTGAGATTTTATTGATGAGTAATTGTCTCTTTAAAACTCGGATGTAATTAGTGGCTAAGATAATTGAGTGAAAAGTGATTTTCTTCCTTGGAGTTTTTTCATGGTTTGAATATTTCCAGACTCCAGTTATATACCTTTTCTCCCACAAGTTTGATGAGAATCTTCTTCATTAGAGTGAATTAAGTGTTCTAGAATTTACATCGCAAGAATTAATTAGTGGCTGTCAGATGCTTTGAAAAGCTGTTAACAGACCTAAAACAAGTGAATTTAACAAAATAAATTATTGCCACCTAAGACTCCATAGCCCAAATAACATTGGCACTGAACTTCACTTCCAACATCATACTTTAAAACTCCTCTCTTGCCTGTAATTTAGATATGGAAAACAGAGATAGAAAATCTTAAGTTCCAGTTAAATAATTTTGAGCCATCTCGTTGTCACTTGTTGGCTGTATGAGATCTAAGTTTTAAACTATTGAAGCATTCACATTCGGATATCTTACTTTAGGTTTAATGACCTCTTCTTTAGCCTCCTAAATTCTGCAGTCCATAACCTATCATTGGCAAGAGTAAACTTGTTTAAATTGGGAAACTTCGTTCACTTTTGCATGCTTATCTAAATGGTTGTGAAATATACAAGAGATGGTAGGTGCCTCAACTTCTACATTTATTTTCCAGCTTCATATAGAACCTATTAAACAAACCATTCTTGCACTCATAGTTTCTTTCAACTCACGTCAAATTTGGAAAATAAAACTGTATCTTTAGAACAAACCAGATTTACTTGAAGTCCTCATATCCATCTAACATCTTAACCTCGTTTGAGACAGTTATTTAGGAAAGCCCCCATTTCTTAGTGATTATCCCAACTCAAAGCGTGGGACTTCGGCATCTTTGGTGTGGATTGAATGGTAGTAAAGTTTATTGCATTCCCATTATGTGTATGGCTTTAGTTGGTATTTGAAGTGAACTTTGGTTTCATGTTTTTCTTTTCTTTTCTTGTTAATAAGATGGTCCGAACTTTAAACATTTAAATTATTGTGAAGGTAATATGTTATACACAATCTATTGATTGTCATATAACAGAACAGAGGGATTGCTTTGATATCTTGTTTGATTAATAGTAGACGTGTTATATTTGTTAGGGTATCTATTGACATTCATTCGTGTCGGCTTATTAATAATTTTTACTTGAATCAATATTGTTTTGTATAGTGTTTTGCTAAAGGCCTCTTACATGTGTGTGAATGTAACAGATTCTGAATCATGTAAATGGAGGTTGTGTTATAAGTTTCAAGATGGACCAGTGACAGCATTGGATATTCAATTTGGTAATTGTGTGTTGGGATTAAAATTGGTAAGGGTAGACACATGCTTGCATTTTTCAAATTTAGCCATTAATTTTAGATGTCAACATTTTTTTACTATTTCCTACATTAGTAAGTACTTAATGTTGACTTATTGTTTATCTAAAAGTTGAATGTGCCACCCTAAAGGAGCCTTGTCAAGTAATTTACATTGTTTTTAAATATTAATGTATGAATTACTGTTGTGAAAGGGGTTGTATCTCTCTCTTAGGTTGTGATATGAACTTTTGAGTTTAATATTTCATTTTCAATATCTAATGTTTAAGCAATTCAAGAATAAGATTTTATTTTTGGGTAAAAGCATCGAAAAAAATGATGTGATGCATTCTTTCTTATGATACTGACATATTTGATAGTTTTTTTTATTAAGAGAAATGGGTGGAAAAATGAGGCGATGCACTCTTTCTTATGATAGTTCTATATCTAAATGTATTAGGAAAAATGGTGGTGACATAAGTCATATTGCCAAGAGTTACATCAATATTATATTTTTGTGATCCGATATACTCTTGAGAAGGTCTACAAAGTTTGAGATATACAAAAACTAGATTTTCCTTCCTACTATATGAAGCTATGTTATTTGAATAACTATCTTGCTAGTAATATATATCTATAGTACGTAAAGCTAAAAATTCAAATAAAACTATGCCCACTATGGGCACTATTGGCAGATTCCATGCGAACTTAAAAACTCATGGGTGCACTTGCTTCCAGAGTTGTTAGAAATACAATACAGAGGATGCCCTATGGCATCAGATTTTTTCAATGAAGTCCTTCTTGAGCATCTGCCTGCTCTTTGGCAGATCCATAGGTTGTTTCTCTGATGTGCCATGTGCAATTATAAAAACTTTAGGACTCTGACCTATCCCAATATTGTGCTGTATATGGACATCAGATATATCAGGCTTCTTTCTTTTTCGCTTCTTTTTCATACTTTCCTTTGTGGTGGGCTGGAATGCTGATGATGTAGAACATTCTGCTTGATCTTGAAAATTTTCAGATGAAGTATCCAAGATATTCGTGACGTGCCTTTCTTCATTCTGCATCTGTTTTGTCAAGGGTGATGGATTAAATTTACATGTATTATCCTGATTTCCTTCAGTTTCGTTTTTATCTGGGTCGCCTTCAATTAGCCAGTTTTCAATGGAAGAAATGACTTCCTCATAATAAGATGGAGCTTTCTTTAGCAAACTGGGAGACTTATGATCTGTTGACGAATGTTTATTATCTGACTTGGGTTGGAACCTATGTATATGTGATCTTTCCATTTTGTCCAACCTATTCTAAATAACAATCGTTTGATTAGAATGCTTAAACTTTATAGCACTAATTTCCTTTGCATAATTTTCGTCAACACTCTTTATCACTTCATCATTATTCGCTTTCATGGCCATGAAGAAATTTTGCATATAGTTAATTTCTTTCTCATGATTTGCTTCCATGGTAATCAAATGATTTTGCATGGTGGCCATCTGATTAGAGTGATTAAATTCCATGATCGTCATTTCCTCAAATAACCTGTTCTGAAGAGTGATCTAATTAGTTTCCACGGAACTCATTTCTTTCTCATGATTTGCTTCCATGGTGGCTATCTGATTGTATTGATTAAATTCCATGATTGTCATTTCCTCAATATGTTTTCCTTGTAAGGCCAATAACTTGCTCTACATAGAACCAATTTCCCTAGCGTGATCAACTGTTTATCTTGCTTGGTTAAGTTCCATATTCTTGATTACCTGAGCTTGATTTAATTGTATATCCTTAACCATTTGAGTTAATTCCTTGATGAAATCATTTTCAACTTCCATAGTTCCCTTTACTTCAACTTTTTCTTTTACGTTTTCCTTATCTCCATGTTTATCTTCAAAAGCATCAATGATTGATTGGAAAGAAATAATAGTGTTATCAGGAAAATCAGTAAACCATTCTAAAGCATCATCAGCTAATGTGAGAATGACAAGCTACATCTTCACGTCTATATAGTCGGTATATGGTTGACACTTGCTTATGGAAAGATTGAGAGTTTGAATGTGAGCCTCGACAGTAACAACTTTGTTACCTCTAAAAGCGGGCACCTCATCGATGGTCTCGTCGATTGAAGGCGGGAAATCGCGTGAAGCTCCTTGAAAGATAGTGAAATCACAAGGATCAAATTAGTCATCCATGTTGACTTGCTTAAAGGCCAAATGGATGTTAGAGGGAGAGATCCTTGTTCAAGAAAATCAGAAAATCCACAAGAAGTGAGCTTCTAGCAGAAATTCTTGTAAGAAATGAAAGAAGTGAAGTTGCCACTTGAACATGAATGAAGCTCCAAGATCCAAAAGGCAAAAACCAAAATGTTTGTAAGGGAGAAGCAGATGGATATCAGAGAGGGCTTCTTGTCTGAGAAATAATGGATGAATAAGTGGAGTTGCTGCCCAAACTAGAAACCAACCGAAATGTCTATGTGCTAAAGGTGTAGATAGAGAAGATGAAAGGATTAGTGAGATGATGAAAGATAAGGTGATGAAAGACTGAAGAAATACAATGGTGCCAAAAAATGCGGCGTTGATGAAAATATGAGAAGATGAAGATGATTAAGACGAATGTTGCAAAGCCAAGGTCCAATAAATTGGTCCTTGACAATGACACTAGAGAATGTTATGCCGTTTGATGGGCTAATGAATGGCGGAAAATATTAGAAGATTAAAAAAATTTCGTTGAAGTGCCGAGAACAAGATGTTCCTCGACAACAACGCCCAAAAATGTTGTCTCACAGAATGTCTAGACACTGCGACAACAACTCATATCAGGGGTTGTCACCCTGATCCCCAATCTCTCCATTTAAGTTGTCTCCCTACAATAGACTAAGGGGGCCAGACCCTACAGAAATGAAATGAAGGAGGACTAGTTGGGAACAAACCAATCCAGGAGACACATTTAAGCAGCCAAATACTCGTATTAGATCTAGCAAGATTTATAGTATTTGATTAGATTTAGACGATTGATACCAGTAGTTTATGGATTCAACTATCTTGCTAAGAAATTTAGGACCAAGTAATTGATGAGCAACAATTGCTTGGATAAATAACTATCTTATATGTAATGTAGATCCTAATATTAATGTGAAAAACATGAATCTTGGTTAAATTTAGTTAAATGCCTATTCTAAGTTTAAACCCTTCAATCCTTTCTATATTGAGTCTGATTTCGTAGTAAGTGACAGAGAGAAAATAAGGTGAAGCACACTAAGGTGTGATTAACCTTACCTCTCCTGAAAATCTAACGTACCCGATGCCTCCGATGCTAAAGAGAGCTCTGGATTTGACGAATGCAAGTTCGCCATTTTAAGTATTAGAAAAACCAGGTTTTTCAAGCAAAGATGGATGGGTACCTATCTTTCTATTGACCAAACTTATGCTTGGATGTAAATTTTAATTATGAAAGACTAACTTAAAATGAAAAATGCTAGGAGAATTAAAAAATATTTTAGTGAAACATGATATTAAAGATCCAAAGCACTTAGATTACCATTTCTTCTTATTTAAATTCTAAGCACTTAAGCGAAAATGCCAATTATGTAGATGCTAAAAAAAAATACTCAATCGAAAGATATACAATTTGTCACCAGTCAACGATAAAGTATTCAATAAAACGATGATCAAAATTACTTGAAAAATTCCAAAACTAGATGCTCAAGAAATACCCAATAGTTAAGTAGATAAATCGAGATTTAGAATTAATTAAACAATGAGCGATTTCAATAGATATCAAGCATAATTTTTTTTTTAAAGCCTAAAGCCAATGATCATGAAACTTAACTGAAGCATATAAATGAAAGCCTAAGCAGTTAAACTTCAACAATTAATTATTATGAAAACATGTGAAATTTAGATGCTAATCAAACAAACTCTTTCTCAAGCAAATATGGATTTAAAATGATATTCTTAAGTAACCAAACCCATAAAATAATAATTTTCTCCTATAGTTAATCTTTAGAGATTAAAAAATTAAATTTGTCCCGACTATAGTGATTTAATTTTTTTGCCACAATAATTTTTCTTAAACGCAAAATCTCAACATTTAATGAATAGCCCAAAAAGCCTTATGCAAAAGTTAACGTCAAAAAATTAATTTCCTAAACTTTTTATGCCACAAAAAATTAAAAGAATTAAAATTTTTGCTTTTTAAAGATTTTTTGATTTGTTTTAAAATTGAAAGTTAGTATAAAAACAAATTGAGGATTTGATTTTTTTAACGGCCAAAGGCCACTCTTTAAAAAATTAAAATGAAATTTATAGTATGAAGTGGCTTGAGATTAGGTCAAAGCGGAGATGAAGAAAAGCAACACAAGGAAGGCTTGGGCTCAAGAGGAGGCGGCAGGAGAAAACTGCGACGAAGGGAGGAGCTCGCAGATGGATGAAGGAAATGGAGCTCGGGGAGGAACACGATGGCAAAGCAGCAACCCACAACCAAGCTACGAGGAGAGGATGCAAGAGGGGAGCAGGGACGGAGGACTGTGGAAGTTAGGTTGAGCGACGAGGGACTGCGAGAGGGATCCAGAGGTTTCCATAGCCAACAAGGAGGCTATAGGGAGAGGCCCATGAGAGTTGAGGGAGTTAGCTAGGGCCGCAAGAGAGAAGAAGAGAGGTAGGAGAGCCGACAGCGAGGGAGAAAGGCGGATGAAGGCTGCAAGGAAGGGAAGGCAGAGCGAAGGAGGAGCAGGATGGCCAACGCAGAGAGAGAAAGGGAAATGGAGAGCAGGGAAACGCAACATCTTGGAGAAAGGATGGATGGAAAAGGAGGAGCCGATAGAGGAGGTTTAGGAAAATAAAGACGTCGGGAGGAGAGCTCAAGGACGCGAGCAAACAAGGAAAGAAGGACGCAATGAAAATGAATGAGAAACAAAGATAAGGGAAGCTGCAAGGAATGGAGGAGAAGGAATGAGGGAGCAACGTGAGGGAATGATGCACAAGAGAGAAAGAGCTGGGGCTGCAGGGTTTTTCGAGAAAATGCAGGCAACAAGAAAACAACAGAAAGGAGGCTTGAGAGGGTTAGGAAATGAGGACACAACAAGCAGATGAGGAAGAATGAGGGAAGAAAATACAGAGGAGGGCTCGAGCAGCTGGGAAAGAAAACTTAGAGGAAGGCCTCAAACTTCAGAAAAAAAGGATTTGAAAACTGTAAAGCCTTTAAGGGTTTCACTCCAATATTTATTCAAATAACCCCAAATCTAAAAAAATTCTGTAAAATATTGTTTTCTGAGACAATATCTTACCATCCAAGGCCTAGATCTTGCTCAGATCTTGAAATTTCCTTTGAAAACCTTTTGATCCAAACTTGCACAAACAACAGACAAAAACCCAAAACCCCATACACATATACAAAAATCCGAAATCAAATCCCAATCCCAAGTTAGAAATTGGAAAAAATATTTACACAATTTTCTATACAATCTATTACAAATTTATACAAATATTCTACAAATCTATCAATTCTGAGGAGCATGAGTCCAACTTCGCTCCCAGATCTGAAGATTTCAGGTTCTTGCTAGCCAGATCTAACTATTTAGCACAATTTATTGAAGATAAATAATTTTTTTCAATTTAGGCACTAGCCCAGAAAATCCCTGCAAGATATATTTCGGTAGATAATCTTGGAGTTTTAGATTCGGAAGGCTCTCCAGATCTTAAATTTTGGGAGTCGGTTGGTCCAATCGAGGACCTCCCCAAACGCCCAAAATTTATGAATAATGATGATTTGCACACTTAGAATATAAGCCGTCAAATTAATAGAGGTATAAAATAATATTTAAATCTTCAAAGATTGGAGATACCTGCCAATCAAATAAAAATATTAATACTATCTTAAAACCCAACAATTTAAGCAAAATACATGTGTAATAAATTGATCTACAAGAGCTATAAACCAGCAATTTATAAATAAGATCAACAAGATGTTAAACACAAGTTACCATAAAATACTGAAGAGGAACATTGCCATCAAATAAAACCTCAAAGACTGCGTTGTATTATTCCAAGAAAAAATTACAAGAGCTTCGAGAGCTAGTACACGATCTAAAAGATCAGATCATTTTCTTGACAAATGACTCCTAATTTATAGATTAATTCTCCAACGGCTAGTTGGATTGGTCCCTGTCAAAGCAATCGCGACTGCTGAAAAAGATTTAATTATCTTTTAATCTCCTCTGTTGAAATTATTTTATTTTTGAGGAAATTCGATTTTTTCATTTAATTGAATTTTAATCAACGCAAAATTAATTATTTTGGGTTGATTTCCTTAAAAAATTGACTTTGAATTAACTACCAAGGTCCAAGGGTCCAAAATCTCTTGAAATTTTCAATATTCTCTTAGCCGGGGACCTCCCAAAATTAATTCTTCTAGAACCCAAGAAGTTTTTTATTTGGAGAATTAAATTTTCCTAGGACATAAAATTAATTAAATTTATGGTTTATAATTTTAATTTATTTTTGCCAGAAAATTTAATTAATTGACTCACGAGGGGATTAATAATTTTTTCCAACCTTCTTTACATAAGATAAGTACATTTAACCCATGAAGGGGGAACACCTGTTTGTTATAGACCCTCAAATATCTACCCAATTCTGCGACTCAAAATATGATCTAGTAGATCAAGTAATTCATAATAAAATAATCTAGCCAATTAGCTAGGATTATTCCCAAATTACTTTTACAAAGACTCAATAAAAAACTCTATGAATCACCTAATATCTTGACGACAGAATCCACCCTAGCTTTAGGGTGAGGTTAGAGGGAAAAACTCTAGCGATCATTTGTGTCTAGAGATGCAGATGAATTAGTGAGACAAAAAACCTCCTAGGATAGAAATCGTCACCAAAATAATAGGTTTACCTAGGTTGTTACATACATGATGCTCTTACTAAGATCATTTACATTACAAACGTGCATAATGAGTTTACAACTTAAACGGTTGATTGATGATGACGAATCCTGGATGATGTGAACACTTAAACATGAACATGATGAAATCCCCTTTGCGAAAAAAGGGGGTGTACTACTATAGGGGTCATTGATATGGTGTGGTCAACATTTGGCTGTACTTGGGGACACGTTGCTTCATCGAAGGAATGTGAGAATCCAGAATCTGCCCCCAAACAACACACAAAATCATATAAGTAGCTTCCATCAAAAAATCATCATATAACATAAAGTATATGAAATAGAAGCTCTATAACCTGTAACCATTCTACTAACACGAAAAGTAAATCTACTCTAAAGACATAAATGAAATGTTGAAATAACAAGGTGTAAGGTTAGAAATACAATACAGAGGATGCCCTATGGCATTTTATGTGTTCAATGAAGTCCTTGAGCATCTGCCTGCTCTTTGGCAGATCCATAGGTTGTTTCTTTGATGTGCCATGTGCAATTCTAAAAACTTTAGGACTCTGACCTATCCCAATGTTGTGCTATATATGGACATCAGATATATCAAGCTTCTTTATTTTTCGTTTCCTTTTCTTACTTTTCTTAGTGGTGGGTTGTAATGCTGATGATGTTGAACATTCTATTTGATCTTGAAAATTTTCAGATGAAGTATCCAATATATTCGTGACATGCTTTTTTTAATTCTGCGTCTGTTCTGGCAAGGGTGATGGATTAAATTTACATGTATTAACTTGATTTCCTTCAGTTTCCTTTTTATTTGGGTCACATTCAATTAGCCACTTTTCAATGGAAGAAATGACCTCCTCATAATAAGATGGAGCTTGCTTAAGCAAACTGGGAGACTTATTATCTGTTGACGACTGTTTATTATCTAACATGGATTGGAACTTATGTATATGCGATCTTTCCATTTTTTCCAACTTATTCTGAATAACAATCATTTGATTAGAATACTTAACCTTTATAGCATTGATTTCCTTTGCATAATTTTCTTCAACACTCTTTATCACTTTATCATTATTCGCTTTCATGGCCATGACGAAATTTTGCATATAGTTCATTTCTTTCTCATGATTTGCTTCCATGGTGATCTAATGATTCTGCATGGTGGCCATCTGATTAGAGTGATTAAATTCTAAATCATTCTTAAGCGGAAAATCTCAACATTTAATGAATAGCCCATAAATCCTTATGCAAAAGTTAACTTCAAAAAATTAGAAAATATATTTACACAATTTTCTATACTATCAATTACAAATTTATACAAATATTCTAGAAATCTATCAAATCTAAGGAGTATGACTCCAACTTCGCTCCCAGATCTGAATTTTTCAGGCTCCTACTAGCCAGATCTAACTATTTAGCACAATTTATTGAAGATAATTTTTTTTTTGAAATTTAGGTACTAGCCCAGAAAATCCTTGCAAGATATATTTCGTTAGATAATCTCGGAGTTTTAGATCCGGAAGGCTCTCCGGATCTTAAATTTCGAAAATTGTTAGGTCCAACCGAGGATTTTCCCAAATGCCCAAAATTTCTGAATAAAGATGATCTGCACATTTATAATATAAGCCGTCAAATTAATAGAGGTATAAAATAATGATTAAATCTTCAAAGATTGGAGATACCTGCCAATCAAATAAAAACCTTAATTCTATCTTAAAACCTAATAATTTTAGCAAGATACCTGTGCAATAAATTGATCTACAAGAGCTATTAGCCAACAAATTATAAATAAGGTCAATAAGATGTTAAACACAAGTTACCATAAAATACCGGAAAGGAACACCGCCATCAAGTAAAACGCCAAAGACTTTGCGTTGTATTATTCCATAAAAAGTTACAAGAGCTTTGAGAGCTCGTACACGATCTAAAAGATCAGATCATTTGCTTGACAAATGATTGCTAATTTATAGATTAATTCTCCAATGGTGAGTTGGCTTGATTCCTGTCAAAGTAATCTCGAACGCTAAAAAAGATTTAATTATCTTTTAATCTCCTCTGTCGAAACTATTTTATTTTTTAGGAGGTTCGAATTTTTCATTTAATTGAATTTTAATCAACACAAAATTAATTATTTTCTGTTGTTTTCCTCAAAAAATTGACTTTGACTTAACTACCAATGCCCGAGGGTCCAAAATCTCCTGAAATTTTCAATATTCTCTTAGTCGGGGACCTCCAAAATTTAATTCCTCTAGAACCGACGAATTTTTTAATTTGGAGAATTAAATTTTCCAAGATCCTGAAATTAATTAAATTTCTGGCTTATAATTTTAATTTATTTTTGCCAGATAATTTAATTAATTGACTCATGAGGGGATAAATAATTTTTTCCAACCCTCTTCACATAAGTACATTTAACCTATGAAGGGGGAACACCCTTTTGTTATAGACTCTCAAATATCTACCGAATTTAGTGACTCAAAATATGATCTAGTAGACCAAGTAATTCATAATAAAATAATCTAGCCAATTAGCTAAGATTATTCTCAAATTACTTTTACAAAGACTCGATAAAAAACACTAGGACTTACCTAATATCTTGACGACGAAATCCACCCTAGCTTTGGGGTGAGGTTGGAGGGAAAAAATATGCCGATCATTTGTGTCTAGAGACACAGATGAATCAGTGAGACGAAAAACCTACTAGGATAGAAATCGTCACCAAAATAATAGGCTTAGCTAGTTTGTTACATACATGATGGTCTTACTAAGATAATTTACATTACAAATGTGCAGAATGGGTTTACAACTTAAATCGCTGATTGATGATGACGAATCCTGGATGATGTGAACAATTGAACATGAACATGATGAAATTCCCTTTGCGAAAAAAGGGGGTGTAGTGCTATCAATGTTTTAAAACTCTGACTCGGGTTTTGAACTAGTTGAGGGTCAACTTCGACTCGGTATCAACTCGACCGATTCGATTTGAATGACTCGGTCTTTGTAAAAAATACATTAAATTTTTTTTTTTTTAATAAAAAACATAATTTTAAAGTTTTTCATTAATGTTTCCAAACACAAAGCATTAGAATATAGACAGAAGACAACATATGATCAAAGTAGGCTCATGAATATATCCATTATATCAAAATGGCACCTAGTGCACTGTCCAATACCTACATGATATAGAGATCAGAACAAAGACACATAACCAAGGAGGCTCTAATGGCCTCTACAACAAAACATCACTAGTCACTACTGCTAGACAAGGCAAGATCGTATGGCTCAGACTCGGAATCAGAGTGGGGAACCCATGGCTCCTCCTTATCAAGATCTTCAACTGGAACTGTAGAAGTAGTAGCACTAGCACATTGAGCATGAGATAGACGAGCTATGCTCTTGTGTAGTGGCTGACTAGAGGAAGTGCCCGGGGCTGCAACTGGAGGACTTGGGGCTGGACCTTGTACTAGTGGATCTGCATTTAGCTAAGCCTCTAGGTGTACATCCAAGTCAACATCAATATCCTCATCAGATTCAAACTCTGCTGGACGACTCTCCACTACCCAATCTAATGTTGGATCAATATCATTCAACACAATGGGATATGTATCAGGTCTTTTGTTCAACAATTGGTTGC
This sequence comes from Pinus albicaulis, assembly GCA_034641835.2. NCBI lineage: Eukaryota > Viridiplantae > Streptophyta > Pinopsida > Pinales > Pinaceae > Pinus > Pinus albicaulis. The sequence goes on from CM076580.1 coordinate 616,157,522, forward strand.
GTCTTAGTCAGAGGTTGTATTGGACACAGACTAGATCATTTGACCGTTTTTGCTCCAAACATTTTTTCTTCTTTGTGTGAATCCTCTCAAAGATAGACCAATTGCACTCACACGCAGAAGCACTGCAATTTTGACTCAAAATGTGGATTGCAAACTTCTGTAATTGAGGACAATGGCTACCAAATGCCTCCCACCATTTTGCTGCAAAAAGCATAGTTTTGTAATGAATTTCAGTTAGCTCAACAAATTATATCTAACTTTCAAATTATAAACAATTTAACAAAATAATAAAATATGAATTTGAAAATTGAAATTCTTTGTTTACTTGGTTCATCTGCTTCTCTTGCAATCCTTGCTAGGTTTTTGCCAAAGGTACCTGTGGCTTTGCTGAAGCAAGTGATTTGTCGATGTATCTCCAACTGGTCAGTCTCCTTGGGGATCATGCGATCAGTGCAGTCAATCAATCCATCTCTAACCTCCCTAGTCAAAGCTTCTACCTCTAGAGCTTATAATGATACCTTGGGTTCAAAAAATACCCAACTGCATGTATAGGGTGATGGAGTGTATTGTTCCATATTTGATCAATGATTTCCCAAATGGGCCCATACTTAGCCACTCTTTCCTTGTATGCTGCCTTTATTTGCTCCTTTGCTTGATCCATAGCCTCATAAATGAAGCCCATAGCCAATCTTTCCCCATACACCAACCGCAACACCTTAACCAGTGCCTCAACATCCTGCACAGTCTCTGCTTCATTTTTCCAAAATATTTTTTCATTAACTTTCTTTTTCACATCCTTGCCATCCTGTTTGCGAGACCATTGACATTCATTCCATTCATCACTCGAAGACACCTTTTGCAAGTTTTTATGTTGGGAAAGCATAGATTGCAATGTCAAAAAATGAGTTTCAAATCTAGTGATGGCAAACCTAATAATATCCTTGCCCCTTGTATGTTTTCTCATCAGGTTCAAAATCCATGAGTGATTGTAAGTATATTTTGTTATGCTTTTGGCATGCTCTATAATGTTCTTGATTCAATCTATTTTACCAATATCCTCAAGCATGAGGTCTATGCAATGTGCAACACATGGGGTCCAAAAGATGGTTTTGTGTTTTTCCTCTAACATTTTACCAACATTAGCCACCCCCACCTCTTCAACAACCTCATCCAAAAGATGAAACAAGAAGTGTGCATCTTTCACCCTATCAGATGCATCAACTGATCTTAGAAACATGGTTCCCTGTGGGCAAAAGATAAGAAAGTTTATGATGGTGCGATTCCTCTGATTAGTCAATCCATCTGACTTGATGGTACATCCTGTTTTTGCCCATGAGTTTTTGATATCTCTCAAATATTCAACAATGCACAAAATCTCTTTTTGCAAAAGATATCCCCTTAACTCATGCATAGTAGGGCCTTTGAAGCCCTTTCCAGCAACAAATATGGCATCAAACATAGGTTCGTAATATGGTGAACTAGAAGTATTGAAGGGGATATCAGTATGATACCACCATCTAGCTATGTAATCACAAGCAGTTTCTCTCAATTCTTTCTTCCAATGTCGATCTAAAGTGGGCTGCATTTGACCTCTATTAGCTTGAGGACCATGTGCACTATCAGAGGGAGAGGAGGGTGTGAAATAACTTTTGATATTACCCTTATTTTTCATTGTACCCTTACCCTTTTCTTGAATAGACTCCAAAGAGGGAGGAACATAGCGATAGAGGTTGGATGCATCAGTGCAAGGGGTAGATGAAGAGCCCTCATAATCAAAATTGGGGTTAGCAGCCATCATGTGTTTTATATTCCTCTTCCTCCCAATTTCAACCTCTATTTCTTTTTGCCTAACTTTTTCTTCATCAAACTTCTGAAATTTATCTCACAACTCCTTCCTAATTTCCCCAATTTGTTCTGTTGGTGGTTCACATGGAGTAATTTGGCCTCTAAGACCAACCAAGTGTTGTTTCAACCTAGGAATGCCCCCTCCATCTCCCTTAATTTTTCTCGTACAAAATTTGCAACTGATATTTGAGCTTGGAAATGAAAGGTTTAAACTTGAAAATGAAAAAAAAGAAAAACAACAACAACAACAACTCATTCAATGTTCTTTTCTTTCACAAAAAATTTTGTTTTCAATTTCTAGATTTGCAAAAAAAAAAATAAGAACAAGCAAAGGCAGAATTTAGAAGTGAAAAAAAAATATCTCTAGGCCCTAGCCTCCTCAATGCTGCTCCAATGACTGCCCAAGAAGCTCCTCACTGCTGCTCCAAATATTTCCCAAGGGACTCCTCAATGCTGCTTCAAAAACCCACTTGACAACTCTTCACAAATTCCTCACAAATGCAATGAGATAGCTGTGAGAAAATGAGAGGGGTTGGGTAGCTTTTATAGGCTTGGGAGAGGTTAGAGGGCATACCAAAACCTTAAAAATCATTTGAAATCCACTTTGGGGTCCAAATTAAAGAGTTTTTTGGGTCTACGACTAGCTTTGATTGGCTCGGCCGGTTCGGTAACAAACCGGCCTTCGGTCCGATTTTTCTAACGAGCCTGGCCGACTAGGGGGTTGGCTTGGTCGACTTGGCCGAATCCGAGTTGGTTCGATTGATTTTTAAAACGGTGACTGCTATAGGGGTCATTGACACAGAGTGGTCAACAAAGCTCTCTCTCTCTCTCAGGTGCAAAAAACTACGGTTTATGCAGCTATAAAGAAGGCCAAAATTGTAGGTCTGAATTGCAGAAGAGCGAGTTGTAATTTTCAGTTGCTGAAAGAGAGAATACTCTATTTTTGACCTCGTTGACCTTGGGAGGATCTTTTTTGCTCAAACGAAGGTCTCTTAAAGAAGCTAGATTAGGGTTTCTGCAACAGTTACAAGGTCGAATTTGTAGGACGGAGTTCTAGGGAAAAATTTGTGGTTGAAGTTGCAACTAGAATTTGGTTCTCTTGGAAGGGCTGACTTGGTACTTGGAGAAGGACTTGGTCTAGGGTTTGGGTCTTTGTTGTCTCATTTGAAGATTCTGTAAGAGAAGAGTTTTATGGGTTTTCCCTGGGCTTGGAGCCTAAATTTTATGTCCATTGTCTTTACTGTTTTGCTCTTGATATTTGTTTGATGAAAACATCTAATAAAGAAACATAAGAAGAATAATAAAGTTCACAAGCAAGTATTAAGGTTAAAGAAAATTGGAATTAATAGTTGCCACATTGCATTTTCGAACAACTAGAGAGGTTTTAGAGTAGTACTGCATGCTTGACACTTAGCCTATGCAAAGTACTTGTTCGCTGCTATAATCATCAACACTCCTTCCTAGCAAGGAAGGTGTTTTGCAACATTCTCAGTTAACTTTGTGGAAAACAAACTTCCATTTCACAAGGGGCTTGGTGAGAATATTTGCAACTTTATCATCTGTGGAGATATATTGACCCTTCATAGCTCCCCTATGGATCTTGTCTTTGATGAAGTGATATCTGATCTCTATATGCTTGGACATGTCATAAAACATTGGAATTTCTGAGACTTTGACACAACTTTGATTATCATAGTGGGATCCCTCAAGACCAAATAACCCTCTGAGCATCTTGCGAAGTCAAATGGCCTCACAACTTGCCAAACTTGTTGTCATATACTTTGCCTCTATTGAACTGAGTGCCACAGAAGTCTAGTTCTTGTTGAACCATGAAATCGTTGTTGATCCCATGTTGAAACTATGCCTTGAGGTACTCTTCCTATCCACTGCACTCCCAACCCAATATGAGCAATGTTTTGAAAATCGTGATTGGGATTAAATCGGCGAGGGGAAAAAATCGTAAAAATCGGGAAAAAATCGGCACATACAAAAATATTCATTTTTTTTCAATTTTTTTAATATCTAAAGCACCCACAACATAAAATAAATGCATTGACATATAAATATGAAAAAAAAAATAATATATAAGACGTGTAATATCATGTCTAGTGCTACATCACACATAATAGTGAATCATGTCTTGAATACTAAGTCATGAGTCAACCTCAAAATATCAACAAAAAATATAATAATGTTATATACAAAGGAATGCACCAAATAACCTATACCACTGATTTCCTCTGCCCCTCTTGCGAGAAAATGTAACAGCTTTCCCTCTAGACGAAGAAGCTGGCGGAGCTGGCAATGGACTCTGTTGTGCTCCAGATCCTGAAGCACCAGGAGCTAAAGGAGGTAGACCACGTCCTCTACCGGTAGCAGGGGTAGGCGGTGTCATCTCCTCCTCCTATTGTTGCTCCTCCTCCTCCTCATGAAACTCATCATTGATTCATCGCTACTAGAAATGGGATCATCAACAAGAGATACATAAACATCATCTAGCTCAAAGTCTTCAAACTTGGATTGCTCAACCTTATAACATGATAGAAATTGAAAAAGTTTAACATGCCTAACCAATGATTTTCGTTTGAGTGAAGGGTTCATCTCCTCAACCTTAAAATGCGGTAGAAAAAGATTAACATGCCTAACTAGTTGTTTTCCTTTGAGTGAAGGGTACATTCTTGTTAAGGCCACGGTAGGGGAGTTCAACAATCAATACCGCCAACATCAACAAAGTTCAACAATCAATGCCACCAACATCAAGGTTCTTAAAGGACTTCATACTCTTGATCAAATGCCAATCTCATACCCTTACACATAATAGAATCAAATGGAAACAATGCAAATCCCCAAACCATGAAAGCCTGAAAACCATTAAGTCTGCTGAATTTTGAGTGAAATCTAAAATTCTAGCTTCTCCATATGAAATCCAATGAGGTCGAAACCACTCTTAAACATCCTGAGTCATTTCCTGTGTCACTTTTACTTTAAGAATTTAACATTACCATTAACTGCCAACAGGGTGTGTCAGGAAAATGAGAGGGCTGCAAAAATGACAAAAAAAAAATCGATTTTTGAACTTATAGGGTTGTTTGATGGGCCCACACGATTTTTTCCCGTTTAGTGATTTTTTCAAAAAATCGTGCAAAACATCGCTGATTTAATCGTTTTGTCGAAAAAATCGCGATTTAATCGCGATGTTCAAACCATTGAATATGAGTTTGCATAGCTCTGCAACTGCACTCCACCACCTATGACATATCTAGCCCATACACCATTGTTCCGTGTAAGTACTTGAGCACATGCTTCATTTCAATCTAATGACTCTTCTTGGCGCCACCATAAACTAGCTGACGATATTCACAGTAAAGCATATTGCTAGCTGTGCGTTGACCAGATAGGAACCAATTTGTTGCTTGTACAAGGTGGGATCCACAAAATTTGAATCCAAAGCAATTAGTTTCTTCAGATTAGTGATCATGGGTATAGACATAGGGTTGTAGTCCACCATCCCCAACCTTGTCAGGATATCAACTGCATACTTTCTTTGCCCCAGGAAAATCTCACCTGTGTGCTACTGTACCTCTAATTCCTAAAAGTAGTGCATCATATTGATGTCCTTCATGTCGAACTCTGAAGCTAGATCTTGATTGCACGTCTTTATGAGCTTCTTTGACCCTGTGAGAAATAGGTCATCCACATAAAATACCAAGATGAGTGCATCATCGCTAACTATTATGAAGTACATGTTGGGATTTCGCCTCACTCTTGATAAAGCCCATGCCCAACAGATAGCCATCCATCATTGAGTACCATGCTCTTCGTGCTTGCTTGAGTCCATAAAATGCTTTCTTCAATCTGTATATATATGAGAATCTCTCCCATTTACCTCAAAACCCCAAGGTTGCTCAATGCACACTTCATCCTGAATAACTCCATTGAGGAAAGTTGTCTTCACATCCGTCTGGTGTATCCTTCACTCCATCTCTGAAGCAATAGATATCATAGCCTTGATAGAAGTATATTTGGCGACTAGATCAAATATCTCCTCATAGTCCACTCTCTCATTTTGGGTGAACCCATTTGCCACAAACCTTGCCTTGTACTTTTCAATATGGCCATCTGCAGCATTTTTCATCTTAAAGATCCATATGGAGATTGTTACCTGCTCTGATGTACCTATCAGGGAATGAAGACTCCATTGCCCAACAGACAAGGCACTTGTCAATTTTTCAAATTCAGAAGTCCAACAAAGGAAATTTTGTCCCTTCTTCTCTCTCTCTCTCTTCTATCTTCTCTCTCCTCTTCCTTCATGCAAATTTCATACCCTCATGAGGAAATTGTATAAAATGACACTAGCATGATGAGCTTATGTAACAAACTTAGACCCTTGGCACCTGGGTAGTAAGAACGTCACTCCAGAGTGCTTTTTTACTTAATTATTTTCACTTTTTAGCGATAAATAATTAATTGAGTTTTTTCATTCACATCCTCCAAAGCTGGAGTGCGATTAGTTATTGGGCCTTTAGTGTGTTTTCTAAGTCTAGGTTAGTGTATATTACTACGATAGCCATTATCTAGTGTCTTACAAAATTGCATTAGTTTTTTCTAGGGATTTTTAATAATTAAAAATATCTCGCAGAATGGGAATTTTTAATTAAATCGTATGTAACAAATAAAAAAGTGGTACTAGGAAGACTCATATGGGGTGTGGGTACTTGATTTTTATGCTCAGAGCACCAAGATTACCCTAGTACCCACTTTGGGGTGGAAAATAATAAATAAACTGTTTCTTATATGTCAACGGAATACTATAAGTGTAAAGGTTTGAGGCATAGGATTGTTCCTAAAGAGACGTCCCCATTCCATAAATTTGCATTACTTCCATTTTGCATGATTTGTTTCTTCTATGTCAATTGAACACTGTAAATGGAGAATTTTGATTCTCCAATATTCCTGTTATCTTGCACTATATATATGTATGTCACATGGGCATTCAGGATGCTTAATACAACCTTCAGGTAAGTTTTGTACTAGGGATGTTGGCTGATTTTGTTGTCCTTTTACTTTAGGGATATGTTTATTCTTCTTTTATTTTTGTTTTCTTCCTTCAAGATAGGCATATGCAGGGAATCCTTTATGCACTTAAAATTTATATACTATTTGTTACCATACTCAGCTATCCATTGACTATTTGTAGCATTGTGCACATTGATACGATTCTTTGTTCAATTTCTTTTTTATTTTGTTAATGTGAAGGTGGGGTGGTTAATTAATATTTGCATGCCACTAAATGAGATCGCAATGTCGCCTATTGCTTTGTTTGAAAGGTGTGCTTTGATTATTTATATAGTCATTTTGCTAGACTTGTTAAACCTGTGCTTGTGTTGTATTACTATCTTAAATAGTGCAGTATTTCAAATTCATCTTAGATTCTGGAGTGTTTTTTCTATTTAAATTACCTGTCAAATTAATTTAATAATGAGCACAAGAAGGGCATTTTGTTGTTTCCATTTTTCATCAACTCGATTGTGTAGACATTTATTTGAAAAAAGGTCAATTTGGATTGTACACAAATTAGTTTAGGTCTGCTACTTGTGATTTTGACATTGCTGACCATGTACTTGTATTTGACTGCATTCCTTTTATTGTATGACAAACAATAAGGCTTTCAAACTAAAAACAAATATTTGGGAACTCCTGCAGGTGGCTGCATATGCTGATGGCCATGTAAAGATCTATGAATCACTTGACACATTGGAGTTAAAGCGATGGCAGCTTCAGGTCAAGTATTTTCATTCGTTGTAACATAATGCATGGCATTCCTTCATGATTATAGTACTTGCCTGTTGGATCTATGTCATTGTTGAAGATAATTTCTTAGGCTGTTATGTTTGATCACCCTATACTTTTTAGTTGATCCTTTTGCTTTTGGCAAAAACTATAGGCACACTATCCACCTTATGTAGAAAATGTTTCATTGCCTTTTTCTTGAGGGAAAATTCCATGTCATATATTACGTGGGAAAAGCAGTGGTACAATGTTAGTTATTGTTGATTATTCCCCTCATTACCCAGCTGGGAAGAGGAAGAATCTATGGTTAAACCCTTACATTTACAGATGTATATATAATCTTAAGAAAATGGAGCTTAGATTATACTTCGGTTGTTAAGTCATCCATGAAAGGTTGAAAGTCTGTCTTCAACAAATCTCTTCCTACCATCAAAAGAGATATATTTACTGACGAAAATGAAAGAGATAGCTGTAAGTCTACGAACAAACTAGAATGTCAATGCCACCCACTGAAAACATCACGGGTCTCCCAGGAAGCACTGTCATGTACCTGCATTTAGAATTTAATCTAAAGACAAGATTAAAAATTATAAAAGATAATATACCCATATGATTTATTAAATGGTGGCCATATTGCACATTAAATGACAGGAATATTGTGCATTAGCTGACATCAATACAATAATTGTAGTATGCATAAAACAACAGGTGAACTTTTTGTTAAAAAAACAGTTTAATTAATTGAGGGTGGTACTACTTAATTGTATGTTGTATTTCTATTTCTTTTATCGGAGACTATCCTTTTTAGTTGCAAAGACTTACATGTACAACATTGGCACTGAGCTTAGTGTAGTAGGAATAACTTCGTCCCCAACCCAAGTTTGGAGGCCGAAACCACACCTGTGTGGATTTGTTGCCAAGGAGCCCAGAGAACCGCAGCCCCAAAATTTGGAGGTTCCTGCCACTTTGGAATCAAGATGGTTTTGTGCACAGTTCCACACGTGGAACTGCGGTTTCATGCATGATTTTGGCACGGTTCTAGAGCACTTAATGCTTGGTTCTAGAGAAGCACACACGGTTCTGCGTGGCTTGATTTTTCTTATTTTATCATATCTTTAACTTTGGGTTTGGTTGGGACCTAGTGTGTGTTGAGGGACGAGGGCAGAGTCAGGATGATGATGATCGTATTCAGATGCCACACCCATCCAGTGCCATGGTCCTGTTACTGATCAAATTAGTAGTGTTGTTGAGGACTTGGCAACATGTTAGATCGGCACACATAAGGCGGGGACCCATTGTCACCTAGTGTGTGTTGAGGGACGAGGGCAGAGTGAGGATGATGATGATCGTATTCAGATGCCACACCCATCCAGTGCCATGGTCCTGTTACTGATCAAATTAGTAGTGTTGTTGAGGACTTGGCAACATGTTAGATCGACACACATAAGGCGGGGACCCATTGTCACCTTAGCCCAAGCCCCTGCTATTTATGCCCAACACCCTCCTACACAACCAAGGGAGAATTCCCCAATTTATCCTAAATAATGCTGGTACAAGACCAATGCCTTAAGTGGAGTCAATTCATGTGGAGGTGTTTACTTTATACATATTTCCTAGCGGTAAAAATGTTACTGTAGTAGGTGAAATCTAAAGAATAGATATTAGTAGCCAAAATTCACTAAACATATATCATGCAACCTATGGATTTTTATCTACACTATAAATCCTTACCATAAATGATGTTATCTTTCAATTTGGGTGACAGGTTAAGAAGATATGATTTCAAACAACTTGTTATTCTGTGTGATACACTGTAAAGTTTGCGTAAAACTTAGGAACAACAATATGATTTAACTGTTATAACCACCCTACAAGTGATCAAACACTGCTAGCGGGTTAGTCTAGGGGGTGGAAAGGCTAGAGTTAATATAATGTTTTTGAGGCCTCCCCTCTACCCAAATTTGACTAAAAACTCAATTTCCAGTAGGTTGGAAATTAGATTTAATATTTTGGGTGAAAGACGTGTTTAAGCACCTAGAAATTTCCAGATTTAAAATATGCAATTATTTATGGCTGGAAATTAAAGAAAATTACTCTAAATAATGAAATTAATGTTTTGAAACAATTTAGAGCAAGTGTCTGACAATCTTGACAACCCACCCAACTGTCGCAGCAACCGGTAGTTGCGAGGTCGGCTGAGCATGTAAGTTGTTCAGCTGCATGCCGTGTGCAGAGGACATCACGATTCAAGGACAAGGCTGTTGGGGGGAACGAAGGAATAATGGTGTTGAGGTGTGGCAAGGTTGAGGAAAAACATCAAACAACTGCCAATTGAGCTATCAGCAAGATCCACTGGCAGCTAGACAGGGTTAGGCCAAGGGTGCGACCAGACGTGACCCGACAATTATGAAATGGTTGTGGTTGCCGATCTGCACACAAATGGATCATCCATGAGTCAATGTGGATCAGAGTGGTCATAGAGGGAATGTGTAACACACATGTAGGGTCAAAGCTTGAGGCTACGCTAGTTTGAGCGCAACCTGATAGGTGGAGGAGATGCCCATAGGGTCGAGGACCGAGTCCAAGAGAGCATGCAAAGTGTAGTTGAGTGTTCACATGCCTAAGCTAGAAAATGCACAATTCCACAGTGGCAAAGTCATGAGAGTGACATGAAAAGCCGTGAGTACTACTACCACTGAGGATTCTTGAGAAATGAATAGGCATATAAAAGTGACGATTTCTCTTACTTGATAATTACTTGTGAAATTATTGTTGGCTTATTATTATTACATTTGTATTCTTCTTTTCATCAAGCAATTACCAAAATGAAAAATTATGAAGATCACAAAGAACAAGAGATACAAGATATAGGCTCCAAGCCAAGGAAAAACCCCACAAGGGGGAAAACCCAAAAAAATATCCTCTTCTTATAGAATCAGATCAAAATATCGAAGACCCAAGACCAAGACTAGATTGACCACAAGGATCCAAGTGAACCCCTCCTTCCAAGATTCATCTTCCAACTTTTCATAAGCTCGGATGAAAATTCTTCTTCCAACTGTTCATAGGGTCAAATCAAGGTTCTCCTTACAAAAGACTTGTAGTAGATTTATAGATCTTAGCTCTCTACAATAGCATAACACAACCTTCTGCAACATACCTCACTCTTCCATATTAGTATGTCATAGGTTTCTTACAATAGTATATTATATTGCCTAGTCCTTCTGCAGTAGCATGTCATGGTTAGTATTTCTTCGAGCTTCCTTATATCACAATAGGCTATATATCACAGTAGTTCGGTAAAAAATTAGAGGCAAGAACTACATAATCATGTCTTTGGCATTCCATACAATGTTGAGATTTTGGGGTAGCATCAGGTGCGCTCTAGCTCTGAAACTTTGTGGAGGGGCTGGAACACATGAGATCTCCAAGACCCAGAAAGCGTTTGGAGAAATTTCATCTAGTGTAAAAGTTATTCAAATAATAAAAAAATTTAATGGGGACCCTAAGTCTAACTTAGGGAAATTAAAAAATTAAAGTGAATTAATTACACATGTGATGAAATGTTCTAAGTGACGTGGATCAAGCATTCTTTTAATCTGAGCCATCGATTAGAGATCAGATCATGACCATTGGTTTTCCAATGAGAAAAGTATAAAGGAAGGGTGTGGGGTAGGTTGGAGTACACACATACAACGGATGCACTAAAGCTAAGTCGAATTTCTGGAACGGGGCTTGCTGAGGAATTCGAAGTGAGTTTGTAGTGCAGTGAGGGGTAGAGATCGGCAAGGGATGATCTGATCCAAGGCCAAGAATACAATAGCAAAGAGGCAGCATCGTACCAGGGTAGCGTAGAGGCCATCAGGAGGGATGTAGCCCAGCCAAGCTGACGCAGAGGGTGACGCAGAGGCAGTGCAGAGTTCTTTAGAGTGACGCAAGGGCAACCTGTGCTGTTTAGAGGCTGCGCTGGGCTAGAGGGGCTGACGCAAAGGCTGGAGGAGTTGTGTTGAGGGTTCTAGTGGGCTAGAAAGGGCTCGTTATCAGTAAATCCCGATTGAGGGTGTGATTCAGCCATATTTTCTGTCTCTGAGTGATAAGGTACAATTGCCGTGTATTTTCTTTGTCGGGAAAACCATTTATGGTGCCTAGAATGTTGTATTTAGATTCTGCATAATAATAAAACCCTCTAGAGTTGATGCATTGGTTTTCCCGCATTTAGTTTTTCCAGGGACATTTGTCCGAAAAATCTATGTCGTCATATGTGCGTTATGTTCAGTAAATGATCTGTAATTGTGTAGGCTGCTATTTGTGTTTACTTCGAAGTTTTTCTGAATATTCAGTTAAATGACTTGTGTAATAAATCAAGTAGGAGAAGTAAATCAATAGTTAACAGTAGGGTTTCTGTATTAAGGATTCATAAATTTTCACATGGTATCAGAGTATTGCAAATCAAGTTGAACCATCAACAAAGCGGCTGAAGATATTTGTTGTAGGGAGGGCAACTGAAGCAACATTGATCCGGAAGAAGGCAGTGCAACACTAGAGGGACAACAAACCCTGCAAGGGTGACATAGAGTTAGTCTGCTTACGCAGAGGCTAACACAGCTCCAGAGAGGTGACACAGAGCCAGTTTTCTTACGCAGAGGTTGACGCACCACCAGAAGAGGGACGCTGAGCCAATCTGTTCACGCAGAGGCTGACACAACACCAAGAGGGTGACATAGTCCGAGTTGGTGAGTTGTGCGGTTTGCCAAGGCTGGAAGGGCAGTTTCTAATCTTCAGAAGTTGCTGGTGTGGCACAGGTTTTTTCGGTGCAGAACAATGCCTAGCAAAGGTGACAAAAAGCGGGAGGAGAACAGTCGCTCAACAGATTTGTGCCAAACAAATCTGAGATTCGATTAGGAGGATGATCGTAGAGGACTGATTCATGTGATTTGGTGGAGGATTTATGGCAGGGCAATTAGTTGTCAGAGGGAAGAGGGTTTCTATCGCCAAGAAACCCAGATCCAGTCTCTTGTTGAGTGTTGCAGTAGGAAGAGGGAGAGGAGTACCTGCTTCGACAGATTTGAGCTAGATGGCCTCGTACAGATTGCGTGATCAGGATAGGTTGGACGGTGTGTCCAACTTCGCGATCTGGAAGGCCAGAATCCTGTCAGTCCTAGAGGAGTACAACATCAGAGACCACGCAGAAAATGTCTTAGCTTTAACGACCAATGCATACCTCTGAAGAAGTTTAATGAGAATCAGGCACGGACAAAGCGCTTGATCATGGATGGGGTGAAGGATCACATGGTCCCACCCATTGCCGAGAAGAAGACGACAAATGAGGTGTGGACAACTTTGACCACGTTGTATCAGGGGAGCTTCGTCCAACATAAGATGCTTCTGGAGAACCAGATGAGGATGTTCCAAATGCATAAAGGGGGAGAGATTGATCCATTCCTCTCCAGATTGTTGACTATCCAAGATCAGCTAATTGCCATGGGGGCAACTCCGGATGAAGTGCTCTTAGTAAGGACTGCCCTGAATGCAGTCACTGATGAATGGGAGACCTTTGTCCAAAGCATTTTGGGCAGAGCACAACTCCCTAATTGGGGTGACATGTGGGCTATCCTTCAACAGGAGGAGATCCGGTGGATGACCAAGAGGGAATTCAACAACGAAAGTAGTAAAGTGAAGAAGGAGGAGGAAGAGGACGCAACCCTTGCATCAAAGGAACGACGACAACAAGGGAGGAAGAAGAAGGACCTATCAAAGGTCCAGTGCTTTAAATGTGGCAAACTTAGACACTTCGCCAGCACCTGTCCTAAGAGGAAGGACAAGGAATCTTCTGATTCCAAGGCAACAATAGCTAGAGGGGACAGTGGTGGTGAGGATGATGTGGCCATGAGCGCTCATGTGCCTCGAGATAAGAGGTGGGGCGATATTGATCTGTAGAGCAGCTACAGATAGGAGGCAAGATCCTTGAGGTGCCCAGACTCTTGCATCACGTACGAACTACGTGAGCCTTAAGACAGTAGCAAGATGACTGGAGCAGTGGGTGCAGAAGATCACAGTGAAGCAGAGGCAGAGCAGGGACACTGTAGAATAGAGCAACGCAGTGCATAAGCAACAACAACGTAGAAGCATCAATGCAGAGGCTAATGGGACTTCAGCAGCACAGAGGGGCAATGCTTACGTAGTGTAGAGCAGCAGCAGCACAGTGGCTTCAGGGAAACAACACAACGCAGTAGCCAAGGGAGCTTCAGTGATGAGATGCAAGCCGATTGACTTGTCTGTCAGTGACTAGGCAAGTGTCCTTCAATTTCTTACTTCTCAGCAACTGAGCTGCAGTGCACCAGTTGGCAGCACGATGCAGCAATTTGAGATGGAGTTGCAGTACAAATGTTGCAGATTTTGTGACAGAGACATGGGCAGCAGTGTAGAGAGCAGCATCGCAATAGATGAAGGGCAGCAGGCCAAGCATTAGCGCGAAGATCGATGCCAAAGACTAGGGCAATGCTTTAGTATGGAAGTTGCTAGAGCACACTCCTCGCTAAGAGGGACTGTTGAGATTTTGGGGTAGCATTGGGTGTGCTCTAGCTCGAAACTTTGTGGAGGGGTTGGAACACATGAGATCTCCAAGACCCAGAAAGCGTTTGGAGAATTTCATCTAGTGTAAAAGTTATTCAAATAATTAAATTTGTTAATGGGGACCCTATGTCTAACTTAGGGAAATTAAAAAATTAAAGTGAATTAATTTACACGTGATGAAATGTTCTAAGTGACATGGATCAAGCATTCTTTTAATCTGAGCTATCGATTAGAGATCAGATCAAGACCGTTGGTTTGCCAACAGGAAAAGTATAAAGGAAGGGCTTGGAGTCAGTTGGAGGACACACACGCAACGAATGCACTGAAAGTAAGTCGAATTTCTGGGGTGGGGTTTGCTGAGGAATTCAAAGTGAGTTTGCAGTGCAGTGAGGGGCAGAGATCGGTAAGGGATGATTTGATCCAAGGCCGAGAATATAGCAGCAGAGAGGCAACATTGTACCAGGGCAACGCAGAGGCCAATAGGAGGGACGCAGCCCAGCCAAGCTAACGCAAAGGCCTTCGGAGTGACGCAGGGGCAGCCTGTGCTGCGCAGAGGCTGCGATGGGCTAACGTAGAGGTTGGAGGAGCTGTGTTGAGTGTTCCAGTGGGCCAGAAAGGGCTCGTTATCTGTAAATCTCGATTGAGGGTGTGATTCAGCCATATTTTCTGTCTCCAAGTGATAAGGTATAGCTGCCGTGTATTTTCTCTCTAGTGAAAACCGTTTCTAGTGCCCAGCATGTTATATTCAGATTTTGCATAATAATAAAATCCTCTAGAGTTGTTGCACTGGTTTTCCCGCATTGGGTTTTTCCGAGGACATTTGTCCAAAAAATCTCTGTCATTTGGTCATATGTGCGTGATGTTCAGTAAAGATGTTCAGTAAATGATCTGTAATTGTGTAGGCTGCTATTTGTGTTTACTTCGAAGTTTTTCTGAATATTTAGTTAAATAACTTGTGTAATAAATCAAGTAGGAGAAGTAAATCAATAGTTAACAGTAGGGTTTCTATATTAAGGATTCATAAATTTTCACATACAATACAATAACTAAGTTAAGATGTAGAGGATCCAAATTTCATCACATAACCATATCAATTCTTCTTGCCAAATTAGTGGGGATTCTTGCCAATATATAGTTGATTCAATATGTAAAAGGTCACGTCTCTTTGTTAAGTCGACATATCATCTTGGATGGCCGACTTGGTCCCGGGTTTGACTCTTTGACTAAAATAAAATCCGAGAAGCATGAACATGCTTAACTAATGAAATAATAATAATAATATATTTTTTTTTTCTTTTTGCTTTTTACATAAAATACATTGTGATTCAAGTACAATTATGAAGACCGAACCTAGTTACACTTTTCATCACTCCCTCTTAACTAGGGAGGTATTCATAATTACACAATGGGATACAAGGATACTCAAATTGTAATATTCTCATAAGAAGAGTTCGGATTGATAAGCGGCTTCTAGCATCATCATCATAACTAACATTGTCAATTTGCGATATAGCAAGGCCTTGACTAACAAGCTCTAACTCTCCACTAGATTATAGCACAATGTTGGGAGGCTTACATTTGTACACCACCACTACCACCTCTCAAGGCACATACCCCTTCCAAATGTTCACCAGTTATGCCCTTACAAGACTATTCTTATCTTGGATTCCTAGTCCTCAAAGAATATCGGTCCTCTTCGACTGCTCTTATCCTGGGTACCTTGCCCTATCTTCAAAGAGTATCGGTCCCCGAGACTACTCCTATCTTGGATTCCCAATCCTAAAGGAGTACCCGTTCTCAGGACTACTCCTATCTTTGATTCCCAAACCTCAAGGAGTATCAGTTCCAGATGCTTATCCAAGCCTCCATTATCCCTACCAGTGCCTTCACTAGGCTTATGGTTGTTAGTCCTGGCCATAGTGCATGACACATGGAGAATATGGTGTCCATCAACACTCCATCTCAACTAGGGAGGAGATCCTTACCCGCTCTCAACCAGGGAGAAATAATCATAAGCTTCAACTTGTCTCATTCATCAACTACTTATTCTTCCATGGAAATCTTCGTAGTAGCTTGCAGGACTTCTCAACTCCTAATAGCATCACATCATATCGAACTTCGACCTTCCTGGATCTTGACAATTTTCATTCAACTTTGTCATCAAATGGTTCATATATCATATTCAAAGAGCCAAACTTCCTCACAACTGCTAGCACATATCTTCTTCCTTACATAAGAAAATTATGCCCTCATGCTCTTCATGCCATCATCTGTGTTGTCCACTCAAACCATGTGCTCCCAAATTGAATTAAACCAAACAACTGTAGGTACATTATATTATCTCAACTGCTATGTTTCTAGCGTCTACACATAGTTCTGCAATATGTCCTTGTTGAGATTTTGGGGTAGCATCGGATGTGCTCTAGCTCCAAACTTTGTGGAGGGGATGGAAAACATGAGACCTCTAAGACGCTGGGGATGGAAAACATGAGACCTCCAAGACCCAGAAAGCGTTTGGAGAAATTCCATATGGTGTAAAAGTTATTCAAATAATTAAATTTTTTAATGGGGACCCTAAGTCTAACTTAGGGAAATTGAAAAATTAAAGTGAATTAATTTACACATGTGATGAGAACATTCTAAATGACATGGATCAAGCTTCTTTTAATCTTAGCCATTGGTTAGAGATTAGATCACGACCGTTGATTTGTCAACGAGAAAAGTATAAAGGAAGGGCTTGGGGTCAGTTGGAGAACACAAACAATGGATCTAAGAGATCAAGTTCTTCTGACAGAGCAGTACTTGGACGAAGATCAGATCTAAGTGATTCAGAGAAGCCGTGAGGGGTGGATGCAGTGATTGGTCGGAGGACCAAGTGTACAATGCAGAGCAAGGGCAGCAGAGACGTAGTGGAGGCAGTGCAACCATCAGAGGGTGTGACACAAACCCTTGGGAGGGTGACACAGGCCCACGCAGGGCTCACACAGGGGCAACACAGTGTCTCCAAGGAAAGTCTGAAATTCAGCTGGAGACTAGGGTTTCTGAGCCGGCAGGGCTGAAACCAAACTCTGGGAGAAGTCGATCAACATAGAGCAGGGGTGACGTAGTCCCTTAGTCAGGGCCACACAACCTTACTCAGTGGCAACGTAGAGATTGCACAGAGCTAGCTGGGGTTTCACCAGTGGCTCATCCGGATCAGCCAGGACTTGCGGGAGTGAGGTAAAACTCACATTTTCTCTGTAGTCGAAGATTTATCTGTTGGGTGAACCAGATTATGGCACCCTAGATGTACTCAGAATATTGCTGCTTAATATAATAAACCCTCAGATCTGTTGCACCGGTTTTCCCGCATTGGGTTTTTCTAGGCACATTTGTCCGAAAAATCTGTGTCCTACACTTAATTAAATATGATTCTGAAACAAGGAAACTCAACAAGAAATTAATCACACATAGGACACTTTTATTTTGGACTAGTCCCCAGAAAAACCCAATGCGGGAAAACTAGTGCATCAGATCTAAGGGTTTGTATTATTATGCAGTAGCAATTTCTGAATACATCACTGAATACCTCAAGGGCTATTCAGTGACAAAGAGAAATACTGGCAGAAATAATTGTGAGTTTTAACTTTTACCTCACTCAATCATTGGAAAATCCGATTGATTTGGACATTGGAAAAGTTGCCCCTGGAGGTCTCTGCACAACCTTTGCGTAGTCACTGCGTAGGCCCTGCATCACCTCCTCTAGGCACTGCGTCACCTCAACAAAGGATCGATATGACTCTCAGAGTCTCAAATCTTGGCCTCTCGGTCTCACACCTCGGCTTCCGACTTATGAATCTGATCCGACAACTGAATCTCAGAAACCCTCTCAGCCACTACGTCGCCTCTGCATAGCCCTGCATGGCTCTGTGTTGGCTCTGCGCTGGCTATACTAGATGTCTCTCTACCTCTCCCTGCTGATGATTCTCTGACTGAGAAAACCTTTCTCTCTGGAAGCTACTCTGCCCCTCACTGATCTAAATCACTTAGATTTGATCTTCATCCGAGCATTTGCGCCGTCAAAAGAATTTGATCACTTGATTCACTCGATGTATCTTTGTAATTAACGGCTAAGATTATAACATGACTTGATCTTCGCTTTCTAGATCATTCTCACTCTGTTTTATTAATGCCTTTTAATTATTTAATTTCCCTCAATTAGACTTAGAGTCTCCATTAAAATAATTAATTTTTACAATAAAACATGAACCGAGTGGAATTTTCACAAATAGTTTCTTAGTTCTTTGGAATACCAGTGTTTAAGCCTCTCCACAAAATTTGGGGCTTAGAGCACTTCCGATGCTACCAAAAATCAACAATGTTTACTCTAGCTTGAAACCTAAAGCGAGATGTCTGCGCTAATAGATAGTCCAACCACTGGCTATGAAATAATGATCTTCAGTTAAAACATAAAATTAGAGCATTAAAGCCATCCAACATATACCATGAATCATTGAGCAAGAGACACCTTAAATTGAAACCCCAAAGTCTTTTTATTGATGCAAGAATTCCAACAGAGCTTAGCTCAATATAAAATATTTTCAACAACAATTCATTGTTACAATGAGGAGCTTGTGGCTTCCTTATATCGAAAAAATGATAGGGAATAACCCCTCCAAGTGGAAATAACGACTAGTTTGACTTGATCTCGGAGAATAACGACTAGTTGCTTCTTGATTCATGCCAAAATCAAATCCTATCCCTTGATCTTGAAAAAAATCGAATTTGTGGATGAAGGCCTTGTTCTTGGTCCAAAAGATTTTTTTTCCAACCTTTTTTCCTTGAAAAATGATCCTTGACTCAACCACCATAGTCCAAAGTCTTAATTTTTCTCAAAAAAATTAACTTTTCCTTTGATGGAGGACCTCAAAAAATTAAATTTTTTTGGACCCATGAATTTTCGAGGCATTTTTGATAATTTTCCAGTTGGTAATTAATTTTCCCTTCATTTTATTTTTTGGATAATTTATGGCTAATATTAATTTTTATTTTTGCCTGGAATTAAAATTAAAAGACTCAAGAGGGGATTCATTATTTTTCCACCCTCTAAGTGTATCTAAAGAATATTTTCGTAATGGTTTTATAATTATGAGGAACCATTCACCAAAAAAATTTCTAAACACAGTTTTACATCAAATATTACAACATCGACACTTAGAAGGGGAAATACACATAGACATAGAGCACTTGAGACTCAACCAAATTTTGCGACAAGACACATGATCTAGTATGAAAAATACATAGACCCGATAAAAACTACAACTCACCTAAGGCCTCGTCAATGAGTTCCATTGTAGCTTTGGGGTATATCTGAGAGAAAAACTCTGCCAATTATCCGTGTTTACAAACACACATAATTTGGGGAGGTTTAAAAACTCCCTAGGATGAAACCCTTTGAGAAGAATCATAGGCTTACCTAGGTGTTGTTACATGGCTTAATAGTCATACTAGAATCATTTACAATAATTTTGTAGAATTTGGGATTACAATGATGAAATTGACTTAAAATTTTTGATCCATTGCTTTATGCTTTGCTTCTCGGATTGTTGACATGTACATGGTCAACAAGAGGAATCTCACATCATAGTCCAAGAGTAAGTAGCTCACATTACTGTTCAGGTATAGGTATCTCGCATTATTGTTCTGTCACACCTTCATATTACCATGGAACAAACACACATCAAATCACAAACCACAACTTCCACAAAACTTTGCATCATTGTTATGCTAGGAAGAGATAACTTGGATCATTTGTTAAGCCTTCGCATCACTATCATGATTCAGATCACTGTAGAAACATAGAGGGGTAATGAGAATTGCTTTAGAACTTCAGGAGGAAAGCCCAAACTTCATCAAAAGAGAACCACAAAAACTTGTATTGACCAGGAGTATAGCCTCCACCAAAAACTTGCATTAACTCAGATCATAGACTCTGCAAAAACTCACATCAATTCAAGATATATGCCACAAGGATCTTGCATTATTTCTTCAACGGACTTCCTTAGAGATATTCCAACAAGAGTGATCTTTAAACTGCCTTTCCATCACCCTGGCTTTGATACCATGTTGAGAAATCAATAGGCAGGTAAAAGTGACGATTTCTCTTACTTGATAATTACTTGTGAAATTACTATAGGCTTATTACTATTACATTTATATTCTTTTTTTCATCAAGCAATTACCAAAATGCAAAAATATGAAGATCACAGAGAACAAGAGACACAAGATACAGGCTCCAAACCAAGGAAAAAATCCCACAAGCAGGAAACCTAGAAAAATCTCCTCTTCTTATAGAATCTGATCAAAATTAGATATCCAAGACCCAAGACCAAACTAGATAGACCACAAGGATCCAAGTCAACCCCTCCTTCCAAGATTCATCTTCCAACTTTTCAAAAGCTTGGATCAAAATTCTTCTTCCAACTGTTCATAGGCTCATATCAAGGTTCTCGTTACAGAATATTTGTAGTAGCATTATAGATCTCAGCTCTTCACAGTAGCATGACATGACTTTCTGCAACATACCTCACATTTCCATATTAGCACATCACAGGTCCCTTGTGGTAGTATATTATAGTAGCCTAGTCTTTCTACAGTAACATGTCACAGTTAGTATTTCTTCGACCTTCCTTATATCATAGTAGTCTATACATCATAGTAGTTCGGTCAAAAACAGAGACAAGAACTACATAGTCATGTCTTTGCCCTTCCATACATTAGAGTAGCTCAGTTAAGATGTAGAGGATCCAGATTTCATCACAAAACTATATCGAATCTTCTCTCCAAATTGGTGGGGATTCTACCAATATATAGTTGTTTCAATATGCGAAAAGCCATGTTTCTTAGTTAAGTTGACTTCTCATCTTGGAGGGCCGACTTGGTCCTGGGTTTGACTCTTTGACTAAAATAAAATCCTAGAAGCATGAAGAACATGCATAACTAATGAAATAATAATAATAATAAATTATTTTTCTTATTTTTTCTTTTTACATCAAATACATAGTACAATTATGAACACTAAACCTAGTTACACTTTTGAACAAGGATATCTGCTAACATAGCATGGGAGAAGAGGGGGTGTGATGGGTGGAGGTGAGTCACCTAGCAATAGACAATTGCTGCAAAGATCAGAGGCGAAGGTGTTGCTAGGGTCGAGGTAGTCACGGGCAAAATTATTAACCAGGGTATGGAGTTGATGGGTAGGGGATCTGCCACAACAAGCACAATTTTGCAGTTGTAGCCAACAAGAAGGTACGAAGGACAATACCAACTTGCCATGGAGGTCAACCCTCAAAGGGAGACAGGGAGACTTTACTATTCGAGGGATTGGTAGCAGAGTTTGTGGGTGTCTCAAAGCACCAAGACGAGCCCACAACTATGGTAGGACTTAGCTTAGTAGTAATGACAAAGAACAGGGAGCGAGAGGCTCTGAAGGTTGAGCAACTTGAAGGAGGTCAACCTTCAGGTTTAGGTTGGGAGGAGTAGTTGACAGATTCGTCCAAGTCTGTTAAGAAGGTTGTTCAGGAGCAAGAGGCTTTTAGGAACAATGCGAAGGGGAGTTGGACTTCGAGGATCTTTCTTGACCAAGTGGCAGAAAAGGCTTCCAGTTTAGAGGGAGCAACCAAGGCAACAAAAACAGGTCTAGTATCTAAGAGAGTTCTCGGGGGCAGAAATACCCCCCTCGCTAAGAGGGAGTGTTGGTTTTGTTAGTTTTTGTGGTGTTAAACAAGTGTTCTAGTCTTGATTTGTGTCTAAGAGGCTAAGGAACACGAGTTCTCCAAAACCCAGAAAAGGTTTCACGAGAAAAGCTCGTGAAATGCCTCAATTAAATTAATTGATCAATAATTAAAAATTGCCTCTAAGTCTAACTTAGGAAAGTTGATTAATTAATAGGAATTAATTGAGGATGATCGAGAATGCTCTAGAGACTCACATGGATCAAGTATAAATGATCTTAGCCGTTGATGAGGATCTAATTATGGTCGTTGAAGCTCTAGCGAGAGATTATAAGAGTATATTGATGGGATGAGGAGAGACCCACAAGTGAGGGAGCAAGAATTTCCCAGTGCACAATGATTTAGTGAGGGAAGAATTCGAGCCAGTGGAGGAGCTTCAGTGATTGAGGGAGCAACAAAGAGAATTCTGGAGGAATTTCCCAACATATTTACAGTGCCAGAGAGGCAGGAAAGAGGGAGGCCAAATTGTTTTGTAGAAAAGTCGTCCAGGTAGTCTGAGTAAGCCAAAAACCCCAATGCGAGTGTCAGGAAGAGATCGATTCAGTTGTTGTAGGTCGAGAGACCACCTGAAAGGAAAACAAGTCACCAGAGGCAGAGGGAGTCTGGATAACCCAGTTGGAGGTAGTTTCAGGGGTTGTCTAGAATTGCGTGGCGTAGCAGTGCAAGTAGGCCAGAAGGAGGAAAATTGATTTGCAGGAGAAAATTCTCTCCCAGAAATTTTTGGCACATTATTTTCCGGAGGATTGCCAATGAGGCATCCAGATTATTGTACTCAAATTTTTACCACTGCATAATAATAATAATATAAACCCTCATATGTTGCAGCGGTTTTCCTTTTGAGGTATTTTTGGGGACATTAGTTAAAAAATATCCGTGTTAATGGTGTGCATGAATTTCTTAGTTCTAGTTTAATTTTCCGCAGTGTATTTTATTTTTTTGTGAAGAATTGCAGTGAGAATTATTCGATATTAATCAGAAAATTAATAAACTAATAATCAATTAAGAGAATAAATTCCAGTAGCTGCAGTTCAAGGATTTTTCATAGATTTTTGTAGCTCAAGTAGGTATTTCTGCACAAGCCTTGTGTCTAGGCATGCAAAAGTCGCCCACATTCTCCTTAGAACACTTGGTCTAGGATGAGCAAGTTGTTGATGTAACTTAGCCTAAATCTAACTTAGGAAAAAGCACATGTTAATATGTTGGCTTATTGAGCTAATAAAACTTAGGAAAAGTAAAGTAATTTATTTTTGTGAGTAAGTTTTAATCTTAGCCATTGGTCTCAAGTGAGGCGAGATCTAATCTTGGTTGTCAATCACTTTGAGATTAGAGTTAGGGTTAGGGTTTTATCCCAATGTAAAGTTATAAAAGCAAGGCTAGGGAGAGGGCGAAGATACACTATATAGCGGTACTAGCCTCAGAAGGAGGAGGATTGTGATACTCTAGGGTGCCAAGTTCGAGGAACATGCAATGAACAACTAGGGAGACAGATCTAGATAAGCTAAAGAAGATTGAAAAATAGATCTAGGGATTGATCAGGTGGATAACTCCAGGTTTATTGTTCCATATGTAATTTCTCAGTTGGGCCATTATCCTAGGACGGGAACCCAAGTGGGTTCTGAGTTTTCATTAATGATGAACTGATTTGCTGGACATAAATCTGTGTGTATCATTGTGATTCAGATTGTTATTTGCTTCCGCTGAATAGTTTTTGTTAAGAACCTAGTTGTGTGTTTATTCAGTAAATTTTTATGCTAGGAACTAAATATTGGGTGTTGGGTTCAAGGAAATATAACAAGAAGCTATAAAAGAAAGCCTATGGAGAGGAGGAAGACACATTGAACATTGAGAGAGTAATTTTCTCAAGTGGAGAGTGAGAGTGAAAATTTCAAACTGAAATCTAAACAATTGCAGTGATAGATTTATTTCTCCTACTTATTATTTCAATAAGTTATTATTCAGAAATCTTTCGACAAATATCGAAATAAATACTACTGCAACATTCACAAATATATATGCAGAGAAATGAACAGTAGAGAACAAAAGCACAAGAATCAATCACATGTACACAGTTATTTTTGGACAATTGTCCCCAAAAAAACCCAATGCAGGAAAACTAGTGCAACAGATGAGGGTTTTATTAATTCTTCAGCAAATGATATCTTTACAGGGAAATATAACAACAGATAAATTCTAAAACATCCGAGACTGAATTTTTGGCTTACTCGAACAAGTCTCTGACACCCTGAACAACCCTTGTATGCTCCTGTGTCTATCTGCGTGATTCACTGCGCAACCCCAACGCTGGACTGCGTGAGTCTGCATGGAGACTATTGAGATTTTGTATAGTCGGTGTAGCATCGGGTGTGCTCTAGTCCTGAAATTTTGTGGAGGGGCTAGGACACACTTGATCTCCAAAAGTTAGAAAGGGATTTGAGAAATTTCAGTTGGTGTTCAAGTTATTCAAATAATTAATTATTTTAATGGATTTCCTAAGTCTAAACTTAGGAAAATAAAATAATTAAAGTGAATTAATTAACACGTGTGTTGAAATTGTCTTAAGTCACATGGATCAAGCAGTCTTTTAATCTCAGCCGTTGATGAATGATTTAATCTTGGTCGTTGAAGGGTGCAACGAAAAGTATAAGAGAAATGCTTGAGGGTCACTTGGAGGAGACACAGTTACAGAACTGAGGAATAGATCCGGAATTCTAGGGTGGGTTTGCTAAGAATTTCTGGAGGAATTTCCTGCAGTGAGGGATAATATTGGCCAAGGGAATGATCTGATTCCAGGGCCAAGAGTCAGTAAGAGGCAGAGGAGCAACAACAAGGATAACGCAAAGAAGCAGAGCAACAGCTACGCAGGTGTTGCGCAGGACAGCGCAGAGGCTCCAGAGGGTTTCAGATTTACGTAGGAGGGCTTCTAGGCCAGCGTAAGGCCTGCGACACCCTTCCAGGGGTTACGCAGTCCCTCTCTAGGCAATGTAGTGGCATTCTGAGGCTAGCAAGGCTGACGCTGGGGCTTCAGGGGCAGTGTTGAGGGTTTCTAGGGCTAGATCCAGGCTGAGTTCTGTAAATCTTGTTTGAGGGTGTGGATCAGTCAGATATTTGGTACTAGAACTTCAAGTTAGCTACATATTTGATTTCTTTTATTCTCTGTCGGGTCTTCCAAATCTGGAACCCAGATTTACTGTACTCAGAACTACTTAATAATAAACCCTCATATCTGCTACATCGATTTTCCCGCTATGGGTTTTTCCGGGGACTTATGCCCAAAAATCTATGTGTCACTTTGTTGCATGAGCGTATTATTTAGTAAATGATATGCATGTGTAGGCTGTAGTTGTGTTTATTTTCAGTATTTTTTGAATGTAATTTCTGGAAATAACTTGTATTAATTAAATCAAGTAGGAGAAAATAAACCAATACACTGCAGTAGAATTTTCACAGAAACTGTGTGGGTTCTCTGTGCTGTAGCCTCAAGCTGCCTCCAATGACCCACTACTGCCCTCCGTCCCTGATCTCGATCACCACTGACTCCCTCCTCCTTCTGCTTCTGCAAACTTCCCGCTTTGCAACTCTCCCACTGAAATCGAATTCTACATCAGAATGAATCTCCTTCAGGTACTGAGTGTATGTCTGGCTTATCTTCCAAATGACCCTCAAGCCTTCTTTTATAATCTTCCTATTGGAGAACCAACGACCCAGATTAAAAGATTAATAAATGGATAAGATTAAAACTTGACTTGATCCATGTTTTCTAGAAGATTCACACTCTAACTAATTAATACCCTTTAATTATTTCATTTCCCTAAGTTTAGACTTAGGGTCTTGATTAAAATAATTAATTATTTTAATAAGTCATGAATCGAGTGGAATTTCCACAAACTGTTTCTGGGTTCTTTGGAATGTTTTTTTCCAAGCCTCCCTGCAAAGTTTGAGACTTGGAACACTTTCGGATGCTACAAAAATCAACACTCCCTCTTAGCGAGGAAGGTGTTTCAACAATATGCCTGTTGCATGCTGTTGAAAAGTGTAACTAGGTCATTCTTCATGCTGACTATGTAATTATGTATTTATGTAAAGAAGAACACAAAGATAATAAAATATACTTTGTTGCACTTACTTCATCGGTTTCATGAGCAAGATTTTCTTATATAGGTTAATAGACTTCTTCTTGATGTCTATTAGGTTTGTGTCCTCTATGTATAAAATGTAATTAAGTCTCATGTTCATCTAGCAAATATATGCTCCAAGACCTTGTGGAAGAAGGACACCTAAGAACCCTCAAACTAGGTTGGAAGACTAGCTCACAACAACCCTCAATCAACGATGAAAGACAAGTTGTAGTTACAGTGGAGGATGCCGCATTAAATGCTGAAGAAATCACACCTCATGTCGGCCTATTCACAGTGGACAAGTTGGCCTAATACACAGCTTGATGGTCGGCTGAATATCTGGAACAGTCATATATATATACACCTGAACCTGCGGATCATTTGTACACATGTTTTTCGATCAACACAATGACAAATTTGTGGATAGTTCTGTGAAGAATTGCGGATCTCTTTAATGATAAAGGTGCGGATATAAGACAGGAAAAGGTGTGGATGAAAGACAGAATCAGGCTCGGATTTGAAACAGAATAAAATGCGGATGTAAGTGCGAATAACCTAAAGGGATATCATTTGCGGATTTGCACATAACTTGATAATAGATTTCAAGAAGAAATAATAATGCAGATGGTCAAGAAGCTATGCGTAATTTTGAGACAGCTTGACATAGAAGAAGTAAAATACAACATTCAAAGTGCAGATTTGTTGAAGTAAGTTCACTGACACAGTGCATGAAACGAGATCAATTTGAAAGGTGTGAAAAGAGATCGAGTTCTCTAGGTCAAGCGCAGAACAGTGTAGATTGTTATAAAGGATAAGAGTTGAGTTTTGGATTCTCTGAAGAAGCTGTATCAAGGTCTTGGAAGCATATCTAGGTCAAGGGTCTGAGTTTGGGTCATGGTACTTGATATTTGAAGTTCTATAAGAAGAATTCTTTGCGGGTTTTCCTCTCCAAGAGGGAGAGGTTTTTCCCTGGCTCTAGGAGCCTAATTTTCTATCTCATGCATTTTGATAATTGACTTGATGAAAGACTAACTACGCTAAAGAAAGAAAGACATAAGCAACTCAAGCAAGCTCACAAGTAATTATTAAGAAGAGAATTTGTATTAACCTCTAGCCCTGAAAAATTCTCAACACATGCTGCTCTAATTTTGAAGCACCCTCTGCGCTGCTGATCTCAGGACTTTGCCCCCCATTTGCTGCGCTATTGCCTCCTGTACTGCTGCCTTTGACACTGCCACTGTCATTGCTACCTCTATACCACAACTCCCTCTAAATACTGTGTCTATCCATTCCTGCTACTGGAAGGGATTCTTCATCATCCCCATCTTCTCTCTGAAGTAGACAAACTTTGTCTTCCCTAGAGCCTTTGTGAGGATGTCTGCCACCTGTTCTCCTATTGGAGTGTACTGCAACTGAACAACTCCATGTTGTACACAGTCCCTCATGAAGTGACACCTGATGTCAATATGTTTTGACCTATCATGAAACACAAGATTCTCAGAGAGATTTATGCAACTCTGATTATCACATAAGATGTTGGTCGCTTCCATTTTCTCCTTGAGTAGATTCACTAGCAGTTTCCTAAGCCATATGGCTTCACACGAAGCTGTGCTGGCTACCATATACTCTGCTTCTGCTGAACTTAGTGCTACGGACTTCTATTTCCTACTGCACCAAGAAGTCATTCTTGATCCTAGACTTAAACCGTACCCACCGGTACTCTTCCGATCAACTGAACTTCTAGCCCAATCTGCGTCAGTGAAACCACTCAACCTGACATCATTGCTACGTGTATACTTCAATCCAAGCTTCACTGTTCCTTGAAGGTACCTGAGAACATGCTTGGCTACTGCCTAGTGTGCCCTCTTCGGTTCCACCATGAACTGACTAAGGGTATTTACAGCATAACAGATGTCTGGCCTTGTATTTACTAGATACATCAATGACACTATGAGCTACCTATATAGCGTAGGATCAGCCTCATCATCTTTGGACGTGTCAATTTTCTTCCAGTTGGTGATCATTGGAGTTGTCATTTGTCTACAATCCTCCATCTGAAATCTCTTCAGAATCTTTGTAGTGTATCATCCTTGTCCAAGGAAGATCTCCCCATTCTGTTGCCAAGCCTCTAACCCCAGAAAATAGTGCATCCGTCCTAGATCCTTCATGTCAAATTCTTCAGCCAAATTCTTCTTGCAATCTGTGATGAGCCTATATGATCCCGTCAAGAATATATCATCTACATACAAAACTAGTATCAAAGGCTCACTCCCTACTCTTAGATAGTAGAGATTGGGATTTGTGTCACTCTTGATGAATCCCATCTTCTGCAGGTAGCTGTCAATTCGACCATACCAGGCTCTAGGAGCCTGCTGCAGTCCATATAATGATTTCTTCAATCTGCACACATGAGTTTTCTGATCATGTGTATCAAAACCCTCCGGTTGTTTTATATACTCCTCTTCTTCTATCACTCCATTCAAGGATGTCGTCTTGACGTCCATCTGGTGAATTTCCCATCCCATCTACACAGCAAGGGATATCACGGACCTGATAGAGGTGTACCTAGCTACTGGGGTGAAGGTCTCTTCCTAGTCAATTCCTTCTGAGCATACTCCTTAGCCACAAACCTGGCTTTAAATTTCTCGACGCTGTCATTTGCAGCATACTTGATTTTGTAGATCCACTTGGATCCTACAACTGATCTCTCTTGAGGTCTGGGTACTACTTCCCAGACATCATTCGTCATGATGGAACTGTACTCTTCCACCATTGCATCAACCCACACCTGGTGCTGAGTTGCTTCCTAAAAACTATAAGGTTCTCTGACTTGAGCAACCAAGGCTTGATACCTTTCAGGCTACCTACGCTGTCTCTTCTCATTTCAGGGGATTCTGACAAAGTCCTCTGCATCCTTCAGAACCTGTCGAAGTTCCCAACTCGTTCTTGCACTGGTAGTGGGTGGATCTACCTGCTCTCCCTCTTGAAAATCCTCGAGTGACACATCCTTTGGATCACTATGCCTTGGAGAGGCAACTAAATTTTCTGTTGTTGGTTGTTGGGGATGGACCAGAGGCTCTTCCTTAGACTGCGTAGCAGAAGGCAGCTCACGGGATCTTCTGAAGGCCTTCTCCTCCATGAACTTCACATCCCTTCACACCACCACTTTCCTACTCTCAGGAATGTAGATGCGATAAGCCTTTGCATTCTCGCTGTATCCTACCAGATATCCCTTTTTGGAAGTCATCTCCAACTTCTTCCTCTTCTCATTGGGCACATGGCAATAAGCTTGTAAATTTTTGTAGATGTTCTATGCTTGATGCAGCTTTACTTTTATCCCCAATATCAAACAACAATCACATAAACAAGAAAGTAAAATGTTGATAGAACATACCAATAGATCGACAGGATACAAGCCAACAATACACTTAACTTGATCAACAAAATATGTGTTGTGGTGCATCACGGTGGTCAACGGGATGCTTCAACCAGCAAATTCTCAATACGGTTAGCCAACCAAAAGTGTCACACAACCCTTTCAGACAACTATACCAGTCAACCCAAAGTCAACGTTGTCCCAGTCAACGATCAACGCAAAATAGCAACAGCAAAAAGGTCAACGCGGCCCAATCAAAATCAAAGGTCAACTTGGATTTTTGTGCCAATAAATGCGAACTTCAGAAATCGAAATTTTGAGAGAAATTAGGGTCAGTTTGACCATGCGTTGACTTTGGTCAACGCTAGTCAAATCTGCGCTGAAACCCTAGGTCAGTACAGAAATTTTCCTTCGCTGAAATTTCCCACGTGTGAGAGAAGTAGATCCTCCAAGGTGATCGAACCAACCAGATGATGAGAGAGAATGTGTGATGATGTGATGAGTGAAATTACCTCCAACGTTGACCTATATATATCCATCAATGAGGGTGTGTGACACATCTACTGGGGCCAATTCTGACTGACCTTGCACATAAGTGGATTTAATTTAAAATAAATGTTTTGTTCATCAGATCAAGATGATCTTTAGATCGATCTTGCACCTCTCTGAAAGAGGAATCCAATAAAAATATTGGCATCTTCATTTGAGCATCACAACATGGAGTTTGGAGCTAGTTGTCCAATAACACTCCCTCTCAACTAGGGAGAACTCCATCCACCTGTGCCATCCAAACATCGTGCATCACCCCGCTGTAACTTGCTTTGCTGGCTTCTTTATTTCAGAACAAAAGGGTGAGTCACAAAGACATCACTCTGGGCTAACAAATTCAGCCCAGAGGTTCGAAACCTCTATAGTACTCAAAAGAGTCACATACCAACCAGAAGTTGGTTTACCTGACCCGAAGTCAGTTAGAGGTCTGAAACCTCACTAGACTTGATCCCAGATCAAGTGGTTGGACACGTACCATCCTAGACATAGAGAGTACAACAATATCTCATGCATCCATCGGACTTTGCTATTGGTCTCTAGCTTTTCCCACCTCACTAGCCAAATGAGAGGTACTTCCCATGAGTCCGAGACTCAATGGGTAGGATGCATATGGGGCATAGATAATGAGAGGTGAACCAACTCAATATCATAATGGTGGGGCAAAAGCACACCAACAAGGTTCGACAAGCCTAGCCCTGTGGTTGCTTATAGCTCCGAGAAGCTATCCCCAAAGCCCCCCGGAGCTCTCAAAGCTCAACGTCCAACAGGACCCTCAGCATTGGGTCATTCCACGATACCAAGATTCTCACGAAAGGTTAGGAACTTAACCTTCCCCAAGGGCTTTGTGAGAATGTTCGCGACCTACTCATCCGTTCCTATATGATCGAGCCTTACGGCGCCTCGCTGTACCGTATCCCGGATAAAATGGTACTTGATATCAATATGCTTGGATCGATCGTGGAACACGGGATTCTCGGACAACCAAATCCCACTCTGGTTATCACAGTGGTATCTAGCACATGCCCGAACAACTCACTGAAGAGCTTTCGCAACCAAACTACTTCACAACAAGCCATACTCGTAATGTATTCGGCCTCAGCAGTGCTCAAAGCCACCGACTTCTACTTCCTGCTCATCCATGATATCGAAGCAGACCCAAGTGTGAAGCAACATCCAGATGTGCTCTTGCGATCCACCACACTGCCAGCCCAATCGGCATCAGTATATCCATGGAGTATCACGCTCCCAGCGATGTATCTCAGCTCATGGTTTATCGTGCCCTAAAGATATCTCAACAAATTCTTGGCACCAACCCAGTGAATGTGATGAGGTTCAACCATATGTTGACTCAAAGTGTTCATTGCAAAACATATGTTCAGACGGGTGTTCACTAAGAACATCAGGGCCCGTACGAGTTGACGATACTTAGTAGGATTTGCTAGCACAGGCCCAACAGTGCTGCCACTCAACTTCTTAAAGTTGAGCTCCATCGATGTCGACACAGACTTACTGTCCACCTTTCCAAATCTTTCCAAAAGCTTCACAATATATTTTCCTTGAGAAAGAAAAATCTCGCCAGGTCTCTGCCAGACCTCCAGGCCTAGGAAGTAATGCATCAGTCCTAGGTACTTCATCTCGAACTCGGCAACGAGGTCCCTCGTACACTGATGAATGAGAGGTCGTCCACATATAGCACCAGAATGAGAGGCTTTTCTCTATCAACCTTGAAGTAAAGGTTCGGATCAACGTTACTACAAGTGAAGCCCAGCTTCATCAGGTAGCTATCTATCCTCTCGTACTAAGCTCTGGGCGATTGCTTCAACCCATAGAGGGCTTTCTTCAACCTACAAACATGGGTGTCCCGATCCTGGACTTCAAACCCCAGAGGTTGCTCCACATACACCTCTTCCTTTATTGCACCATGCACAAATGCGGTCTTCACATTCATCTGATTAAGATTCCATCCTTGCATAGCAACAAGGGCTATGATAGATCGGATGGTGGTATATTGAGCCATAGGTGCAAATATATCATCATAGTCTACGCCTTCCTTTTGAGAGAAGCCACGGGCAATGAATCTTGCCTTGAACTTTTCAGCACTACCATCAGATCCATGCTTGATCTTATAGAGCCATTTCGAGCTGACAACTGCTTTGTCCTCCGGTCTTGGAACCACATCACAGACATCATTCTTCATAATGGATTCATATTCTTCGTGCATAGCATCCTTCCAGACTTGATGCTTTACGACTTCCTCAAATGATCCAGGCTTAGATTGTACGATTATACTCATGGCTGTTAGATACCCTTGGTATCTATTCGACTGCTTGCTTTCACGGAATGACCCCCTTGGGGCCATATGTCTCTCGGCATCTTCGAGAGTGTCCTTGAGCCATGATGGTTTTCTCTTCATTGAAGGAGGTGGATCAATAGGGTCCATCGGTCCTTCAACATCGGGCATTGTCTCATGCTTCGGTTCTTCTTGATTTCCATCCCTTACTTCATTATCTTGCTCAGAGTTCGGAAGATTGATTACTTTCCTGAGGGAAGCATCTTTGCCAAAGGTAACATCGTGGCATTTCTCCACTTTCCTTTGACCAAGCACATTGACTCTATAGGCCTTCGAAGTTTCGTTGTAGCCCATAAACATTCCCTTTTTCCCAGAAGCATCCAGCTTGCTCCTCTTATCTTTTAGCACATGAAAATAAACAAGACAGCCAAAAACTCTAAAATGTGAGACGTCAAGTTTCTTACCAAAGAAAACCTCTCAGGAGTTTTGGAGTTCAAAGCGGAATGCGGGCATCAGTTTTGTATGTACACAGCAGTGTTCGCAGCTTACCCCCACAGAAAGTGGTCACATAGCATGGCACGGGCAGCTTCCCCAATGGTCCTGTTCTTTCTTTCAGCAATGCCATTTTGCTCAGGAGTATATACGGTTGTGGTCTCCCTCTTGATGCCAGCTTCTCTGCAAAATTTCTTGAACTCATTCATCTCATACTCATTGCCATTATCAGTCCTCAATATCTTTGTCTTCATCCCTATTGAATTTTCCACTAAGGCTTTGAAGGTACGGAACCACATGAAAGCCTCATTCTTCTTCTTCAA
Organism: Pinus albicaulis; assembly: GCA_034641835.2. Taxonomy (NCBI): domain Eukaryota; kingdom Viridiplantae; phylum Streptophyta; class Pinopsida; order Pinales; family Pinaceae; genus Pinus; species Pinus albicaulis. Next base: position 616,190,650 of record CM076580.1, read on the forward strand.
GAAGTATATCCAGGTTTTGCGAGAGAAGTCATCTATGAACGTCATATAATAAGAACATCCTCCCAAGGATGTCACGGGCAGCATACCAGACAGATCATAATGTACCAATTGCAAGACATCAGATGTCTTTGTGACACTTGAGGGGAAAGGTCCTATGCTTTCCTTCAGCACAACCCTGACATACACCTTCATGATTATTTGTGAACTCAGGCATCCTCGTCACCACCTTCCTTACTTCGAGAAGGGCTTTGTAGTGAAGGTGTCCAAACCTCCAGTGCCACAGTTTAGTCTGTCGGATAGTATCACATGTCATCGCTCCCAGTGGACTTCCTCCAACTTGGTAGAGTGTATCAACTATAAACCCAATCGTTATAGCTTCCTTGAAACTCTTCTTCCAGATGCGCACTTTCCCATCAATGAATGTCACATTGAAACCTTTGTCTTCCATGGCTGAAATAGACACAAGGTTCTTCTTCAAATCAAGTACATATAGTACATCTTGCAAGCGGAGGACTTGACCTTGAGACAAGTGGAGGGTCACAGTCCCTGTCCCTTTCACGGGATATGTGGCATTATCTCCAAGGATAATTTTCAGATTAACATCCTTCTCAACCATATCAGAAAGTGCTTCTTTGAACCCAGTGATGTGCCTTGAGGCACCACTATCTATCAACCAGACATCCATAGTGTCAGGTGGAGATGCAGCAGAGAGGGCAGATACATGAATGAATTCATTTCTTTTATCATCACAACATTAGATTCCTCATACCTGGAATTTCTCGACCTTTTGAACGGTTGCCCATTTCCACCAGAGGGAGCCCTCCTCTTCCCTTTGAACCTGTTGTTCCTTTGATTGCCATTCCTCCAGTTGTTGTTGTTATCATCATCATCAGGAGAATCCTTCTTGAAAGGGCATTCTCTAGCATAGTGGCCAGTCTTGTGACATGTAACATTTGCCTTTCTTTCCTTGGGCCCCTGCTCTTCCTTTGTTCCTCAGACCACCATTGTTCTTCTTCTTAGCACGAGCAGTGAAGGCAACATTTCCTTCATTTTCATATTCCTTCATCCTTGTCTCTTCTTGTACGCATCTCGATAGTACTTCATCAAAATCAGGTATCACATTGTTATTGAGAATGGTAGTATTGAATACATGCTATTTGGAGGAGAGACCTCCAAGTGCAGTGAGAACCATTTCTCGATCAGCTATTGTCTCCCCAATGGCCAGAATATTATTTCTGATTTCAATCAATTTTAGAAAATATGATTGAACGGATTCATCCTTGCCTTTCTTCAGATTCTTCAGTTGGTTCTTGAAGAAAAGTACTTGATTTGCATTGTTGGCCTTGAACATACTGACCAACTTATCATACATCTCCTTGGATGTGTGTAGCTCAGATATGTAGGCTACCAGACTCTTATGAATTGAATCCCGGATCATCAGCTTTGCTTTGATTTCCCCCTTCTTATATTTAGACTTGGTGGCAGCAGGTGTAGTGGATGGAGGCTCTTGGATTTTACCATGCACATAGTCCATGACATCTTGGTCTTCCAACATAAGATCCAAAGTCATCTTCCAGACATGGAAGTCTTCCTTCCCAGTCAATTTGTCATCAGCTTTGAATCCATTGTAGTTTGAGGTACCCATGCTCTTCTTCGGTGATTGCTACAAACTTGGGCTTTGTCTTCACCTCAGCTTTGATACCATGTAAATTTTCATAGATGTTCTATGCTTGATGCAACTTTACTTTTATCCCCAATATCAAACAACAATCACATAAACAAGAAAGTAAAATGTTGATAGAACATACCAGTAGATCGACCGAAGACAAGCCAAAAAATACACTTAACTTGATCAGCAAAATATATGTGTTGTGGTGCGTTACGGCGGTCAACAGGATGCTTCAACCAGCAAAGTCTCAATACGGTCAGCCAACCAGAAGTGTCACACAACCCTCTCGGATAGCTATATCAGTCAACCCAAAGTCAACAAAAGTCAACGTTATCCCAGTCAACAGTCAACGCAAAACAGCAACAGCAGTCAATGCAAGCCGATCAAAGTCAACGGTCAACCTCGATTTCTGTGCCAATAAATGCGGACTACAGAAATCGAAATTTTTGACCAAGATTGGGGTCAGTTTGACCATGCATTGACCAAAGTCAACGCTAGTCAACTTTGCGCTGAAAACCCTAGGTCAAAAACAGAAATTCCTTTTGTTGCGTTTCCCACGTGTGGAGAAGAAGAGACTCCAAGTGATGATCGAACCAATCAGATGAGGAGAGAGAATGTGTGATGATGGATGAGTGAAAATGACCTACAACGTTGACCTATTTATGTCCATCAGTGAGGGTGTGTGACACATCTGCTAGGGCTTCAAGCATACATTTCAATTCTGGCCGACCTTGCACATAAGTGGATTTAATTCAAAATAAATGTTCTGCTCATCGGATCAAGATGATCTTTAGATCGATCTTGCACCTCTCCGAAAGAGGAATCCAATAAAAATATTGGCATCTTCATCTGAGCATCACAACATGGAGTTTGGACCTAGTTGTCCAAATTTAACATAGTTGTACTGCCAAAGATCCTAAAGTGACTCACTTCAGGCTTACTACCAGTGAAAACACTTTTTGGCGTGATCTTTCCCAGTGCAGCTTGAGGAGTCCTGTTCTGAATGTAGACAACTGTATTACACGCTTCAACCCACAGGACTTTGGGCATGTCTTGGTCATACATCATAGCTCTGGTTGCTTCAACAATAGTCCGGTTCTCTCTTTCTCCCACACCATTCTGCTCCGAATTATATGGAGTTGTCCACTCTCTTTTGATGCCTTCTCTTGCACAAAATCCGGTGAATTCTTTATCTATGTACTCACTGCCATTATCTGATCGCAATACCTTGATCCGCTTCCCTGTCAGATTTTCCACCAGAGCCTTAAACTCTTTGAATCGACTGAAGACTTCATCCTTGGTCTTCAAGAAGTAGATCCAGGTTTTCCTGGAATGGTCATTAATGAAGGTGACGAAATATTCGGCACCGCTAAGAGCTCTAGTGGACATCGGCCCACGGATATCTGAGTGTATCGGATCCATTGGAGTTGTCATGGATCTACAATCCTCCATCTGAAATCTCTTCAGAATCTTTGTAGTGTATCTTCCTTGTCCAAGGAAGATATCCCTGTTCAATTGCCAAACCTCCAACCCCAGAAAATAGTGCATTCGTCCTAGATCCTTCATGTCAAATTCTTCAGCCAAATTCTTCTTGCAATCTGTGATGAGCCTAGATGATCCCCATCAAGAACAGATCATCTACATACAAAACCAGTATCAAGGGCTCACTCCCTACTCTTAGATAGTAGAGATTAGGATTTGTGTCACTCTTGACGAATCCCATCTTCTGCAGATAGCTGTCAATTCGACCATACCAGGCTCTAGGAGCCTGTTTCAGTCCATATAACGTTGTCTTCAATCTGCACACATGAGTTTTCTGATCATGTGTCTCAAAGCTCTCCTATTGTTCTATATACACCTCTTCTTCTATCACTCCGTTCAAGAATGCCATCTTGACGTCCATCTGGTGAATTTCCCATCCCATCTGCACAACAAGGGATATCACGGATCTGATAGAGGTGTACCTGGCTATTGGGGTGAAGGTTTCTTCATAGTCAATTCCTTCCTTCTAAGCATACCCCTTAGCCAAAAACATGGCTTTAAATTTCTCGACGCTGTCGTTTGTAGCATACTTGATTTTGTAGATCCACCTGGATCCTACAACTGATCTCTCTTGAGGTCTGGGTACTACTTCCCAGACATCATTCATCATGATGGAACTGTACTCTTCCACCATTGCATCAACCCACATTTGGTGTTGAGCTTCTTCTCGAAAATTGTAAGGTTCTCCGACTTGAGCCACCAAGGCTTGATACCTCTCAGGTTGCCTATGTTGTCTCTTCTCATTTTGGGGGATTACGACAAAGTCCTCTGCATCCTTCAGAATCTGTCGAAGTTCCCTGCTCGTTCTCCCACTGGTAGTGGGTGGATCTACCGGCTCTCCTTCTTGCAAATCCTCGGGAGACACATCCTTTGGATCACTATGCCTTGGAGAGGCAACTGAATTTTCTGTTACTGGTTGTTGGGGATGGACCAAAGGTTCTTCCTTAGATTGCGTAGCAGAAGGCAGCTCACGGGATCTTCCGAAGGCCTTCTCGTCGATGAACTTCACATCCCTTCGCACCACCACTTTCCTGCTCTCAGAAATGTAGATGCGATAAGCCTTTGCATTCTCGTTGTATCCTACCAGATACCCCTCTTCAGAAGTCATCTCCAACTTCTTCCTCTTCTCACTGGGCACATGATAGTAAGTTGTACTGCCAAAGATCCTAAAGTGACTCACTTCAGCCTTACTGCCAGTGAAGACACTTTCTGGCGTGATCTTTCCCAGTGCAGCTTGAGGAGTCCTGTTCTGAATGTTGACAATTGTATTACACGCTTCAGCCCACAAGAATTTGGGCATGTCTTGGTCATACATCATAGCTCTGGTTGCTTCAACAATAGTCCGGTTCTTTCTTTCTCCCACACCATTCTGCTCCGGATTGTATGGAGTTGTCCACTCTCTTTTGATGCCTTCTCTTGCACAAAATCCGGTGAATTCTTTATCTATGTATTCACCACCATTATCTGATCGCAATACCTTGATCTGCTTCCTTGTTAGATTTTCCACCAAAGCTTTAAACTCTTTGAATCGACTGAAGACTTCATCCTTGGTCTTCAAGAAGTAGATCCAAGTTTTCCTGGAATGGTCATCAATGAAGGTGACGAAATATTTGGCACCGCTAAGAGCTCTAGTGGACATCGGCCCACAGATATCTGAGTGTATCAGATCCATTGGAGTTGTCATGGGTCTACAATCCTCCATCTGAAAACTCTTCAGAGCCTCTGTAGTGTATCTTCCTTGTCCAAGGAAGATCTCCCCGTTCTGTTGCCAAACCTCCAACCCCAGAAAATAGTGCATCCGTCCTAGATCCTTCATGTCAAATTCTTCAGCCAAATTCTTCTTGCAATCTGTGATGAGCCTAGATGTGTTGAGATTTTGTGTATTTGGGGTATCATCAGTTGTGCTCTAGGTCCCAAATCTTGTGGAGGGACTAGAGTACACTTGATCTACAAGACCCAAAAATTGATTTGGGAAATTTCATCCGGTTTAGGAGATACTAAAATAATTAATTATTTTAATGTATTTCCTAAGTTAAAACTTAGGGAACTTAAATAATTAAAGTGAGTTTAATTAAACATGTGATGAAATTGTCTTAAGTCACATGGATCAAGCTTTCTTTTAATCTTAGCCACTGATTCAAGATCTGATCATGGTTGTTGGTTTTCAATGAGAAAAGTATAAAGGAAAGGCTTTGGGTCATTTGTAAAGACACACGGAGGCAGAGCATTGAAGCTAAGCTGAGATTCTAGGGCAGGGTTTGCTAAGAATACTCACAAGTGTTTCAGCTGCAGAGAGGGGAATTTAGGCCAAGGGGATGATCTGATCCTAGGGTCTAGAATACACAAATGACAGAGATCAACTCAAGGACAAAGCAAAAGACTAGAGCAGCAGCAGCAGCAAGGACAACACAATCCCTCCAAGGACAGCGTGATTTTCAGCAGGAAACCCTTAGAGGGTTACGTAGAGACCCTCTTGGGCAGCGTAGTGACTGCGTCACCCAGTCTAGGGTAACGCAGTCTCTTCCGGAGCAACGCTGAGGGTTTGAGGGACTTCAGAGGCTTTCAAGGGCAGCACTGGGGTTTCTAGGCCCTAATCTTGGCTAAGTTCTATAAATCCTGTTTGAGGGTGTGGATCAATCATTATTTTGGCCCTAGATTAGCCATTAAGTTATAGATCTAGTATATTCTCTGTTGGGATTTCCAGATCTGGAACCCAGATTTGTATATTGAGAAAAATTCTTAATAATAAAACCCTCCAGCAGCCAGAGACCTGTTTTCCCGCATTGGGTTTTTCCGAGACTATTTGTCCAGAAATAACTGTCACTTTGTCTATGTGTGCATGAACTTGTTCTAGATTTGGATTGGTAGAGATCTGTTATGTGTTTTGCTTCGATTTTAACTTGAATTTATTCAATTAATAACTTATCTAAGTAGGAGCATAACCAGATTAACAGTAATAATTTCTGCAAAAAGTGTAAATATTCATAAATTTCTACATGGTATCAGAGCAATTGCAAATCTAGGAGGGTCACCAGCAGAAGAGACTGAAGGTACTAGCTGCAGAAAGCAACAAAAACACAGATCTGAAGGGACAGCGCAGTTTTCAGAGGCAGACTCATGCAAAGGGAAGGGTGACGTTGACTAACGATGTCTCCTAGCAAGCTCATACAACTATTGTGCAGAGGCAACTCAGAAACAGTGTTGGTTTGGTCTGAAGCCAACCAGTGTGATTAAGATCTAAATCTGTCAGATCCAAAAAAGACTGCAGAAAAGCTACAGAAATTCAGAAGACGCTGGTGGGGTTAAAATTCTGAAGTTTTCAGATTTTTAGCCTTAGCACAAGTGACAAAGAGCGGGAGGAGATCAACTTCTCAGAGAGTTTCTAACCAAAGGAAACTTGCAGTTTGATCAGAGGATCAAAGAAGAAGTTGAATCATAGTTGATTTGGTAGATTGAGGGAAATCAGTTGTCAGAAGGAGCAGAAGGTGCCTTTTTCACCAAGGGCCTTAGATTCATTTCTCTAGCAAAGAGAAAAGGAAGTTCTGACACATTATGAGCAGATAGCTCCTCATGGACTGCGTGATCAGGATAGGTTGGATGGCCTCTCAAACTTTTCAGTTTGGAAGGCAAGGATCCTGATAATCTTTGAGACCATGCAAAGCAAACTCTGGCCACACCGACAGAGCCGGATCTCCTTCGAAAGCATAAGGAGGCTGCTGGGCATGCCAAGCGGCTGATTATGGATGGTATCAAGGACCATATTGTACCACACGTAACTAAGAAGAAAACAGCTAAGGAGATGTGGAAGGCCTTGACCTCCCTGTATGAGGGAAAGTTTGTCCAAAGAAAATGATGACCAAGGGAGAAGACATGGAACATTTTCTCTTCAGATTGCAGTCAATTAGAGATCAACTGACTGCAACGGGTGCAACGGTGGATGATGCTGTGATAGTCAGGACTGCCCTCAATGCAATCACGGATGAGTGGGAAACCTTTGTCCAAAGTATCTTGGGCAGAGCGGACCTCCCAAATTGGGACAGCTGGTGGTCAATTCTACGTCAAGAAGAACTCTGCAGATTCACCAAGAGGCAGCACAACCCTGTATTGAGCAAAGTGAAGAAGGAAGATGAGGAAAATGCAGCCTTGGCATCAAAGAAGCAGCCAAAGAAGAAGAAAGATCTTTCAAAGATCAAGTGCTTCCAGTGTGGTGAAATGGGACATTTTGCCAGCAATTGTCCTAAGAAGAAAAGGGACAAGGAAGCATCTTCTTCCAAAGCAGTTGTGGCAGATGATGGGTCAGGAGATGATGCAACCATGAGTGCTCATGAACCACGAAGGTGGGGTGACATGGATATGTAGAGGAGCTACATGAAAGTGAGGCGGGATCCTTGAGCAGCTCATCTCTTGGATCACATGCGAGCTACAGTAGCGTGACAAGTGGAGCAATGGGTGCATAGATCACAGATGAGGCAGAGGCAGAGGCAGATCTGCAAGCTGGGAGGAGCAGCGCAGAGCAAAGCAGCAGCAGCGCAGAGGCTGATGTGACTTCAACAGCGCAGAGCAGATCTGCTTACGCAATGCAGAGCTGCAGCAGCACATAAGGCTTCAAAGGGACAGCACAGGGCAGCAGCAGCGTCATAGATTTCAACACAATGGGTTGATGTGACTTCAATAGTGCAGAGAGAGTTTGATTATGTAGGCGGAGTTGTAGCTGTGTATCGTTCTTTAGATGCCAGCACAAATCTGTAGCCTATGGAGCTTCAATGATGAGGATGCAGCCCATTTGACTTGTCTGTCAAAGATTGGGTAGGAGATTCAGTTGTTTCTCTCAACAGCTGAAGTTGCAGTGCAATAGATCAGCAGTGGCAGTGCTATGAGCAGCACAGATGCAGCATATTGAGAGGGAGCTGCAGTACAGATGTTGCAGTTGTAGTCGCAGAGTCATGGGCAGCAGTACAAAATGGCAGCAACAATGCAGAGTTGAGTGGCAGTAGGCCAAGCTTCAGCAGCATAGAACCAGTACTCAAAGTCATGTAATGCATGGTGTGATGTATTGCTAGAGCACACCCTTGATGTTAAAAGGGAGTGTTGAGATTTTGTGTATTTGGGGTAGCATCAGTTGTGCTCTAGGTCCCAAATCTTGTGGAGGGACTAGAGTACACTTGATCTACAAGACCCAGAAATTGATTTTGGAAATATCATCTAGTTTAGGAGATATTAAATTAATTAATTATTTTAATATATTTCCTAAGTTAAAACTTAGGAAACTTAAATAATTAAAGTGAATTTAATTAAACGTTTGATGAAATTGTCATAAGTCACACGGATCAATCTTTCTTTTAACCTTAGCCATTGATTCAAGATCTGATCATGATCGTTGGTTTTCAACGAGAAAAGTATAAAGGAAAGGCTTGGGGTCATTTGTAAAAGCACATAGAGGCAGAGCACTGAAGTAAAGTTGAGATTCTAGGGCAGGGTTTGCTAAGAATACTCAAAAGTGTTTCAGCTGCAGAGAGGGGAATTTAGGCCAAGGGGATGATTTGATCCCAGGATCTAGAATACAGAAGAGGCAGAGATCAGCTCAAGGACAGCGCAAAAGAGGAGAGCAACAGCAGCAAGGACTGCGTGATTTTCAGCAAGAAACCCTCAAAGGGTTACGCATAGACCCAAGGGGCAGCGTAGTGACTGTGTCACCTAGTCTGGGGTAACGCAGTCTCTTCCGGAGCAGCGTTGAGGGTTTGAGGGACTTCAAAAGCTAACGCAAAGGCTTTCAAGGGCAGCGTTGGGGTTTCTAGGCCCTAATCTTGGCGTAGTTCTGTAAATCCTATTTGAGGGTGTGGATCAATCATTATTTTGGCCATAGATGAGCCAGTGAGTTGTAGATCTAGTATATTCTCTGTCGGGATTTCCATATCTGGAACCCAGATTTGTGTATTCAGAAAAAATTTTAATAATAAAACCCTCCAGTAGCCACAGACCGGTTTTCCCGCATTGGGTTTTTCCGGGGACTATTTGTCCATAAATAACTGTGTCACTTTGTCTATGTGTGCATGAACTTGTTCTAGATCTGGATTGGTAGAAATTTGTTATGTGTTTTGCTTCGATTTTAACTTGAATTTATTCAATTAATAGCTTGTCTAAGTAGGAGGAGCATAACCAGATTAACAGTTATAATTTCTGCATAAAGTGTAAAGATTCAGAAATTTCTACAAGATGATCCTGTCAAGAACAGATCAACTACATACAAAACCAGTATCAAAGGCTCACTCCCTACTCTTAGATAGTAGAGATTGGGATCTGCGTCACTCTTAATGAATCCCATCTTCTGCAGGTAGCTGTCTATTCAACCATACGAGGCTCTAGGAGCCTGCTTCAGTCCATATAACACTTTCTTCAATCTACACACATGAGGTTTCTGATCATGTGTCTCAAAGCCCTCCAGTTGTTCTATATACACCTCTTCTTCTATCACTTTGTTCAAGAATGTCGTCTTGACGTCCATCTGGTGAATTTTTATCTCATTTACGCAGCAAGGGATATCACGGACCTGATAGAGGTGTACCTAGCTACTAGGGCAATGGTTTCTTCATAGTCGATTCCTCCCTTCTGAGCATACCCCTTAGCCACAAACCTGCCTTTAAATTTCTCTATGCTGTCGTCTGCAGCATACTTGATTTTGTAGATCCACCTAGATCCTACAACTGATCTCTCTTGAGGTCTAGGTACTACTTCCTAGACATCATTCGTCATGATGGAATTGTACTCTTCCACCATTGCATCAACCCACACCTGGTGCTGAGCTGCTTTCTGAAAACTGTAAGGTTCTCTAACTTGAGCAACCAAGGCTTGATACCTCTCACCCTGCCTACGCTGTCGCTTCTCATTTCGGGGGATTTTGACAAAGTCCTCTGCATCCTTTAGAATCTGTCGAAGTTCTATGCTCATTCTCCCACTGGTTGTGGGTGGATCTACCAGCTCTCCCTCTTGCAAATCCTCAAGAGACATATCCTTTGGATCACTATGCCTTCCAGAGGCAACTGAATTTTCTGCTGCTGGTTGTTGGGGATGTACCAGAGGCTCTTCCTCAGACTGCGTAGCAGAAGGCAGCTCACGGGATCTTTCGAAGGCCTTCTCCTCCATGAACTTCACATCCCTTCACACCACCACTTTCTTGCTCTCAAAAATGTAGATGCGATAAGCCTTTGCATTCTCGATGTATCCTACAAGATACCCCTTTTCGGAAGTCATCTCCAATTTCTTCCTCTTCTCACTGGGCACATGATAGTAAGTTGTACTGCCAAAGATCCTAAAGTGACTCACTTCAGGCTTATTGCCAGTGAAGACACTTTTTGGCGTGATCTTTCCCAGTGCAGCTTGAGGAGTCCTTTTCTAAAAGTAGACAGTTGTATTACATGCTTCAGCCCACAGGAATTTGGGCATGTTTTGGTCATACATCATAGCTCTAGTTGCTTCAACAATAGTCCGGTTCTTTCTTTCTGCCACACCATTCTGCTCCTGATTGTATGGAGTTGTCCACTCCCTTTTGATGCCTTTTGTTGCATAGAATCTAGTGAATTTTTTATTTATGTATTCACCACCATTATCTTATCGAAATACCTTGATTTGCTTCCCTGTCAGATTTTCCACCAGAGACTTAAACTCTTTGAATTGACTAAGGACTTCATCCTTGGTCTTCAAGAAGTAGATCCAAGTTTTCCTGAAATGGTCATCAATGAAGGTGACGAAGTATTCGGCACCGCTAAGAGCTCTAGTGGACATCGGCCCACAGATATCTGAGTGTATCAGATCCAATACACCCTTGGCTCTATTTTTGCTTCTCTGATATGCTGCCTTGGCATATTTTCCCAATACGCACCCCTTGCATACATCATCTCGTTTAGTGCTCAATTCTGGAACACCTGTGACAGTCTTCTGGAGAGTTCTCAATGCCCCATGATGCAAATGCCCCATTCTTTTGTGCCATAGCTCATTCAAGTCCATTTCATTTGCGTTGCCAACTAGTGCCATTGGAGAGTCAAGCTGTAGCTTGTACATTCTGTTGCTTCTTACCCCGATCTGTGCCTTCTTCTTCCAACTGGGGTGCTTGACGTAGACTCTATCGCCAATAAAGTAAACGTCATATCCTCGGTTTTGAAGTTGAGACAGTGAGAGTAAATTCATCCCCAAACCTGGCACATGCAACACATTAGTGGCCCAGATTCTATTTCCCGCCTCGATCTGAAAAACTACGGTACCTCTCCCAACGGGAGTGCATTTTGCTTTATTACCCATGGTTATTTTGAAATTCATCTGCTCTTCTTGGTAGTCAAAAAAATCAGTCTCGTACTCCAATCATGTGAGCAGAGGCTCCGCTGTCAATATCCCAGACATTGCAGTGCTTGATATGCAAGCAAAATCTTCCTCAAGTCTGAATGCCACTACAGAGAGATCATGATCGATCTGTTCTGTCGTGCTTCTTCTCCTTCCTAAAGAGTTGCGTGAACCCTCTTGCGTTGTTGCTGTAACAGTAGATTTCTATTCACTGGTAGATGCCCCCTCCCTGTTATTCATCTCTAGCTCTGATACCATTTGAAAATTTCAAATTGAAATCTAAACAGTTGCAGTGATAGATTTATTTCTCCTACTTATTATTTCAATAAGTTATTATTCAGAAATCTTCCCGCAAATATCGAAATGAATACTACTGCAACATTCACAAATATATATGCAAAGAAATGAACAGTAGAGAACATAAGCACAAGAATCAATGACATGTACACAATTATTTTTGGACAATTGTCCCCGGAAAAACCCAATGCGGGAAAACTAGTGCAGCAGATGAGGGTTTTATTAATTCTTCAGCAAATGATATCTTTACAGGGAAATATAATGACAGATAAATTCTAAAACACCTGAGACTTACTCGAACAATTCTTTGACACCCTAAACAGCCTCTGCATGCTCCTGTGTTTGTCTGCGTGATTCACTGCGCAGTCCCAGCGCTGGACTGCGTGAGTCTGCATGGAGACTGCGTGGGTTCTCTACGCTGCAACCTCAAGCTGCCTCCAATGACCCACTGCTGCCCTCCATCCCTGATCTCGATCACCACTGACTCCCTCCTCCTTCTGCTTCTGCAAACTTCTCGCCCTACAACTCTCCCACTGAAATTGAATTCTACATCAGAATGGATCTCCTTCGGGTACTGAGTGTATGCCCGGCTTATCTTCCAAATGATCCTCAAGTCTTCTTTTATAATCTTCCTGTTGGATGTAATATTCCCTTTTTTGGTGTCACCTACGACAGGGTTAGGTTGGACTTCCAGAGTTAGGAGCAGACAGGTCACAGTTACAGATTGGTGTCATCAGCAGGCTCAGGGGCTTTTTGGAGGAGTTTTGAGGAGTTTCTATGATGTCCGGTGGCATTCGCTTGATGTATTCCATCATCCGAGCAACTTGCCTTTCGTTCCGGTGCATTGCAACAACTTTCGGAAAATTGAGTTATTTTTGGGCTTAACTCAGTTAATTACACTCAAGGTAGCATTCCAGCAGGAATACATGATAGAACACCTTAGTGTGATAGCTCATTGGAACCAGGACGAGGATACCTACATGATGGGACGGTTGGACACGAGTTTCAGTGACTGGAAGAGACGTGGTAGCCGATTTACTCTTTTCTGTATTAAAAAGGAATATTTCAATAAGAGGAAAAAGTGCCCCATGAATAAAATAATAATAAAATAAGGCTCTAGAAGGCTCCAAGAGATCTATAAAAGAAAGGGAGGAGGCCATTGAGAGATATCTTTGGATCATATCATTTTCTTGTGTGAGGTTTGAGACGTGGTTCTCTACTGCAATCATAGCCCCAGGACAGAAACCCTCGGGTGATTTGTGAGTGTTGGACGGAAACCCAACTCTCTTTGAGGAGACTTCATTCAGAAGTTTCACAGAGCTTCAGAGATATTGGAGTGGGATCATTCAGATCTTCAACAAGTGCTTCGGTGGATTCAGTGGTAGTTGTTGCCGAAGGGAGAGTGCAACAGTTTAGTTTTGGAGGCCATCGCAGTGTAGCAATGCAACAGATTTTCTTGAGGCCAATTGTATTTTAGTTATCTTAGCTATCTTTGATTTCAGATTGTAACCCCAGTGATATTATAATAAAGCTGAGTTATTTTTCTGCATTATGGTGTTATGGATTTGCATGTACTTGTATGTTTAATTTTACATGGCAATCTTCTATTAAGTAGATGTTGATTTTACGGCATAATGTGGAGTTCAGTTATTTCCTGCACTTTTAGTTAAAATATCCCATCTGGGATATTACAGTGGTATCAGAGTGCTAATCTTGGGTCAGCCATGGGATTGATTTGAGAAGGCCAAGTCAAGGGTTTAGTCTAACTTTGGAGCGAATTTTATTGCAAGGTTCAAGGGTTTAATTTTGAAAGTGCCAAATCTCTCGAGGTCACACCCTATTGCAGAAGAATTTTCTTTCGTAAAGGAGGGACAAAAATTGTGCTTAGTATGAAGAGGTCAGAGATTTTATGGGCCAAATTTTTGTTAAAAAGAAGGAATGAATAACGAATTCGTGTTGTTGTGGGATCAGCAAGTTTAGTTTTGTTTCACTCCTAAATCAAAACGCTAGCTGAAAGCGAAGTATAAGGATCTTGAAGCCCATAGGCTAATCTGAAGGCGGGCCACTCGTTGACTAAGCGAGGAGAGTATCACGACATATGTGGCAGCGGCCAATAACACAGTTGTGATTGACGCCACACACCATGTGTGGGTCAATTCTGGAGATGGGTTGCACATGCAACTAAGTGCAATCAACCAAGGTTTTCATATGGTGCCAAGAATTTGTTCAAGCGACTGACTTTATAAATCAAGGACAAAATCTTTGAGCCGTCGAGCACCGGGGCCGGTCGCTTATTACAGGAAGCTGCAATTTCATTTTTTTTCGAGAGCCATTCTCTTTCGTGTTGAAAGCCAGACACCAACATGTTTGTCAAACTGTGGATAGTCGCAATTCAATGTCGCACAAGTTGATTTCCATCTGACCGAGTTTTGCATCGCCATTCCAAAGCATCAAACACTGTGGTCGTAAATTACCTCCCATGGTCACGCTAAATTAGTTTTTGTGCTGCCGACGTTGTGGGCACATTTGAGGTCTGAGTACACAATTCCTTGGGAGGCCGAGATTTATTACAGGGGAACATTACAGTAGCGACCAAGCTGCATTTATTTTCAAGCCACCTTCAAAATGGGGGTCGAATCAAGTTTAAAAATCAAGCGGTTGTCTCCAAGACTGAAGTGAAATCCCATTGCAGGACCGAAGTGAAAGTCTGTGGGTCTGGCTAACGTGTAGATGTCGCATTTCTGGGCATTAAAGGCCGAAGTTGAGGGCGTCCATCCTGGCAGGTATAACATTCGATTCAGTAATCGGTGCATTGTGCGTTGACCCTACGTGTAGCCTAGTCGTGGCAAGCGGCCCACAGTCTCAGGCCTATCTGTTGTAGAGATCACTGCAGGTGGGGGAGAGACGGATGGAATGCCACGTGAATGATTTTGGTGCAGCGGTTGCAGAATGCGAGTGGAAATTTGTAAACTAATCTGTCCTTGTGCCAACAAAGCTAAAAATATCCTTTCTAGCAACTATTCGGAGCAATTGAAAATCAGATGACCAAATGGGGGACAGAGTTTAGTTGACAGCCAGCCAACTGTAGCAGATATTATTGAGGACAAGTTCCAGGTTCTCTCATTCTATACTTTATCTATAGCCCTCTCATCAATATGCAATTTATGGATTGTATTTAATAATGAAATGAATATGTACAACTGTCCCAATAAACAGAGATGCATTTTCTCTGCTAATTGTGTCATTGGCATCAAACTATTGTCCTAAGTGTTTATTTTAGGAGGTTATATTCTGGTTATATATGCCCATATTATCTAACCAGGGAAAAGGCACACTTAGTAGACTTAGTGGTATCAATATCACTATTACAGTGGTCATCATCAGGAAAAAAATATGGATAGGTTCAGAGAACTTCTAAAGGAACTAAAACAATTAAATCAACCCAACAGCGTAGAGATTGGTTCCTTAAACTACCATGCTTCTTTTGACGAGCCAAAAACAAGACAGAATAACAGACCCTTCTCCAAGAAGGTACATAATTTGTTCCAGCAAAAGCATCCGAGGAATTTACAGAAGGAGAGAGAAGTGGGAAATTGGCTTTATGCACTTGGGATGGACTTAAAGAGCAGAAGATCAGAAAATGACTTTCCCATGTTGGAGAAACTGGAATCTTGTCTCCCAAAGATAGAGCAATCTGATTG
Organism: Pinus albicaulis; assembly: GCA_034641835.2. Lineage (NCBI taxonomy): Eukaryota > Viridiplantae > Streptophyta > Pinopsida > Pinales > Pinaceae > Pinus > Pinus albicaulis. The sequence continues at coordinate 616,206,190 of CM076580.1, forward strand.
GAGTTTAAATTGGGCTTTGGAGCCAACTATGCTTGCATTGGTACAAGCCAGATTCTTGGAACATCCAGGTGAGGGAGTCAAGCTTATAGCTGCCTCTTGTTTCAATGATATTTTGAGGATAACAACACCCTTTCCTCCCTACAATGATGATGTTATGAAGAGAATTTTCAGATTTATAGTGAGAACTTTTCAAGATTTGGACAACTGCGCAAGCCCTACATTTGGGAAGAAGCTTAAGGTTTTAGAAGTCATGGCCATGACCCGGACTTATGAGGTCATGATCGATCTTGAGTGTGATGGCTTGATTCTGCAGATGTTCCAATGCTTCTTCAACATTAGGAGACATCATTCTGACACAACCATAGCTCACATGCAGTCCATCATGTCGTCATGTATGGGAGACCGTGATGCCATTTATTGGGAGCTGCAAACTAGGTTGTTGAGCATTTGGAGGAGAGAGAAGTTGGTCTCACCCGTTTCTTATGAGCTAGCCCAAGGGCTAGTAGAGCAAAACATTGAACTTTTCAAGAGACAATTGACCAGGGAGGAATTGCTCTAGTTTGGTGGATCAGGCAACAGAAATGAACTGGGGAGGAAGGGACTTTGCTTCATTTGCAAAGAACCTTGGGGGCTTGATCACTCATGTTTGAGAGATGTAGAGGAGGTGGCAGAGGTAGAGCAGGTAGACGTTCCTTCGGTATGCCAAGATGAGGACTCTTCTTCAGGTGAGTCCATGGGATCAGAAGAGGATGCTTCTGGGGAGCGAAAGCAGTCTTGTGGAGTTGATGGCAGTAGGCAGGAGCTGCATTCTAGTGTGCAGGGTGAGCAGTTAGGGGACTCTACAGGAGATACTCTGGATGATGAGTCACTTGTGACGATTTAGCCAGAGCAGCATATGATGGAGCCTAAGTCAGCAGAGGAAAACACTATGCACATCATGCATGATAGGATTTTGAGGGAGAGCCAGATGGAGGCTCACAATTGAGTCTATGATGGATAGGCGGCTAACCTTGGGGTCAGCCATTGAGAAGGAGCAGTCGGATGCACAGACAGTGACAGCAGTTGCAAATCCATACCCTCTAGAGATGTTGGAGGTTGATGGGATCATTCTGCAGGGGGCTAGTAGATAGAAGGAGCATGACATTCATGATTAGGAGTGGGAGAAGTTGTTGGCGATGGTGGAGCATCCATCTTTGGGCCGACACATTGATGAGGTGTAGATAGATGCACATGCAGTCAACAGAGCTGCAGTACTTTCAGGGAGTAGCACTCTCCAGGAGTACTTTGATGGGGCTTGCAGTATATCTTGCCCACTTTGGCCCATTATAAAGAGAGGGACTTTCTTTAGCAGGTAAATCTCGTTCGCAAATAGGACAAAGCAGCGTGAGTTGATTATGGGCTGGCGACAACACTCCAGGAGTATTCCGTATGCAGTTGTCGCTACATTGGATTCTTCTTCCAGGATGGATTGGCGGGAGATCATGAGTTGGTACCCTCTTGATGGTATGATCTTCTTCGTAGGGAGCACAGCGGAGCAGGGGCCCTTAGACATGGTGGATGATACAGATTCCAGTTGGCAGTGGGGCACAGATTGACATTTCTTCAACATTCCATCCCGATTTTCGGAGAGCAGGATTAGCACTGGATTGAGTCAAGGGTTGGATTAGAGAGAGGTGATGAGTTGGTACACCGTTGGTGGGGCATCTTACACAGTCATAGCCACAGCACAGCAAGAGTTGTGGTTTTCACCTCCTAGAGCATTAGTTATACGCAGAGGTAGTGCGCAGTCCGAGTCGAGGGACTTGGGCGATGATTGGCCATGGTGGCGTTGGGATCCGAGAGGATTGTTTGATGACGAGTACAGGGAGATCAATTTGAGATCCCAACATTGATGGGACTATTCTAGGTGGCTTGACACAAACACACATTAGCACTAGGGGGTTTGTATGGGATTCAAGCATTGGGTCTCAGTGGCGACCAGCCAACAGAGTGGCCCACATATTTGGATTGCTTGAGGGCAAGCAATCTTGGGGCAGAAGGTCTGTAATATTCCCTTTTTTGGTGTCACCTACGACAGGGTAGGTTGGACTTCCAAAGTTAGGAGCAAACAAGTCACAGGTACAGATTGGTGTCATCCGCAGGTTCAGGGGCTTTTTGGAGGAGTTTTGAGGAGTTTCTATGATGCCCGGTGGCATTCGCTTGATGTATTCCATCATCCAAGCAGCTTGCCTTTCATTCCAGTGCATTGCAACAACTTTCGGAAAATTGAGTTATTTTTGGGCTTAACTCAGTTAATTATGCTCAAGGTGGCATTCTAGGAGGAATGCATGATAGAACACCTTAGTCTGATAGCTCATTGGAACCGGGACGAGGATACCTACATGATGGGATGGTTGGACACGAGTTTCAGTGACCGGAGGAGACGTGGTAGCCGATTTACTCTTTTCTGTATTAAAAAGGAATATTTTAATAAAAGGGAAAAGTGTTCCATGAATAAAATAATAATAAAATAAGGCTCTAGAAGGCTCCAAGAGATCTATAAAAGAAAGGGAGAAGGCCATTGAGAGATATATTTGGATCATATCATTTTCTTGTGTGAGAGGTTTGAGACGTGGTTCTCTACTTCAGCTGTAGCCCCAAGACGGAAACCCTCAGGTGATTTGTGAGTGTTGGACGGAAACCCAACTCTCTTTGAAGAGACTTCATTCAGAAGTTTCGCAAAGCTTTGGAGATATTGGAGTGAGGATCATTCAGATCTTCAACAGGTGCTTCAGTGAATTCAGTGGTAGTTGTTGCCGGAGGGAGAGTGCAGGAGTTCAGTTTTGGAGGCCATCGCGGTGTAGCAGTGCAGCAAATTTTCTTGACGCCAGTTGTATTTCAGTTGTCTCAACTATCTTTCATTTCGGATTGTAACCCCAGTGATATTATAATAAAGATGAGTTACTTTTCTGCATTATGGTGTTATGGATTTGCATGTACTTGTATGTTTAATTTTACATGGCAATCTTCTGTTAAGTAAATGTTGATTTTACGGCATAATGTGGAGTTCAGTTATTTCCTGCACTTTTAGTTTAAATATCTCATCCGGGATATTACATTGGAGAACCAACGGCCTAGATTAAAAGATTAATCAATGGCTAAGATTAAAACTTGACTTGATCCATGTTTTCTAGAAGATTCACACTCTAACTTATTAATACCCTTTGATTATTTCATTTCCCTAAGTTTAGACTTAGGGTCTTCATTAGAATAATTAATTATTTTAATAAGTCATGAACCGAGTGGAATTTCCACAAACTGTTTATGGGTTCTTTGGAATGTTGTTGTCCAAGCCTCCCTGCAGAGTTTGAGACTTGGAACACTTTCGGATGCTACAAAAATCAACAGAGAGAGTCGAGGGTAAGGAGAACGAAATGTTGTAGTAGGAAATTCTAGAAGAAACTTAATGGGATTGAGATCTTGGAGAGGCGAATTTGCAGGTGAGCTAAAACTCATTTCAAGGGCTTTGTGCAAGGGGGATGTACAAGTTACAGCCTGGGTGGGGGCGAGATATTCTTCTAGCGCATGGGACCAACAAGGCTAAGAGAGAGGAGGCCGATCTACAGATTAGAGAAGCCAATTTTTCCAGGGGCTAAAATATTCCAAGGATCGAGTTTTCCAGGGGCCAAAAATTTTCCAGTGGGCCAAGATTTCCAGGTTTCGTTTTTGCTGTATAAATTCACTGTCGACCATTTTCTCTATTAGGGAGCCTTTATTCTTTCTGAGTAATAGAAGTGAAGAGTAAGTTGGAGGGTTTGAAAATTTTGCTGTGTGATTGATTTTCTACTTGTGCTTTTGCTACATTTTATTGTTAAAATATCAGTTTATTTTTATTCAAAAATTCAAAAAATTAAATTACTAAGTTAAATATTTTTTTGGGAATAAAATATTGTTCGGATTATTAAATCAGAGATGGTATTCTAAGAAATTTAATATTGCACTGTTAGATTCAGTGTAAATTTATGTAGATGTTCTATGCTTGATGCAACTTTACTTTTCACTACAGCATCGTCTCATCCTTCGGTTCCTCTTGATTTCCAGGCCTTGCTTCATTATCTTCCTCAGATCTCGGAAGATTGACTACTTTCCTTAGGCAAGCATCTTCATCAAAGGTGACATCGTGGCATATCTCCACTTCCCTTTGACAGGCACATAGACTCTATAGGCCTTCAAAGTTTCACTGTAGCCCACAAACATTCCTTTCTTCCCAGAAGCATCCAGCTTGCTCCTCTTTTCTTTCGGCACATGAAAATAAACAGGACATCCAAAAACTCTAAAATGTGAGACGTCAGGTTTCTTACCAGAGAAAACCTCTTCAGGAGTTTTGGAGTTCAAAGCAGAATGCAAGCATCGGTTTTGTATGTATACAACAGTGTTCGCGACTTCTCCCCATAAAAACTTCAGTAGACCTCGGTCACATAGCATGGCACGGGCAGCTTCCACAATGGTCCTGTTCTTTCGTTCAGCAACGCCATTTTGCTCAGGAGTATAGATAGTTGCGGTCTCCCTCTTGATGCCAGCGTCTCTGCAAAAGTCCTTGAACTTGTTTGTCTCATATTCAGTGCCATTATTAGTTCTCAAAATCTTGATCTTCTTCCCTGTCATATTTTCCACCAAGGCTTTGAAGGTATGGAACCACATGAAAGCCTCATCCTTCTTCTTTAAGAAGTATATCCAGGTTTTGCGAGAGAAATCATCTATAAACTTCATATAATAAGAGCATCCTCCCAAGGATGTCACGGGCAGCATACCAGATAGATCAGAATGGATCAATTGCAAGACATCAAATGTCTTTGTGACACTTGAGGGGAAAGGTCCCCTTGTATGCTTTCCTTCGGCACAACCTTTACATACACCTTCATGATTATTTGAAAACTTGGGCATCCCTGTCACCACCTTCCTTGCTTCGGGAAGGGCTTTGTAGTGAAGGTGTCCAAACCTCCGGTGCCATAGTTCAGTCTGTCGGATAGTATCACATGTCATCGCTCCCAATGGACTTCCTCCAACTCGGTAGAGTGTATCAACTCTAAACCCAATTGTGATAGCTTCCTTGAAGCTCTTCTTCCACATGCGCACCTTTCCATCAGTGAATGCCACATTGAAACCTTTGTCTTCCATGGCCGATATAGACACAAGGTTCTTCTTCAAATTAGGTACATAGAGTACATCCTGCAAGTGGAGGACTTGACCTTGAGGCAAGTGGAGGGTCACAGTCCTTGTCCCTTTTACGGGATATGTGGCATTATCTCCAAGGATAATTTCCAGATTAATATCCTTCTCTACCATATCAGAGAGTGCTTCCTTGAACCCAGTGATGTGCCTTGAGGCACCACTATTTATCAACCAAACATCCATAGTGTCAGGTGGAGATGCAATAGAGAGGGCAGATACAAGAATATATTCATTTCTTTTATCAACAACATTTGATTCCTCATACCTGGAGTTTCTTGACCTTTTGAAAGGTTGATCATTTCCACTGGAGGGAGCCTTCCTCTTTCCTTTGAATCTGTTGTTCCTTTGATTGCCATTCCTCCGATTGTTGTTGTTGTCATCACCATCGGGAGAATCCTTCTTGAAAGGACATTCTCTAGCATAGTGACCTGGCCTATGACAAGTGAAACACTTGCCCTTCTTTCCTTGGGCCTCTGCTTTTCCTTTGTTCTTTGGACCACCAAAGTTCTTCTTTCTAGAATGAGCAGCGTAGGCAACATTTCCTTCATTTCCATACTCCTTCATTCTTGTCTCTTCTTGAACGCATCTCGATAGTACTTCGTCAAAGTCAAGTTTCACATTATTATTTAAAATGGCAGTGTTAAACACATGCCATTCGAATGGGAGCCCTCCAAGTGTGGTGAATACCATCTCTCGATCAGCTATTGTCTCCCCAATAGCCAGCAGATTGTTCCTGATCTCGGTCAACTTCAGAAAGTATGATTGAACATACTCATCCCTGCCTTTCTTTAGATTCTTCAATTGATTCTTGAAGAATAGTACTTGATTTGCATTGTTGGCCTTGAACATGAGGACCAACTTATCATACATCTCTTTGGATGTGCCTAGCTCAAAGATGTAGGCCACCAAACTCTTATGAATGGATTCCCTGATCATCAACTTTGCTTTGATCTCCCCCTTCTGTACTTTGTTTTGGCAACAACAGTAGCAGTGGATGGAGGTTCTTGGATTTTACCCTGCACATAGTCCATGACATCTTGATCTTCCAATTTAAGATCCAATATCATCTTCCAAGCATGGAAGTCATCCTTCCAAATCAATTTGTCCTCCTCCTTGAAGCCATAGTTTGTGGAACCCATTTTCTTCTTCGGTGATTGCTACAAATAAGGCTTATCTTCACCTCAACTCTGATTCCATGTAAATTTATGTAGATGTTCTATGCTTGATGCAACTTTACTTTTCACTACAGCAATCACATAAACAATCAAGTAAAATGATGATAGAACATACCAGTAGATCAACAGAAGACAAACCAGAAACAGATAAATGTGTTGGTGCGGTACGACGGTCACCAGGATGCTTCAACCACCAAAGTCTCCTTGGTCAGCCAACCCAACATGTGTCACAACAGCCCTCAAAACAGCCACACAGTCAACTCAAAGTCAACCCCAGAAAAGTCAACGCAAAACAACAAGTAAAAGTCAATGCAGCTCGGTCTTCGGTCAACCTTTGACCTCGATTCTTGTGCCAAAATGTACGGCCTGCATAAATTGAAGTCTACACCAAAAATCAACTCCTTTGGACCATGTGTTAACCAAAGTCAACGGTGGTCAAACCTACGTGGAAACCCTAGCTGTAGCAGAATTCTCTTTGTCCTTCTTTCCCACGTGTAAACCGAAAACTGCCTCCAAGGAGCTCAAACCAATCAAAAGAGGAGAGATGATGTGTGAGGATGAGATGAGTGAAATGTCCTCCAATGTTGACTCTATTTATATCAATCACTGAGGGTGTGTGACACATTTGCTGGGGGTGTAAAACCTTAAGGCCAACCTGCACATATTTTGAAAGTATTAAAAATAAATTCAAAATAAATGTTCTGCTCATTGGATCAAGATGATCTTTAGATCGATCTTGCACCTCTTCGAAAGAGGAACCCAATAAAAATATTGGTGTGTTCATCTGAGCATCACAACATGGAGATGGACCTAGTTGTCCAATTTTAACATTCAGCTCCATGGTCCACCTTAGAATACAGGTAAAATATGAATGTCAAAGTGTTTAATATCATGTGGTTAAAACCCTCGAAGAGGGAAATAGTCCACGGCCTGAGCCAACGCGGCCACTTCAAGTAATTTATTAATATAAAAAGAAAGGTTACATATGTTTCTCTCATAAATGGTTACCGGACAAATGACCCTCCATGCTCTTTAAATAGAGATCATGGACCAATCGAGTGTTAAGCCATAGATCAAGTGTCGTTAATACCGAGGAGAGAGTGAACCTTCGGATCACTACAAATCGTGATCGTCGGATTATAAGTTACAAATGTACATAGTAAAGAAACACACTTTACTTAACTCTACACTAGACCAAGTTATACTTAACTATTTCCTATGTGTCAGAATATCCTAACATCCCCCCTTAAGAACAACTTGGGATAGGATTGAAGGATTTACAAAGGTGACACAAAAGGAGCCTATTTCCTATGTGTCAAAATATCCTAACATTCTCAGTCCCTTTCCTTACTTGGGTGATGGAGTATTTAGGGCTAAATTGAAGAGAAATACAATTTATGTTTGGATTAATGGGGAAAACCTTAGTTTTCACTTGATAAACCCTATTTAATTTTTTAATTATATGAGGGGAACTTGATAAACATGTCCAAATCATTTGTTGGAAATCAAGAAGTTTTAAATAAATTGGTCCAGGTCTTTGATGTTGTCAGTAGTAATTATATGTAGTGCTTGCTTATGACAATATTCTAGAGGCAGATTAAGATGAGAAGTAACTCAGGCAACCATGGTAAACTGAAAACCCAGCATAAAGCATTCTTGCGTTCTAAGTTGCGGGTACTCTGACAACCATGGCATTCCAAATCTTTATGCTGTCTGGGATCAGTACGGGCAATCTTGCTTAGCACAAATAACTTAGAATAATTGAACGGGCAAGTAGCTCAGACAACTATGGGAAAGCAAGGTTCCTATTATAATGGATTCTTCTGTCCCTGTGATGTTGGCACTTTAAATCTAGTGGGTTGGGCCACAGTAAGTTTTGAGTAGAATAAGTTATGCCATCTCAAGGAGTTTCATTACTGATATTGCAATTAAATGATAGATATTTGCCTCTTTTCCCTACTTTTCCAGTCATCTTTATAGGAAGATCCTAATTGTCAAAATTCTACAATGTATCTTGTCCCAACATTATATACCAGGTATAAGATTCTGGGAAGTATGATTTCAGTCATTCTGTATGAGTTGAATGCAGTGTTATTATTTATAGTCCAGGTAAAGTTTAACCATTGCTTATATAAATTTATATGTTTCTTTTATTCTGTCATGATCATGTCTCTCATCGATAACTGGAATTGATAGGTTCTCTTTAGAGTGACATGCGGTTATATTCAGTTTTCAACTTGGATTTATTTTTAATATACTTCCATGTACTTGAGCTTTGCAATAAACTCGACATGAAATTGCTTATTCATTTGGGAGCTCTTTAATCCTTATTGATGTCTAAGATCATTATCTGTGTCATATTTTATGACAGGCTGAATTTCAAAACGTAAGTAATGTGGTTGAGAGATTTGGCAAATGTTCATGTTTGACAGCCTCCATTGCTTGGAAGCCCCATGCCAGTGCTATTCAACAGCCTGCATTTATTTTAGGCTTCAACTCAAATCTACCACAGTTCAATGCTGCAAAGGTAGGTAGACTTGGTTGATTAAAGTGCATGGATCTCCTCTTTGTTGAATTAAGACCTTATGCAGTTCCTTGATGAGTTCTTTTAATTATAAATATAATAGTGGTGGGTTATGTTTTCTGTTATTATTACCATTTTGTATGTGTTGCAAAAATCACAAAATTATCACTGACATCACAATGTTCCCTAATCAGAGATAAACTCACTGGCAAAATTTGCAATTTTTTCCAATTTTGAAAATTTTGCATATATATCAGCAATATATTGCTAAAAAATGGAAAATATCAGCTGAGGGAAGAAAATTTTGGATTTTTTTGGTCAGTTTGAACTTTGAAGAGTGAAATCATGGGATTGAGAACACAGAGGTTACTCACTTTCACATATGCCCATAATAGGGCTAGAGGGAGGCAATTTCTTTAGATGTTTAAAAAAATTGAAATGAATATTTTTGTATTTTTTTTTAAGTTTGCAATATTTTCCAGTATTTTCCCAGATGTTGCCGATAAGTTTTCTGGACTATCGGAAAATATATTTGCCAACACAATGTTTGCAACATTGGTTTACATTATTTGTTTGTTTTTTAGAAAAGTTTAGCAAGACAAAGATTGTATATTTTATTATAATTGAAATTAGCTACAGCATCTGAGTATTTGGCCACTCTTGGAAGTTTTCCATCGATGAGGTGGTCTCTGTTAGAAGTAATAGTTGCTCACAAACCTTTGGGTTTCACTTGTAATTATAATAATTTCTTATTCTAATAGATAGAAGCTCGATAGTAGTTTTGCAAAAGATTTCAGTTATGGGTGTTTTTTTCGATTTTTTCGAGTTTTTTAGGTCTTCGATTTTTTAGGCACAAGGTTGTGCATGCTTAGTTTTGTTGATTTTTTCTTTATTTTGTCGATTTCTAGAGTTGATGATCCTTGCTGACTTTATGTTGGTGTTGAATGATGCAGAACTCCTTAATAGAATCCCTTTTTAACTAAAGAACATGTTTTCATCATGGAACATGTATATGCTCATATGCTTAGGGTTATGAAGAAATTGGATAATATTGAGCCAAGGTTTTTACTTTTATCCTTTTTGGAACTTAAAATAATTGGGGCCTTACAATTTGTATTTTGCTTGGTGAAGGAAATTTATCTATGTTCCACAAAGTTTTTTGGATGTAGGGACATAGGAGTGAGAAAACACATTGGGCGGACATTTGGAGACAACCCCTAAATTATAGGAAGTGTCATAGGGGACGTCAGGGTCCCTAGCGTTGGGACCCCATCTCCAAAATCATTAAAAAATAGAATATAAAGATATGAAAATATAAGTGATAAGTTGGTTTGGGGAGTTTGATAAAGGAAGGCAACTCAGATAATGTGATTTAGGTTTAGTTTTTTCTTTTTCTTTAATCTTTTTCTATTTTTTCAAGTTAAATTTTGGGGTGGTGACCATCTTGGCATCCTTGATTTGGAGGGGGGGGCTGACCAGGGATTCCCTACACTAGTTCTCCTTTTCATACAAAAGGTTACACACTACATTTCACCTAGTTTCACATTTTTGGGGACACGGAGAAACATTTCTTTTAAGCTTGTCCATCCCAGGTGCGTGGGGAGCATCCCCTCCACCCTGGGGAGCATGAACCCATGTAACACTGCAATTTATTGTTCTTGTGATCAAATTGATCTTTTGTGTACTAGAAGCTTCACTGAATGTTCCAGGATAGTCATACAATATAATCATATAATATATTCGTTCATAGTCATACAATATAATCATATAATATATTCGTTCAAAAATTATGGTAAGCTATTATTATGCAGTTGTACATTCAACACACATTTTTGCTTGTTTGGATCTTGTCTTTGTGTTATTAGCGCTGAGAAAGATGCCCTGATTGCACTCTTAGATTTTTGTACATATTTTTGTATAATATGAGATGTAGTTCTTAAAAACAAATTAATTGTACATTCATCTATGTATCTCCAAAATGGGCCTTAGTGTATAAGCTGAATTAACGTTTTGAGGTATTTGATCTGATTGTTACATATGTGTTGATGTTATCATGCTAGACATTTTAAACGATTCAAGATGGTGAAAAATTTATAGTTTGACCATTGTGACTGAAGGCTAAAACTCCTGCTGGAGAAATGTTTTGCATATATTCACATTCTAAGTAGTAAAAATACCAACCTCTTATTTAAATCGAGCACTAACTTTTTAATTTCTATAGATCTGGGAGTTTATGGATGTTCATCAGCGTTGGCATCCAATTGCTGAGTTAGTAGCCCCTGGTGAAGATGGAGACCAAGTATATGCTATTTCATGGGCACCTAACATAGGCAGGTACACACATACAAAGGCATTGTACTCATTTGTTTCATTACTTGTTCTTTCTAATCTAAAGTCATAAATGGCATCTTCAGTGGAAACAAATTTTAATGTTTAGTCCTTATACCATTTTAGTAATGTTACAAAAATCATGGCTTATCAGTAATTTTGCAATATTGTGTTAAGTTATTAACGAAATGATAATTTGGAAGGAAAATCACGCTTTTTGGGAAATGAAAAAATTATCATTTTTTCAAAAAAAAAATAATGTAGGGCAAGAAAAATATTATGAAAACCCAAAAAATATATATATTTACTTTTAAATCTAATTGAAAAACCATTTTTGTTTTCATTTTTTTTATGCATGCTAATTGTTTGATGAGTCATTTTGATTTTTCAGTAGGTATTTCCCTGGTCCCTGTTACCCACCAAAAGTGGGTCTCCTACTTTGGACAGCCAGCCAGCCAGCAGCCCAATATTTGCTGAATGTATGATGATATTCCACATTCCTCCGCCATTTGCATCATTCAGACACCCTCACCATCCCACCTTCCCCTAAGGCCTTAGGGTTATAGGAGGGGCACTACTTGGTCAACTTGGATTGTAGTGTGTCCATAACAATTTCATACTTTCCAGTCTTCATCATTCCCATGATTTCGTGTCCATCCTTCGGGGAACCCTTATATCCTCATCCCTGAGTCAGGGCCGAAAACTTTGCCCTAGAGGTTGATGTAGCTAAAAGAAAGATATAAGCATAAAATGGCCACAGAAAGAAAAAGAAAAAGTCAAAATGCAAAAGATGGGCAGTACAATAATTAACATGTAGGAAAAAGTCTAGAATGAGCTCTACCACCCTTAGTAACCATCACCTAGTTCCTTAGCACTAGATTCTCCATCACATAATAAAGGAACCCTTGAACGTCCCAACCTTGATGAGCGAGAAGCCGACTCATCATCAAGGGATAAATCAATGCTATCTAATTAAAAGCAAACTTGGACACCCAAGTTATTCTCCTTATCTAAGCATTATAAAAAAGAAGTAAAAGACACACTAGAGGGGTGGAAAAAATAAACTGAGAAAAGAGGTAACTCATGCCTCCATGATTGTTCCCTCCATACATCTGTACACTTAGGATGATGGACCTCCATCAGCTAGCCCATGACCATGAAGCTTTTCCCCTCTGTTGCCACACTATCACGAACACCTATGAATTGAACAGTTGACGTTGGACATGTCACCTCCCCTTAGAGGCTAAAAGCACCTAATAGGGTTGACCATCTAGCCATCCCTAACAAGGTAGGGAACATTTTGGCAGGACTTTTTCTAGTTAGATATTTGAAGGTGATCCCAATTTCAAGTCTTATTATGCAAGTATGGTCCACTATGATGCATCTATGGTCATTGTCTCTAACGAATGGTAACTTTCACTTGAGTTTGAGATGGTTTTTCTAGGTGGTCCTTGAAAGAGCAACAGGACCCTTGAGGGCTTACATTTCATGCCTTCCCTTTGTATGATGACCAGGACATACTACACTTCAAAGAGCAGTGAGGACCTTGCAAATGCAACATTGCCCCTGTATAGTAGAGCATTGGGCACTTTGACATTCCCAACAATTGATTGACACCTCAGAGCATCCCCAAATGCTAAAATACTAAGCTCAATTTGCTTAGTGTTGGAGAATCTTGATGATGTACCTAGCAAACCCAACATGCACCCCGATTGCCCTTGACACTATTTAATGTGCATGACTTGATGTTGAATTTTTGTAGCTATGGCCGGTCTTCATAATTGATATTTTAGCCCTCCATATATATAATAATAATAAATACAAGACATGTTCTTCATGTTAGCTTCAAAAAGAGGGAATTATGAATTTTCAAATATTGAATTTTTACGTCTAAAATTCAAGGTCAAGTTCAAGTTGGCGTCGGTGAAGGGACAAACCATTTCGACCTCCCAGGATCACTATATGTGTCATTTGACCTCCTCAAGCAAAAACATTTAAATCTCCCATAAGAAGATATTTTTTGTCCATCTAGACGAAGAAGACAAAGAAGAAGGTCGAAGTTCTCCAGCAGTTGACCAAGTTTCTCTCTCTCTTGTTTGACCTTGCATGTGTGTCATCCTTTTTCTCTCTACAATTTTGCATGTGTGGAATTTCTAGGCACTATTGGTAACAGATCCAAGTCTTATGGGCACAAGAGAAGGACAAAATTCAGCCCTAGCAAATCAGATCAGGCAGAGTTTGTTGGGCAACTTTATGACTTGTCAAGATGGAAATTTGACCAGGTTTGACCTAGAGTGTTTTGTTGGTCAGTTTGACTATATTATTGGCTGAAAGAATTAGATATATCTCTTGTTGAAATGAATAATTTCTCTAAGGATTAGTTTGTTGGGTTTTTCCCCTATGTGGGTTTTCCCAGGGTAAATACTTGTGTCTATTGTTTGGCTATCTCTTTTGTTACTATTGGTGTCTTTTGTGCAATTGCTTAATGATGAATGAAAATATGAAAAGGATTAAATCATTAGAAGTAATTATCAGTTTAGAAGACCAATGAAAAATCAACATGGTAACAAAGCTAGGCTAAAAAGAAACCAAAGAGACTTTAAGGAAGCCAAGGTACTTGAGGTCAGATGTTGAAGAGAAGTTTTGAAGCACAAGTTGTCTGTTTGTATGAGGTTTGCTAGTTTTTTTTTTTTTGGTAAAGCAGAAACCCTAGAAAATTCAAGACCTTGTGTGATTAAAGTTATATATGCTTGACTGAATTTCATGACATGGCACAGAAGTTTAAGAGAAATTTGAAGTTTGCAGCCAAGATTCTGTTGATAGTTACAGAAGTGCCGAAGCCTTAAGTTCTAAACCTCAATCAAAACCTTAAAAGGCCAAAAAGCCTTGGTATGACAATACAAAGGCCGGAGTGATGCAAGATTACCCTAAGGATGGTTGTCAGAGGGCAAAAAGCCTCAAGGTCAACATCTGAGTGAGTTGTAGGATGATTACATAAGGCCGAAGAGCCCTAGAAGCTGGGCATATAGGCCGCAAACCTAGAAAAGCTTGAGAAGCCTCAAATTCTTGAAAATGCTGAACCATGATGATGAACAAAGGTTGTAAATAATAGTCACCATTGTTTAAAAGAGCTAAAGCTTGGAGTATTGACTTTATACATTAATGTCTCATGATGTGAATTCATGATCAGAGGCTGAGTTCATTCTTTTTACATAATAATTAAAAAGGGCATTCTTAAAGAGGCCAAATTCCTCATCAAGTTTGGAGATCGAATCATTCGTATGGATAGCAGATTAGTGATTCCCAAATTGTGATGTTGATCTAGAGAAGCTCGTATACTGTAGGAAGATATTGGATAAAGGTTTTTGAGACAAGGCACATTTGGAAATTGAATTGATATATGTTGCTCAATGGTACTAAGAATCTGAATTGATATTTGTTGCTCATTGGTACTAAGAATCTAAGATAAATATTTGATGTTCCTATAAGTTATCGAAGGATGTTTTGTTTGTTGCGTTGAGAGGCACTCTCCAACCCAGTATGGTAGAGGTGTTGTAATGTAATGTTTACACTTTGACTAAGTCAAACTAGATAAAAATAAAAATTAAATTAAATAAAAATATTAATGTAATGTAAACATTTTAACTAGCTCTGAAACTTTGTGGAGGGGCTAAAACACATGAGATCTCCAAGACCCAGAAAGCGTTTGGAGAAATTCCATCTGTTGTAAAAGATATTCAAATAATTAATTTTTTTAATGGGGACCCTAAGTCTAACTTAGGGAAATCGAAAAATTAAAGTGAATTAATTTACACATGTGATGAGAACTTTCTAAGTGACGTGGATCAAGTTTCTTCTAATCTTAGCTGTTGATTAGAGATTAGATCACGACCTTTGATTTGTCAATGAGAAAAGTATAAAGGAAAGGCTTGGGGTTAGTTGGAATATACACACAAAATCTAAGAGATCGAATTCCTCTGATGGAGCAGTGCTCGGACGAAGATAAGATCCAAGTGATTCAGAGAAGCTGTGAGGGGCAGATGCAGTGATTGGTCGGAGGACCAAGAGTACAACGTAGAGCAAGGGCAGCAGAGACACAATGGAGGTAGGGCAGCCATCAGAGGGTGTGACGCAGGTCCACGCAGGGGCAACGCAAAGCCTCCAAGGAAAAGTCCAAAATTAGCTGAAGATCGGGGTTTCTAAGCCGGCAAGGCTGAAACTAGATTTCGAGAGAAGCTGATCAGCGCATAGCAAGGGTGACGCAGTCCCTCAGCCAGGGCCACGCAGCCTTACGCAGTGGCAGCGTAGAGACTACGTAGAGCTAGCTGGGGTTTCACCAGTGACTCATCTGGATCAGTCGGGACTTGCAGAGTGAGGTAAAACTCACATTTTTCTTTGTTGCCGAGGTTTTCTATGTTGGGTGAGCCGGATTATGGCACCTTAGATGTACTTAGAATACTGTTGCTTAATAATAATAAACCCTCAGAACTGCTGCACTGGTTTTCCCGCATCGGGTTTTTTCGGGGACATTTGTCCGAAAAATCATGTGTCCTTTGTCATATGTGCGTGATGTTCAGTAAATGATCTGTATTTGTGTAGGCTGCTAGTTGTGTTTACTTTGATATTTTCTGATTATTTTTTTAAAATAACTTGTATAATTAAATCACAAGTAGAAGTAAATCGAGATACTGCAATAGGGTTTCTGTAATTTTGTATTCAGAAATTTTCAGAGTGTGTTGGTATATGACAGCAATAATCATTTCAATTTGGCTAGTGTATGTTGATGTTTAAAAAAAAATGAGTGGGTGAGCTTCTACCTCAACTCTAGTCCTTTGCTCTGCTAGCACGTAGGTTAAGGATCAGGCTCATGAGGCCTTTTTGTAGTGAAACTTAAGGTTGTTTGGTTGGAATATTATATAACAATCAAAAGAGATTAACAGGTGGTTGTTTTTGTGTATGATAAACACTGATTGTTTTTATGTGCATCTACTTAACAGGATTATAGACGGTTTTAGTAGTCATGCTAGTAGAACAGTTAGATTTATACGCCTGTTATGAATGTCAAATGAATAAGGAATTTAATCAATTTATTCTTTCTAAATGCAACTTTATGAAGGTGGAATAAATAAGGGGTCTGTTAATGCAAATGTATAAACAAGTTTGAACTTGGGCACCTTACATGGATGCAACATCACTGTTGTTTGTTTTTATAAATCATCTGTAAAGAGAAGATGTAATCAACATCACAATATCTTGTCAGTTCAAATGCAGTGTATGTTTGAAAAGGAATGTAGGGTCTATGTAACATTATTGGGACTGAAAGTTTACATGTTAAAACAAGAATAAGAAATGAAACTATCAATGAAGGATATCAGCTTTTGCTTGTGCAAAATAAGTTCGTCTCTTGTACCGATTTTTAATTTTGATATTTTTGGCTCTTAAGCATGTGACAATAATTAATTCAAACCACTTGTCAGGCCATATGAACTAATAGCCATTGCTAGTAGCAAAGGAGTCTCTATATGGCACATTGAGCTCGATTCAAGCACAAATGAAAAGCCTTTACTGAACAGGGTTGCTTTGCTCTCAGGGCATCATGGTGAGGTATGACCATTTGTAGGGTTTGAACTCTTGATTTTGTTGTTTTGTTTATGGATAATAAATGCTTTAACCAAGATAATGTTTACAGGTATGGCAATTGGATTGGGATATGGGTGGCATGACATTAGCAACGTCAGGAAGTGATGGTGTTGTGCGCCTGTGGCAGTCAAATACAAGTGGAGTATGGCAGGAAGTGGCAGTTATAGAAAGCAATTAAGGAATTAAACAAAGTTACATTATTATGATGTCCTTGTACCATGAACATTGAATCTTTTTAACCCAGAAATATTGACCTTTATCAATATGAGTCCATTGACTTTGGTCTTACTTGGTTGCAAAATTAATTTTCTCTACAGAAAAAGCAGTGCAGCAGTTATTTAAAATGGATACCTTCGTTATATTATTCTGCATTCATGTTGAGTTCTTTCACACTCACTCTCTTTCTGGAAATAAACACAACCGCTTCTACTCAACCTAAATTCTAAATTCATAAACTCATATCTGGTTAAATAGGCCAAAAGAGAAATTCACTTCCAGTTTTATAGAATATGTAGTAGATAAATTATTGAATAAATGTATGGAATTTTTTTATTTTCAATGCAAGATGATAATCTATACCATATCAAGCATAATGGACACTATTTCTCTTTCTGGAAATAAACACAACCGCTTCTACTCAACCTAAATTCTAAATTCATAAACTCATATTTGGTTAAATAGGCCAAAAGAGAAATTCACTTCCAGTTTTATAGAATATGTAGTAGATAAATTATTGAATAAATGTATGGAATTTTTTTATTTGCAATGCAAGATGATAATCTATACCATATCAAGTATAATGGACACTATTTTTGGTGGGTCCAAGATACATTGTCAGTTTTTGAAATGCTTACGTACCCAACAATCGATTGCCAAGATGTTCGTGGAGAATACTTTCAGGGAAAAAGTTGTTTTATTTTTAAAATAATCAACAAAAAGAAGACAAACCTAAACTAATCCTAGAAAGCCCCATTTATTGTAACCAATGAAAATAAGGCCTCCTGACCCAGGAAAAGTCCAAAAAAGGAGGATGAATTTCTTATTTCACAAAAATTCAAAATAGTCTCTCATACAAAAAGGATACTTAGCAAGGATTTTAGGCAAAACTTTCATAGTGGAATTGTATCCATGTAGTTCACTTTTTTGTACACGATAATAATAAAACCATAACGTATTGAAATTGTTCTAACATATTACTGTTACTAATATATAAATTGTTACTATTATTGATATTAAGGCAATTATGGAGCTTATTATTAATAAAAAAAATTTGCCAAAAACTGAAATCCATTACTTCTGAAAGATAATTATTAAATAAGTAATTTGTAATTAAAAATTGAACCCTAATAATTTACATTTCTGGAACTTATTATTAATAATTATTATTATTATTATTATTATTTATTTTTATTTTATTTTTTTATTTTTTATTGCCAAAAACTGAAATCCATTTCATCTCAAAGATAATTATTAAATAAGTGATATGTATTTAAAAATTGCACACTAATAATTTACATTTCATATTGATATACATTGCAACATTAATGTCCTGCATAATGCCACAAGATCTAAGGATGAGCCACTAAAGTGATTGTAAACATTAGCTTAATTTCATTTCTTTTCTAACATAACTGAAACCATTGGTGAATTTAATATAACTATATAAATGTGTTCAACAAGAAATATTATGTGAGCAACACCTTGTCTATGGTAAAACTAATTCTATTATGTATAAAATTTACTGGTACAAAACTGCCACAGTGTCAGCTGTAAGAGCCTGACCACTGGGCTTGATGAACAAGCTAGTCAAAGAGAGTCTGGACCACCCTAGATGGGAAACCAAATTCTTTAACAAAATGTCTTAGCGCTCTTGATGTTGGCATGTGTTGTCCTTGATGGCAACCTACTTGATAAATTATGATTGTTACGTGTATATGATGCAATGTGTTGTCCTTGATGGAAACCTATTTGATGAAGATTGTTCTTGATGGAGGTGGAATTCAGAAAGTTCCAGAATAATGTTGAACAAAGTATGTCACAATGCATACGTGGGTTTTATCAGGAGAAGTAGTGTATGTACGCAGAAAAGTACATTCCAAGTCGCGTATGCCCTATTGCGCTCTAAATTTATATAACCAGGGGAATTTACCATGGTATTGACCCATTGTATTGAGCGTTGGATTATCTATTTGATCCCATCCAGGAATACCATCGGAAGTGGTGTGGTTTTGGCTCATGGTATTGATAAAGGCTAAACCTATATAAGGAGTAAAGAATAATAGTGCAAGGTGTGCATGAGTAAGGGTTGTGAATGAATAAATCTCTCTAAGGAATATCTGCATGGATGAACTCTATTCTTGATTGATAGATCTGAATCTATGATGTACCTGTGAAGAAAATGATGAAGAGGGATCTCTAGATCTGAAATGTATATGTATTTTCTAGATATGTTTATGGAATGTTTAGATCTGAGATGAGGCAAAATACTTTCTGAAGTAAAGGATTAAATCTGAGTTGTTTATCTGATCTGAAGAGCTACACAGTCCTGAAAAACTACAGATGTATACGCAGGTTCACTTCAGTAAAAGCACGTGTATACATGTGTCTGCTTAAGGAAAATCGTGTATGGGAAGATAGGGTTTTCTGAAGAATGCACAGAAGTATACGCGGGTTGGTGTGCATGAAAGCGTGTACATACGCAGATTCAGTGAAGTAAAAGCGCGTATGGAATCTAGGTTTTGCTGAAGTAAGTGGAATGAAATGTCTGATCTGTTTTGTTGTTTTACAGTTATCTGTCAATGATGTATTCATACAGAACTGGGTTGTTTGAATGATGAATATGTTGTTGATTATGTTAATTGAAGATCAAGTCGTTGGTTGATTGGTTGATGATTCAATGAATGAATTGATGGGGTTATAAGTTTCAGTTTGATGAATGTTGAGCTTAAATGTGTGGAGTGGGTCCAAATTGAAATATGATGAAAAAGTGGCTCGTCCTAGGCAAGGCTGTATGAAGTCGTTGGATCCAAGAGAAAATTGAGTGAAACGTGGGTCCGTAATGGTGTCAAGGTCGGGGTTGCCTTCGGGAGGGGGTTGCAGCTCCTTCCCAGCGGTGGTCGTAAACGAGAGCAGGGGGTAGTAGCTCCCTTCCAGGAGAGGCTGGTAAATGAGAGCAGGGGGTTGTAGCTCCCTTCCAGGAGAGGCTGGTAAATGAGAGAAGGTTGTAGCTCTCTCCCCGTGTGGGTGCCTCTGCGTGGCCGGTATGTGTCCGCGCGCGCATATTGTAAGATAAGTTTATAATAAAATATTGAAGACAGAGACGACGACAGCGGTGGTTTTCTCCCGACTTGGGTTTCCACCTTAAATCCCGGTGTTCATGTGTGTTGCTTATGTGTGATGGTTTATTCTGTTATTACTGCACATGCTTACTGCTAACTAAACATCTGATGAATGAATGATGCATAGATCTAAGTAAAGAACTAAATGCTTAATAAGATCTCTGTATATACGCGAGTTTTATGAAGGTTATCTGTGTGTATACGCGAGTTGTGTTCACTGGCACAAAGGGTTTTGTGAGAAAGAAAAAAGTTTAAGTTTCATATGCTCTAACATCAATACTCCCCCCCCCCCCCCCCCCCTCTCAGCATTTTTCCCAACAATTGGTATCAGAGCAGGTCCTTCTGCAGAAGCTTGATCGCTTGATGGAGATCCGTCGCAATGGAAGTCATGAAGGATTAATTTGTGGAAGGCCACCTCTATTCAATGGAAGTAATCTGATATTCTGTAAGATAAGAACAAAAGCATATCTACAAAGTCTTGGTGCAGAAGTATGGGCAATCGTTGAAGAAGGTTATCAGTATCTGGGAATTATTCCTACTGATGCAGCAGAAAGAAAGAAATATGAAATCAACGCCAAAGCAGTCAATGTTTTATTAGGAAGCCTGGATGAATCAAAATTTGTTAAAGTGATGCAGCTAAATTCAGCAAAAGAAGTATGGGACAAAATCATTCTAAGCTATGAAGGAGATACAAAGGTAAAAAGTGCAAAACTCCAAACTCTCAGAATTGAATATGAAAATTTAAGGATGCATAGTGATGAGAGTATTGCCAGTTTCTTTTTACGTCTAGATGATATTATAAATCGTATGAGAAGTTTGGGTGAAACCATAACCGATACTACTCTGGTGGAAAAAGTCTTAAGATCTTTGACTTCAAAATTTGAGTCAAAAGTATCAGCTATTGAAGAAAGGCAAGATCTGCAAACTCTTACTATTGTTCAACTACATGGTATTCTAACTACTTTTGAAATGAGAAAAGAAGGTCCCTCTCAAATCAGAGAAGTTGCCTTTAAGGCATGTGCAAAAGGAAAAGAAAAGGAAGTTGTCAAGGAATCAAGTTACATATCAGAAGAAGAAGAAGCAAATTTTGTGAGAAGACTCCAACTAGGTACTGGAAGATTCAAAGGTAAGCTTCCTTTCAAGTGTTTTAATTGTGGAAGAGTTGGTCATCATGTTGCTAAATGTCCTTATGAAGAAAATCATGATAAAGGGAAACAATTTAAAAAGAGTTATTATACAATTGAAGATAATGATGAAATGTCAAATGAGGATGAAAAGGATTCTGACCAAGATCTGCTAGTGCTCATGGCAAGGAAGCAAAAGAAGAAGGCTACTCAAAAGGAGATATCTCAGAAAACATGTGCAGCAGAAAATGAAGAAGATAAAACAGGTAATGAATGTTGTTCTTGTGATTCACTTTCTTGTGCAAGCAATGGTAAAGATAGTGAAAGTAATGTTATGGATCTAGAAGAAGCTCTCAAGATTAAAGTTGAAGATCAACAAAGATCATTTAAAGAGAGGGAAGTTATCTACAATGAGATGATCTCTCAAATGAAAGGACAGAGAGAAATACTGAATAGTCAGATAGACAAGTATCAAAGGTTGTACAATTATGCAACCAATCGAAATAAAAGACTTGAAGCAGAAATCATCGATCTAAATGAAGATCCGGAAAAATCAAATAAGAAGAATGAAGAACTTGAAGCATAAATCATCTCTCTAAAAGCAGATCTTGAAGCATCAAATAAGAAGAATGAAGAACTTCTACAAATTTTTGAAGAACAAGAAAATGGGTTGAAAGAAGAGATTTTAAAACTGAATGATCAAGTAGAAGAAGGAAGAAGGGTCGAAGAAAGTATGAAGAAGCAATGCCAAAGATTGGAGGTTGAGGTAAATATTTTGAAAGGTAAATTAGAAGAAAAAGATAAACTCTTGAGGTTTCAAGATAGCACTAAGATTCTGGACAATATTCTTAGTAGTCAAAGGTCTCCTTCTGTTAAATTTGGTCTTGGTTTTCATGAAACTATTAAAGGAGAATCTAGTTCACAAGAAAGTGCTAAAGATTCAAAGGATATCAATGCAAAACCTGAGGTGTTGAAAGAAACAAAAGGTCAACCGACAATCATGAATTCTCAAAAGAAATCATTCTCTCCTTTGATCAATAATGTTGAATGCTTTAAATGTCATAATTATGGGCATGTTGCAGCCAATTGCAGAAGCAGATTGTTTCAGTCACAAACAAATAGATTCTACACAGAAAGGTACTCAGGTTTCTTTAAGGGATATTGTTTTTCATGCAGCAAGTATGGTCATAAAGCAGTTGATTGCAATAGAAGAAAGAATAGAAAAACACATTATGATCCCTATGCTTATTTTTCTGGTCATGTAAGATGTTATGCTTGTAACAAGTATGGACATGTGGAAAAGGAGTGCAGGATGAACAGATTTGAGAAATTGGATAATTTCCAGCACACAATAAGAAGTTTCAAGCAAATCTAGAAAAAGAAGGAGGACCGGTCAGAAACGTAGGGAATATTGACCCTACTGCAGTCATCCGCTTCTAAAGCTTACTTCTCATAATGACTGCAGGGATGATGTGAGATACATTCTAGGGATTATTAATGTATCCTCACAGGGGGAGCAATTTATGATGATTCCCATGGTTGGTTTGGTAATTCTGGTTGTGTTTATTTCTGATAGTGCATCTAATGTGAAGAAAACAGGTACAGGTGGTACAAATTCAGGGGGAGATGAAGTTGTGGAAATTTTCTATGTTTCACTTTCCATACGCGGGTTTAGTGAAAAAAATCCGCGTATACATGCGAGTTCCTTTGGAGAAAGAAGCGTATGCTTTTCTGTTAAAGAAAATAGTGATTCAGCTCAAGAACAGGAGTACAGGTTCAGGGGGAGCATCAGTCTAACATCTAATGATTGCATTGTTGGCATTGTATCGGCTTATTTCTTAGTTCTTACTCAAATGATGATGACATGATATATGGTTTCTTATGATGAGATTATGGATGAGCCCTATTTGCCTTTTGCTGAAAAATATCTTTTGTTTCACACATGGATGAGTTGGAAGTCTTATGATTCAGAGATAAGAACAAATCATGCAGAATTTGTTGCTATGGTTGAGACCTTTTTCCTAAGAATATTACATCATGATTAATCTTGAAGATCTTGGTGATTTTGAATCACATGGATGATTGTTTGACACATATTTTCTATTGAAGAAGTTGTTCTGGTATGATAATTCCTATTGAGAAGAATTTGTTGTTGCTGCAAAAATTCTGAAGGCCTGGTTACTGATGCACTTATGCTACAAATGTTTGATGACACTTGAAAACATAGCTACATTGTCCTATCTTTCTTTTCTCATATATTCCAGGGAAGCATTCAAATTTCTCAGACAGAAGCTAGGAGATGTTTCCACCTCTCAGAAGATCAGATCTGATTAAATTTCAGAAGATTAAGTTGGATACGTGGATTTCCTGAAAGACAGTAGCGTATATACGCGAGTTCATACACAGAAAACCGCGTATGGGTATTTGCTAACAAAATTCTTTTGGGTCAGCATTCTTTCAGCACAGCTGCTATACTGTTTGGTATCTCTGGTGGTGTTCCAGTTTTCATATTTCTATTTCATTCTCTGATATTGGGTGAAGATGCCTTGATGATTGGTTGTTGAAAGTGTTCAGGTTGCACAAGCTAAGGAGGAGTTTTGGTCATATGGAAAGGATGCATTAGATGCACAGTTTCAGGAGGAGCATTAGCCTTGCTGAATGTGATGCATTGTTGGCATTATGATGATTCTGAAATTCGATCTCTCTCTTGAGGTCTTATTGGTATTGGTTATAAAAGTCATATTTATAATTTGATGAAAAGGTCATGTTGAGACCTATGATGTAAATTTGTAATATTCAGTCATGTAAGGACTTGAGTCAAATTTGTAAACCCACTTGGTTGGGTAGTTGAGTCAAAATGTGTAAACCCACGTGGTTGGGTACTTGAGTCACATATGTAAATCCACTTGGTTGGATCATTGATGTAAGTATGAGTCCTTGGTGATAGGAAAGGTCATAGAGTCGTGTACTTCATTGCAAAATATGTTTGAAGACTCAGCATGAACTCAGGGGGAGCATGGTAACTTCAGTGCACATGAGAAGAAAAACCTTGTTTTGGTTGTTGATCCGCCCTTTTCCCTTGATGTCAAAGGGGGAGAGCAACATGGTGTTTGAATAGGGGGAGAGTTTCATAATGTTTGCATAATGGTTATAATCAATGTATCTATCTGTTGTGATGATCAAACACCATCATGGGTTGCCATCAAGTCCAAAGGGGGAGATTGTTGGCATATGTTGTCCTTGATGGCAACCTACTTGATGAAGTTGATGGTAACCTACTTGATGAAATAAGATTGTTGGCTATATGATGCAGAGTGTTGTCCTTGATGGCAACCTACTGGATAAAGTTGATGACAGCCTAACCTGATGAAGATTAGAAGAAAGGAAAAATGATAAATATGATGTGTCACAAGGCATACGCGGGTTTGTTAAGGAGAAGTAGCGTATGCACGCGGAAAAGTACGTACCAAGTCGCGTATGGCTATTTGCGCTCTAAATTTATAAATCCAGGGGTGTTACCATGGTATTGACCCATTGAATTGAGCGCTGGAATATCTATTTGATCCCGTCCAGGAATACCATCGGATGTTGTGTGGTTTTGACTCATGGTATTGATAAAGGCTAAATCTATATAAGGAGAAGAAGATCATTGTGCAAGGGTGTGCATGAGTAAGGGTTGTGAATGAATAAATCTCTCTAAGGAATATCTGCATGGATGAACTCTGTTCTTGATTGATAGATCTGAATGTATGATGCACCTATGAAGAAAATGATGAAGAGGGATCTCTAGATCTGAAATGTATATGTATTTTCTAGATCTGTTTATGGAATGTTTAGATCCGAGATGAGGCGAAATACTTTCTGAAGTAAAGGATGAAATCTGAGTTGTTTATCTGATCTGAAGAGCTGCACAATCCTGAAAAGTTACAGATGTATACGCAGGTTCGCTTCAGCAAAAGCGCGTGTATACGCGGGTCTGCTTAAGGAAAAGCGCGTATGGGGATATAGGGTTTTCTGAAGAATGCACAGAAGTATACGCGGGTTGGCCTGCATGAAAGCGTGTACATACGCAGGTTCGGTGAAGAAAAAGCACGTATGGAATCTAGGGTTTGCTGAAGTAAGTGGAATAAAATGCCTGATCTGTTTTGCTGTTCTACTGTTATCTGTCAATGATGTATTCATACAGAACTGGGTTGTTTGAATGATGAATATGCTGCTGATTATGTTAATTGAAGATCAAGTTGTTGGTTGATTGGTTGATGATTCAATGAATAAATTGATGGTTTTATAAGTTTTAGTTTGATGTATGTTGAGCTTAAATGTGTGGAGTGGGTCTAGTTTGAAAATCTGATGAAAAATGGCCTACAAGGTATGTTTTGTGGAAGCTGTTGGATCCAGTATGAAAATTGATGAAACGTGGTCCATAGTGGTGCTGAAGGTCGAAGCCTTCAGTGAGGGGGTTGTAGCTCCCTTCCAGTGGTAGTTGGTAAATGAGAGCAGGGGGTAGTAGCTCCCTTCTAGGAGAGGCTGGTAAACGAGAGCAGGGGGTTGTAGCTCCCTTCCAGGAGAGGCTGGTAAACGAGAGAAGGTTGCAGCCTTCCACAGTGGGTGCCTTACGTCGGTATGAGTCTGCGCCAGTACATATGTTGTAAGATGTTTTCCTTATAATAAAATATTGAAGGCTGAGCAACGGCAGCGGTGGTTTTCTCCCGACTTGGGTTTCCACCTAAAATCCTGGTGTTCATGTGTGATGCTTATATGTGATGATTTATTTTGTTATTACTGCACATGTTTACTGTTAACTAAACATCAGAAGAATGAATGTTGCATATATCTAAGTAAAGATTTAATTACATAATATGATCTCTGTGTATAATGAGGGAGATCCGCGTGTATACGCTAGTTGGCTTCATCAAAGTAGCGTATAGGTTTTGAAGTAAGGAAAAGTAAAAAGTTTATCGCTTAGCACTAAATACCTATTTAATTTCCTTTCAATATTTTTCCAATATATTCTTCCTCCTTCACATTAGGAGTGTTATTTTTCCTTCTAAGGAGATTTATGGGCCTCCCTACCCACTTATTCACCTAGATAGTGATAAAAAAACTATAATATTCCATTTAGTTGAAGGCTAAATTTTGGGAATATTACAGTCCTGCCCTCCAAAATGTTGCTTTTCCTCAAGAAAATATAAAGGTGGATCAAAATTCTTCCCCTTCTCCTCTTGTGGCCTCCTCATCAATAGTCCCCACCACTTCTCAAAATAATCTGCAATAAATCTACCCCCCAATGGTTCCTCCCAAGTATGCAAAACCACATGGCTCACATCATGAGAAAGTGGAAGGTGTAAGTGGAAACCTTCTTGCTGTTCAATGGCCTCTTCAAGGTAGGAGTGATGACAAGCATAGGGGATCTCATTCCCAATGAGAGTGTAATATTCCCAATTGGGACTGCTTAGCAAGGCATGCCTGAAAAACACATTTTTCAGGAATGTATGCTACAGGACTGAAAACCAACCCTTGGATCCTTTATATCTAGAAATCTATCACATAAATCCAAGAGGGGATCATAAGCAAATCCTTCTAGGTGATGTAAACAGGTCTCCCACACTTGGTATAGCTGAAAAATGCCCAAGAATGGGACTGCATGCAATATGTGAACAATACTGCAATAAAATAACGCAGTTTAACTTAACAGTAGTAGGAGGCCAATATGGAGGCTCAATAATTACATGAACATTAGAAAATCAGATTTACAATATGGCTCATACAATGTACAAGAGACAAATGGAAGACTTTGATGAAGAAACCCTAAAAAATGAGGTGCTGCAACAATATATTAAGACTAAAAGGCTTGAGAACGTTATTTTTAGAAGCTGTAGCAGTTTTATATTACATTTAAGATGTAGAACAGATCTGTGTACAAAATATTAGATCTATATTAGGTCTATACACTAGATGAGCTCCTCTAAAAATTCCCCTTGGGGTTTTGAGTAGAACATGAAATACAAAGAGTAGATCTGAGATATAAAGCTGCAGATCTACATTAATATTCATAATTTCTGAAGTAAATAGAATAACAAGCATATCAGACCTGAACATGACATGTATTAGATCTCTAATCCATGTATCACCACGGTGAAGGGAAGAACCCCAACACTAGATATATCTCCTCCAAAAGTATGCCAAAACAGCTTGCAACTATGTACCTACAAATAACACAGTTATGGAAGGAAAAATGCATTGTAGGCTCTAGTACTAGTTTGGCCTGATGCCAAGATCTGAAAATGCAGCTCCAAAGTTCTAATACTCTCTTTCCAATGATATAGAAGACTTTCCCACTAAAAAGAGGCACTAGATTGGCCTAGATCTAAGCAGATCTAGCCTCCACTTGCTGTCGCTTACAAGGTTAACCAAACCCTCAACAAGATCTGTGTTGTAGTTGGAAGATGTAGCTTGGCCAAATGCCTGATAGTGGACAAGATCAACAAGACTCCTCCAAGAGCTTCTCAATGGAAGAGGTGGGATTCCCGATCAGGAACACCGAGTGCTAAACAACACTATTCTCAGCTAAACAGCAAGAGAATGATATATGTCTAAGCAGACAATACATTCAGAAATATCATATCATGAACAAACTTCTCTTGATGTCCTCCTCTTCCTTTTATAAGTTAGAAATATTTCCAAACCCTAAACCATCTCAATGATTTAGCTCTATTCACATGTATAACCTCCAACTAAAATTGCGTTGTGAATCTAGGAGGTTCATTGCATCTAGACAACGTTGTTGATTTGGTCCTGATTGACTTGGTCAATTGATCTAGCCTCTTTCACACTTAAGTGTGCTTATGAAAATAGCCTAGATTTTGTCTTGTTCATATTGGGCATTGATTTATTTTGTTTTTTAAGATTTTTATTGATCCTCCTTTACAATTTTATTCATGAGACAAAAAATGAAACAAAATTGAATATTCCCATTAGCCTGGGATAATTGGGAATATTACAGTCCTCCCCTCCAAAATTTTTCTTTTCCTCAAGCAACTACAAGAATAGAACTGAGAATTCTTCCCTCCTCCTATGGTAGCATCAACATATGATGATCTCTTCCAAGGAATGAGATGTTGTCTCATCATTGAACCTCCCAAGAATGCAAGTTAGCTTAAGTAGAGTACTCAAGGAGGCAATAAGGTGTTGTCCAGAGGACCCTTTGAGGAATGGAATCTGAAATGAAATGGGAAACATATTTCCCATGAATATCCCCCATCCCCAAGCATTCATCCATACAAAATGAGTCACCTCCCAACATGGCAACTCCATAAAACTCTCCTCCACCTTTGGCTTATAAAAAGTAGGTGGGCTGAAAATATGATCATGGTAGACAAAGTAGCCTACCCAATGCTATCCTTCTCTATACTCATGACAAGTGTAGAGCTCTTGCTAATCTTGGGATGCAAATGAGTTTCCCTCAAGTGGCAAGAATAAGACTAGATATCCAAAGATCTCCTCTCCAACATTGTCAATCAAGCTGGCCCGAACCATCCCGTATGTGATGGATAGAAATTAATCACCATATGGCACCCAATCAATCCTATGGCCTACATCATGGATAAAAAAGTTTCTTACTATAGTGGCCATATCATTTCTCATGCTCCCCTTGGAACATGCAATGCCAAAAGTGTGGGAAATCTCTTTCCCCAAGGACACATCCAACCCATGTGTCACTCCCCCAATCATGCTCTCAATAAGAATAAGAACAATATCAGCAAGTGAAATCATGATCAGCATCAAAATGAGGGGAATACTTAAGGTTTCATATGGTGCTAGAAAGTACCAACAGTTTCCCAAGTAGTCACAGTGCAGTTTTCCAAACTGTTGCTTCAAAAAATAGTATGGCAAGTTATTTTTTAATACATAGATAATTATGTATGTCATCATGTCTACTAATGAATAATTAATGGTTGGGTACAATAGTTGAAAATACATGTAAGTATAAAACCCGTGCCCAAGGCCATATAAAATATGGCTGTCTCCATCACACAATTTGTCCCAATGTTGACCATGGAGCTCAATGAAAAGCTTGCCCTCTTCTGGAGCAATGCACCGAATAGAAATGGTAAGAGTATGCAAATATTGTGTTAGACAATCAATAAATGCAAAAGAAAGATTCTTACCATGTACTAAAATTAAGATGATGATAGGCTCCATAAACAAGCTTCCCATATGAAATACTCCCATGAAGAGGAATGAGTCATATGTTGCAGGAAGATCATCCTTCTTATGCTTGGAAATTCAAGTTAAGAAGATCATATCAATGTAATAGATGTTCCCATCCACTACTCCATATTTCTCACCTCCTCCTTGTCCATCAAGTGCATCAAAAGTGAATTGATCCTGGGGACACTCCATCAATAAGTCCAGGCTCCAAAGTGACAAATTTGTTGGCCTATGCAAATAGGCTCCTGCCAACTCATAGCTCCATTCTTTGACATGCTCATTGTCAAAGATATCTCCCTCAATGTTGTTATACATAAGAAGTTCCTCCCAAAGTGGAAGTAACTCTTGATCATCCAAGGATAAGGAGTAGACACTTTGCACCATGATAGTGCCATCTCCTACTCCTACAACAACATGCAAAGTGTGAGAGAAAATATGCCCTTGCTCTCCCAAGAACATCCAAAGCAAAAAAAAAAATTCATTGCCTCCTCATACCTCCATCATACAAATCATGTGGTGAAGACATAATGATTGCTATGAATAATTTCATATCATCATAATGCATCCACATTCCTTGCTACCCAATGACGAAACTATCCTGCCAAGTTCTTTCCTCCCACACACCCTTAGAAAAAGAACATATCTCATGATGGCCAAACTCTCTCAAGAGTAGCCAACGCAACTTTTCCTCTTGCTGCCTTGTGTCATAAATTTTCAAGTGGCTCACCAGCCTCTTGCTCTCCACCCACATCCACTCAACTATTTTTGGATGTCTCCTACCATTCTCCATCTTGGTACTCCTCCAATGAGGGCTACCATCCTCCCAAATCATTCTTCTCTTCTTGCATTTCATGAGATGTTGAAATGCAACACCTTGGAGATCTTCTAGAAAAGATCTCTCATCAATGATCATCTTGAATCCATAAATATCCAAGTGTGATGAGGGAAAATCCCCCTCATTTTGTTGAAAAATATTGCACTCCATTATATGTTGAAGTTCATCTCCAATGAGATCTCTCCATGAGACCTTCTTCTCATCAATGGCCCTCCAAAACCCATAAGGCTCTGATTCTGCTGTAGGTAGAAGTCTCTCTTTGAGCTGTGAGATGCTCATCGAGAAAGTTTTATCTAGAAAGGAGAAATTATCTATCACCTCAAGATGCCTACCATATATTACTTCTTCCTCTATTACTTCATGAATGAAGTTGCTATTAGAATGCTCCCATAATGAATGGGTCCTCTTTTCTTCACTGCTGCTCATGTACAGCGCAATGCACTTCTGTTGCTCTATATTAGCAGTATGGAATGGTGTATTCCTCTCCATAAGATTTTCTGAAATGATAAGAGATGGAAACTCAGGCATACCTTTGTGACATTAGGAAGAATCTTGTATGGCTACAAAATTTCCTTCATCCCATATGCTGGCTTTCCCAACTGTTGAAGGTGAAGGTTGCTCCTCCATGGTTGTGATGGCACTAGTACAAGCCTCCTGAACTGGTGGTGAGGGCTTCTCCTCCTCTAATTTCTCTTCATCAAATCTCTTGATTACCCTCTGAATGAAATCTGCAAAATTAGATACTCTTACATGACTCATATGGCTGAACCACCAAATGCTTGCTTTACCCTCCATATGCAGCACTGCAATCTCTACTGCCTTTTTCTGTACTACTCTATGTAGTAGGAAAAATGCATCAAGTATTCCTGCCCAAGCCCTTGCTGTAGATGACCCATCAAAAGTGGACAATAGAAACCTATTGCCTTTGATTCTTATTGGGCTGCAAGACCTCCTCTCTTCCTCCAGATGAATGAACTATGGGAAAGTTAGAGTCTCCTTGAAGGCTTTGGGTTGAGATTTGTACTCAACAAGGTATCCACTTGGGATCTCATGCTCCAAGTGTCATTCATGCTTCTTTTCTTCTCCTCTATGAGAATATGAATTTCATGGCTCTTCCTCTTCTTGAAACTCTCTAGGAATTTCATTGCATCTTTTCTCCTTTATCTGCTTAACCTCCTTGGAGAGGTTCTTCTTGGATCTGAAAAGTGATGAGATAAGGCTCATCCTCTCCATCATCTTGATATTTTCTCTTCTTCTTTGTCTTCTTACTCTTCTGATAGTATAATGTATGAAACTCACAGGCTAATCCAAGATTATGCTCTGATACCACTGTAATATTCCCAATTGGGACTGCTTAGCAAGGCATGTCGGAAAAATGCATTTTTCAGGAATTTATGCTACAGGATTGAAAACCAACCCTTGGATCCTTTATATCTGGCAATATATCATCTAAATCCAAGAGGGAATCAGAAAAAAATCCTTCTAGGTGAGGTAAACAGGTCTCCCACACCTAGTATAGCTGAAAAATGCCCAAGAATGAGACTGCATGCAATATGTGAACAATACTACAATAAAATAACATAGTTTAACTTAACAGCACTAGGAGGCCAATATGGAGGCTCAGTAATAAAATTTAAATCAGAATATCATATTTAAAATATGGTCCATACAATGTACAAGAGAGAATTGGAAGACTTTGATGAAGAAACCCTTAAAAATGAGGTGCTGCAACAATATATTAAGACTGCAAGGATTGACAACATTATTTTTAGGATCTGCATTAGTTTTATATTAAATTTTAGATCTAGAACATATCTTTTTACAAAATATTAGATCTATATCAGATCTGTACACTAGATGAGCTCCTGTACAAATTCGCTTTGGGGTTTTGAGAAGAACATGAAATACAAAGAGTAGATATGAGATATAAAGCTATAGATCTGCAGTAATATTAAGAATTTCTGAAGTAAATACAATAAAAAGAAGGTCAGACCTAAACATGACATGGATTAGATCTCTAATACATGGATCACGACAATGAAGGGCAGAACCCCAACACTAGATATCTCTCCTCCAAAAGTATGCCAAAACACCCTGCAACTGTGTACGTGCAAATAACGCAGTTATGGAAGGAAAAATGTGTTGTAGGCTCTAGTACTGGTTTGGCCCAATGCCAAGATTTTAAAATTCAGCTCCAAGGTTCCAATACTCTCTTACCAATGAGATATAAGACTTTCCCACTGAAAAGAGGCACTAGATTGGCCTAGATCTAAGCAGATCTAGCCTCCACTTGCTGCAGCTTACAAGGACAAAAAAACCCTCAACAGGATCTGTGTTGTAGTTGGAATATGTATCTTGGAAAAATGCCTAATAGTGGACAAGATCAGTAAGACTCCTCCAAGAGCTTCTCAATGGAAGAGGTGGGATTCCCGATCAGGAACACCCAGTGCTAAATAGCACAATTCTCAGCTAAATAGCAAGAGAATGATATATGTCTAAGTAGAAAATATATTCAGAAATATCATATCATGAAAAACCTTCTCTTGATGTCCTCCTCTTCCTTTTATAAGTTAGAAATCTTGTCAAACCCTAAACCATCTCAATGATTTAGCTCTATTACATGAGTAGCCTCCAACTAAAACTATGTTGTGCATCTAGGAGGTTCATTGAATCTAGAAAACACTGTTTATTTGGTCCTGGTTGACTTGGTCAATTGAACTAGCCTCTTTCACACTTAAGTGTGATTATGAAAATAAGCTAGATTTAGTCTTGTTCACATTGGGCATTGATTTATTTTGTTGTTTAGGAGTTTTATTGATCCTCCTTTACAATTTTATTCATGAGAAAGAAAATGAAACAAAATTGAATATTCCCATTAGCTTGGGCTAATTGGGAATATTACAGAGAGAATTCCATCTCCATGCTATCATCCAAATGAAATGAGCCATCCTAGGTAGCTCATCAAAGAAATCCTCAACCTCTGGTTCCTGCAATGCATTGGGGCTGTATGGAGAGATTATATTTTTCCACCCTTGTTCTTTCTCTCCCCATTTATGATATGTATGGGGCTGCTGCTGATCTTGGGCTGAAATATTATGATCTCCAAGAATGTCCCAAGTTACCCCACCAATCAAAACATCCATGAAGTGCCTCTCCCAATAACTCAAGTTCTCCAAATGGCTCCTCCTACATGAAGACAAGAAGTGTAGTGTGGAAATCATGGTTTGTGTTAGTATGAATCTTAATTCCAAGTGTATGAAAAAAGAACACTTTAGCTATGAATAGAAAACAACCCTAACAACAAATATGGCTGCCAATATCCTCAGATATGTAGTTAGGTGATCAAGATAAATGCTGCAATTTTTTTTATCTATGCATCAAAAGACATTAAGCAATAGAAAAAAAAAGATTTACTCCATGCATCCAATAGACAAGACAAGAGTATGTTGAATGAATTTTGTATTAATGGCACCTAGGAGGAAAACACAGAAGGGTGTTACCAGTTCTCCTCAATGTGATGGGTTCTTGTAAGTCCTCAGCACTTCAGATCTAAAGTTCCTCTCTCTTGATGGTGTAGAAAACCCAGACAAAAATGGTAGAAAAATATGACTATGATGGTGGATCAATGTCAAACCAAAAGTATACATCCCAAGTGATCTTTCGGCAAAAAAAGGTAATGAATGAATGGAAAAACCCTTCTATTTATAACAAAATATTGAGTTAGTCTAGATATTGGTGCATAATTAAAATACTATTAACCAAACCAAGATCCAACTTTTATGGAATATTTTATTATATTTGTTGGAGGGAAAATGAATTTGACTTGGGTCAAATCCCTTTATTTGTAAATAATAAATAAATAAATGATTTATTTATCATTTTAAGGATGTGGTGGAGTAATAATAAAATAAATAATTATTTATTTAATTATTTATGGGTGATTTAGTTATATTCAACAAAGAATATTATTTAAATAAGGTTTAAATAAGTTTTCTTAGGAAATAATAAGATAAATAGTGATTTATCTAATTAATTTCCTGTTTTGGGTTAAATATAACCAGGAATATTAATTAAACCGTTGTTTAACTACTTATTCATTGAGGAAAATGAAACAAATGTAGATTTATTTAATATTTCCTCATGGGGTTTCCTGTTTAGACCATAAAAAACTTAATAAAGGTGGTTTACTAAGTTATTTTTCATAGTGAATGCAATTATACTTAGGGTAAAATTGGTCTTACATGGTGTACTTGGGTCCATCTAATAACAATAATTTAGATGCCCAAAAAATGGTGTAATAGATTTCCCCCCAGCATGCGAGTGTTAGGAGCTAATCATATGACTGAAGTACGTTGTAAGAACTCAATCACTAGACACCAAAGGGGTAGTCAAAGAGAGAGAAATATGAGGTAGACCAAAGTGCTGAGAGTACTAGACCATCAGGAGGAAAGACTTACAAGTGTGACAAGTCTCTTTTATGAGTGAGTACCTATGCTATAGGTGTTGATCAACGATTGTCATTGATGTCAACCCAAGCAGCACCAGGGGCTAACCCAATATTGCATGGGAATTTTGACCTACCAACTTAATGTATTCTGGGTAAATAATGATTTTGATGGTTTCTACTTGTTGATATGTTTCCATTGATATATGGCATGCCATGTAATTCTTCACGGTTTGAGAGATATTCATGTTTGAAGTTTGTACCCACAGTTTGTGGGATAAAACCCCCTGGGGTTAGGGCATGGGTCATTGAAAAGTCATAATTAATATTTTTTAAGCTCCTAAAATCCCTCCCACGTTCACTTGTTGAAGCGCCTCTCAACCTAAGCATTTATATAAATTGTGATCCTTGTTTCCTCCTTATGCAAGGGATTTGGCCATCTGAAACAAGTAATCGTGGCATTTTCGCTATAAAGTTTTTTCCACGAAGGTTCAGAAGCTGAAATTTTTATGAGGTGAATCATAAATCCTGAGGAATCTGCTGTAAATATTTTAGATCAAGGTGTGCAATATTTTTGGAGATATGATCTGAGGAAGTCAGGGTTTTTGCAGGCTCTTGAAATTAATATCAAAGAAGTGACATTGGTAAAATCATCATAACTCTCTCTCTGAGTATCGGATTGGAATTCCGTAAAAATTGACAAATAGTGCACAAATTTTAGTTTTCTCTTTATCAATTTCAAAGAAGAATGAAGAAACAGTGACAGGTGGCACGCCGTACAATTTTGATCTGCTGAAATAGTCCATAATTAGGGCATTGTGAGAGATTGGGTATAACTCTCTCTTGAAGAATCCAAATTGGGTCAAACCTATGGCATTGAAAAGACGACTCAGAGGACCACTAAAGGACCAAAAATCAAATATTGAGGATCTGAAATAACAGAGATACACCAGATTCAATATCGAGCTCCTAGAAGGCAAGAAAAAGCTAGATCATGTGTTGTCAAGGGTTGCAAAGGACCAAAATTTCTACGGTAGCAAAGCAAAGCAAGGTGCAGCAGAGGGTAGCATGACAAGAGCAGCAACCAAGGTGCATAACAACAGCAAGAAGTTCATCATATGAAGTCTTCAAGTGGGCAGCACTGCATACAATCATTGTAAAGGTATCATTGTTACTTAGTCATTGTAAATATATTATTGTACAAATTGTACTAGTATCTATCTGCCAAGGGTTGAAGAGGCGGTGTTGGGAGGTCTAGGATCATCATTAGGTGGTTGTATCAAAATTTGGGTTATGGTCTAGTATATCTTCTTCTTCTACATCATTCTATATCATTGCAAAGTGGACCATTTTCCCTGGTATGGGAGTCCATTCTTCTTTTATTCTTCTATAGGGTGGTAGGGTGGCGCTAGGGTGAGTTGTAGCTCATTGGGTGTTGGGGCATCCATTCAGTTGAGTACTAAAGAATCTCGGGTGTTGGAGCATCCATCCAGTGGGAGCTGGAGAAGAATGATTTTCTAGATTCTAGGAAGTTGGAGCTTTATTTTCAATTGGAGTTGAATATTAAAGAATTATTAGAAAAGCATTGGGTGGTTTTTGTCCCGAAGTGGGTTTCCACCTTAAAAAATTTGTGCATTTGTGTTCCTCTTGTTTTTTTCTATCATTGTACAAACACTGATAATAATTGAAGATTAACTAATGCTCAAATTGAAAGGAATACTGATTCACCCCCCCTTCTCAGTATTTCCAACAATTGGTATCAGAGCTTGGTTCCTTCAATAGCAGTTTAACAGCTGGAAAAAGGTCATGGATCATACCAAGAATGGTGTACCTCTAATCAATGAAAATAATTATGCACTTTGGAAAGGAAGAATGGAGGTCTATCTCTTGGCGCAAGGTTACAAAGTATGGGACACTATTCAAAATGGATTTACATCAACTACGGATGAACAAGGTAAGAATAATTTTGGTAAATGATGCAAAAGAAAAGAATATTATTATCAGTGGACTTATTGAATCTACTTATCATAAGGTGTTGGGTTGTAAAATCCAAAAATGTATGGGACAAGCTTGAGAATATATATGCAGGTGACTCAAATGTCAAAGAAGCAAAGCTTCAAATCTATAGAGAAAAATTTGAGCAACTCAGAATGAAAGAAGATTGCAACATTGCTGCATACTTCCAATACGTTGATGAAATAACTAATACTCTAGAAGGATTGGGAGAGGCAGTTGAAGAGAAGACTATTATACGAAAGATTCTTAGAACATTACCAAGGAGATTCAACCCAAAGGTATCGGTCTTAGAATACAGTGCAAAACTGGACAAAATCAGCAAGGAAGAATTACATGGAGTTCTCATAGCATATGAAATGAGACTTGATGAAGAAAAGGGTACTTCAAATCTAGAAACTGCGTTCGTTGCATCTAAGCAAACCAATAAGGACAAACAAGCTTCAATTGAAATGACATGCACCTGCAAGTGTGAAGAAAAGGGAGATGATGGAGAAGGTCTTTCAGATGAAGAATATGCTTACTTTACAAGAAAACTAAAACCTAGTAAGGGAAAATTCAAAGGTAAACTTCCATTGATATGTTTCGGTTGTGGTGAGGTTGGGCATTTCGTAGCAAAATGTCCGAACAAAAGTGATGGCAACTCAAAAGGAAAGAAAGGCTTTAAGAAATTCAACAAGAAAGGCAAAAAGAAAGGATCCAAAAGGAACTCTCTCTAAAGAAGATAGCTCATCATCCGATGAAGAAAGTGACAGCAAAGAAGAAGCCAATGAGAAAGTATTGTTTATGGCCAAGCAAAATAAACAAGAAGTATCAAACAATGAAGAAGAAGGGTTGAACATACAATAATTTTATGAGGAGGCAATCAAGCTTATAAAAGAACTCAATGCTGAGAAGATCCATTCCAATACTCTTGAATAACAAGTTCAAGGTCTCAAAATTGAGGTTGAAGAACACAAATGTATTGAAGAGTCACTTAAAAAGAAGTTGGAATAAAGCAACCAAGAAAGGGAAGCATTAGAAGCCGAAGTAGTCTCGCTGCGTAAGGAAGTGAAGAAGGGAAAAACTGTCCAAAACTATGCCAACAGCTCAAGGGCATTGGAAGAACTCATCAACAATCAACGATCTTACAATGACAGAACTGGCCTCGGTTACAAAGAAGAAGCAGCAAGACCTTCTACAACAAAATACAATGAACCTATGAGATCTGACATACATGAAGACTTCATTGGACAAGACTCGCAAGTACATCCTTGGAAGACGATTCCTCGACGAAGATTTTCATCTAGGTACCAACATATTTTTCATGGCTATTGTTATTCATGTGGAAAATTTGTCATAAAGCTGTAGAATGTCGCACGTACTCTAGGAACCAATACAATTCCAAGAGATTCTTCAAATATGAACCCCCAGGGCTCAACGAAACATCAATAGATTTGAACATTTAAGAAATAATATGGAATGTTACAAATGTCAGAACTTTGGACACATAGCCAGAGACTGCAGACTTGAAAATCCTTCAGAAGAATCTTTGAAGCCACAGAATGAACGAACATGGAAGAAGAAGAAGACTGATAATTGTGCTCTCGCTCTCGAGGCTCAAAAAAATAAATGTGTGGTATGTTGACAGTGGTTGCTCAACGCATATGACTAGAGATAGAAAGAAATTTTTATCTCTGAAAGAGAAGAAGGATGGAACCATATCCTTTGGAAATGATGGATCTTCAAATGTTATAGGATCAGGTACCATCACTCTCGGAAGCAAAGATGTTATAGCCAAGAATTTTCTATTGGTCGAAAACATGAATCAAAATCTGCCTAGTGTTGGACAAATGTGTGATCAAGGACACACAATGCTATTCAACTCCAAAAAATGTGAAATCAGGAAAGGCAGGTATGGTAAAATTGTGGCTACAGCAAGTCGAGCTCCAAATGACATATATGTTATGGATGAAGCAACTAAAGCATGTCTACTAGCTCAAGAAGATGAAAGCTGGTTATGGCACAAAAGAATGGGTCACATAAACTTTGACAATCTTGTCAAGATAAGAAAAAAGGAAGTAGTATGAGAAATTCCAAAAATCTCAAAACCTTCCAACACACTATGTGAGGCATGTCGGCATGGCAAGCAGACAAAATTCCAAATTAAAACAAAAGAACACTTTGCATCACATCCATTGGAATTGATACATACTGATCTATGTGGTCCTGTGAGAACAAAAGGCTTAGACGAAGAATTATATTTCATGTTAATGATAGATGACTATACCAGGATGACAACTGTCAGTTTCCCAAAGAAAAAATCTGAAGCATTTGAGTGCTTTAAGATCTACAAGGAGTTGGTTGAAAATGAAAATGATTTGAAAATAAAGTGTTTAAGATCGGATAATGGTGGATAATCCACTTCCAAATTATTTCAGCAATACTGTGATGAAAATGGAATAAAAAGGCAATTTTCAATAGCACGAACACCTCAGCAAAATGGAGTTGTTGAAAGAAAGAATAGAACCGTACAGGAAATGGGTAGAACAATGTTGAAGACTCAAAATTGGATGAAAAATTATGGGTTCAAGCAATTGATACGACAGTCTTCATTATCAACCGAAGTCTTCTCAGAAATAATTGCAACAAGACTCCATATGAATTATGGAAAGGAAAACCAGCTAATGTAAAATATTTTAGAATCTTCGAAAGAAAATGTTATATCAAAAGAAAAGATCAAAATTTGGGTAAGTTTGAATCACGTGTTGATGAAGGTATCTTTGTTGGTTACTCACGCAAAATAAAGGCCTATAAATGCTATAATCTAAGATGAAAACAGATAGTGGAGAGAATAAATGTTACATTTGACGAAGATGGTGTTCTAGCGAGTAATGATGAGGATCTAGAATCTTTGAAACTTGAGACAGAGGTTGAAAAAGACACAGATAAAATTGTAGAACAAGAAGCAACTATCAACGAGGAAGAAGTAAAAAATGAGCATCAAGATATACCAGAACAACAACAAGCAGCTCCTCCAAGGAGAACAAAAGAGTGGATTAAAAAGAACCATCCATCAAATCAAATCATTGGTGACATAAATGAAGGTCGACAGCTTCATTCATCACAACAAGCTCACGTTGTTTTTCTAGCAACCTTTGAGCCTAGTAGTTTTGAGGAAGCCAGCCAGAATGAACATTGGGTAGCAGCTATGAATGAAGAATTGGATCAAATTGAGAAGAATAACACCTAGGAATTAGTTCCATGACCAAAAGATAAAATTTTCATTGGGACTAAATGGGTGTTCAGGAACAAATTGAATGAAGATGGGCAAGTTACCAGAAACAAAGCAAGATTGGTTTGCAAAGGCTATGCACAAGTGGAAGGAATTGATTTCGACGAAAAATTTGCACCAGTTGCCTGAATGGAAGCCATCCAAATGTTTCTCGCCTATGCATGTTCAAGAAAAATCAAATTCTACCAAATGGATGTTAAGTCAACATTTCCAAATGGAGAATTAGAAGAAGAAGTTTACATCGAACAACCTGAAGGTTTTCTACTATCACAAAAAGAAGACTATGTCTGCAAGTTAAAGAAGGCTCTATATGGTCTCAAGCAGGCTCCCAGAGCATGGTATGCTCATCTTGATGGATATCTACGTCAACAAGTGTTCAAGAAAGGTACTATTGATATAAATACTTATGTACAAATAGATAAAGATAATTTAACAATTGTTGAGGTATATGTGGATGATATAATATTTGGTAGCAATGATGATCGACTAAGTAAGAAATTTTCTACAAAGATGAAAATTGAGTTTGAGATGTCTTTACTTGGTGAGCTGACATACTTCTTAGGGCTTCAAATATCTTAGCAAGAGAAAGGTATATTTATATGTCAAGCCAAGTACATCAAGGAAATGCTCAAGAAATTCAAAATGGAAGATTGCAAACCCGTCTTTACTCTGATGGTAATAGGTTGCAAATTGAGCATAGACGAATCATCTAAGGATGTGGATCAGAGGTTGTACAGATATATGATTGGTAGTCTTCTATATGTAATAGCCTCTCGGCCAGATGTTATGCAAGAAGTTGGACAAGTAGCAAGATTCCAAGCAGCACCAAAAGAATCACATATTATTGCCATAAAAATAATTCTTCGATATCTAAAGGGCACAGAAGAATATGGCTTGTGGTATCCCAAGGGTAAAAATCTCATTATTCAAGCCTTTACAGATGCAGATTGGGCAGGAAGCGTTGATGATCGTAAGAGTACTAGTGGAGCAGCATTCTATCTAGGTGGTTGTCTCGTATCATGGTTGAGAAAAAATCAAACTTCAATCTCGTTATCTACAGCGGAAGCAGAATACATTGCAGCAGCATCATGTTGTACTCAAGTCCTTTGGATGAAACAAAATTTGCAAGATATTCAAGTACAATTCAGTGATCCTATTCCCATATTCTGTGACAACACTAGTGCCATCAGCATCTCCAAGAATCCTGTCATGCATTCAAAAACAAAACACATTCCGATCAAATATCATTTTATTAGAGAACAAGTCGCTGAAAAGAATATCAAACTTGAGTATGTTTGTACAAAAGAATAAATTGCTGATATCTTCACTAAACCTTTACCTCATGAAGCATTTGAATATCTTCATCAAAATCTTGGGATTCTTCCAAGTTCTCATTAGATTACAGGTCTCCAGGACGGTTGTGTGTCAGGGGGAGTGGAAGTGTGTACAAGTCCGCAGGATGGTTGTGTTTCAGGGGGATTTACCCTTTTCCATTGATGTCAAAGGGGGAGAGAATTTTGTAGGAAGAGGTGTCATGATCACAGGGGGAGTACTTGTGTTTCCATCAATGCCAAAGGGGGAGATTGTTGATCAGCGGTTGTCATTGATGTCAGCAGCGACACCGAGGCCTTAATGTGCATGGGAATTTTGACCTACCAAATTAATATATTCTGGGTCAATAATACTTTTGATGGTTTCTACTTGTCGAGATGTTTCTGTTGATATATGGCATGCCATGTGATTCTTCACGGTTTGAGAGATATTCATGTTTGAAGTATGTACCCCCAATTAGTGGGATAAAACCCCATGGGGTTGGGGCATGGGTCATTGAAAAGTCATAATTAATATTTTTTAAGCTCCTAAAATCCCTCCCACTTTCACTTGTTGAAGCCCCTCTCAACTTGAGCATTTATATAAATTGTGATCTTCTTTTCCTCCTTAGGCAAGGGATTTCGCCATCTGAAACAGGTCATCGTGGAATTTGCGCTCTAATTTTTTTTTCTACGAAGGTTCAGAAGCTGAAATTTTTAAGAGGTGAAGCTGAAATCTTGAGGAAGCTTTTGTAAAAATTTCAGATCAAGGTGCACAAAATTTTTGGAGATATGATTTGTGGAAGTCAGGGTTTTTGCAGGCTCCTGAAATTCATCTCAAAGAAGTGACCTTGGTAAATTTGTCATAACTCTCTCTCTGAGTATCGGATTGGAATTATGTAAAAAGTGACAGATAGTTCACAGTCTATAATTTTCTCTCTATCAATTTCAGAGCCAAATGAGGAAACAATGACACGTGGTACGCCATACAAGTGCGCTCTGCTGAAACAGTCCATAATTAGGCCATTGTGAGAGATTGGGTATAACTCTCTCTTGAAGAATAGAAATTGGGTCAGACCTATGGCATTGGAAAGATGACTCGGAGGAATACTATAGGACTAAAAATCAGATATTCAGGATATGAAATAACAGAGATACACTAGATTCAATATCGAGCTCCTAGAAGGCAAGAAAAAGCTAGATCATGTGTTGTCAACAGTTGCAAAGGACCAGAATTTCTATGGCAGCAAAGCAAAGCAAGGTGCAACAGAAGGTGGCATGACAAGAGAAGAAACCATGGTGCATAACAGCAGCAAGAAGTTCATCATATGAAGTCTTCAAGTGGGCAGCACTGCATACAATCATTGTAAAGGTATCATTGTACTTAGTCATTGTAAATACATTATTGTACAAATTGTACTAGTATCTATCTGCCAAGGGTTGAAGAGGCAATGTTGGGAGGTCTAGGATCATCATTAGGTGGTTGTGTCAAATTTTGGGTTATGGTCTAGTATATCTTCTTCTTCTACATCATTCTATATCATTGTAAAGTGGACCATTTTCCCTGGTACGGGAGTCCATTCTTATTTTATTCTTCTATAGGGTGGTAGGGTGGTGCTAGGGTGAGTTGTAGCTCATTGGGTGTTGGGGCATCCATTCAGTTGACTACTAAAGAATCTCGGGCGTTGGAGCGTCCATCCAGTGGGAGCTGGAGAAGAATGCTTTTCTAGATTCTAGGAAGTTGGAGCTTTATTTTCAATTGGATTTGAATATTAAAGAATTATTAGAAAAGCATTAGGTGGTTTTTGTCCCGGAGTGGGTTTGCACCTTAAAAACTGTGTGCATTTGTGTTCCTCTTGTTTGCTGCTATCATTGTACAAACAATGATAATAATTGAAGATTAACTAATGCTCTAATTGAAATGGATACTGATTCACCCCCCCTTCTCAATATTTCCAACATATGTCGGATCATAGAGTGTTCCCCCAGGTATATTAGTTCCTGTTGGTAACCATAGTGGCCATAATCTTTGCGATTTTTTCCTAAGGTGACGGTGGAGGAAAGATCCCACT
The DNA here is from genome assembly GCA_034641835.2 of Pinus albicaulis. Taxonomy (NCBI): domain Eukaryota; kingdom Viridiplantae; phylum Streptophyta; class Pinopsida; order Pinales; family Pinaceae; genus Pinus; species Pinus albicaulis. The sequence goes on from CM076580.1 coordinate 616,249,689, forward strand.
GTACCTGGAGCAGAAGTCGACTAGACTCACTTGGACTCTCCGGAGGGTTATCTTCACTCGAGATGGTTTAAGTGGAGAAACTTGCACCGGTCTGTTTCATTAAGCAGGTTGTCAGGGTAACTGTTCCAACCGCCCTTTCTACATTAAAATACTACAATGTTGGATTTCATCACGAACTAGTGTTTTTAGTATGGGAAGTTACTGTTTGTGTGTGGTTTGATCTCTTAGATTTTTAGGCGTGTGATTCATTTGTTTTTTTCCTTAGCAACTCTAGGAGTTTTCATTGAAATTTTCTTTGATTGCGTGTGATTAATAATTTTTAATCGTGGCTAAATTACCAAGACAATCACGTAGACTCCAGGGGAAACCCCCTGAGTATACACCAAGCCAACTTGAAGGCCTGTGAGCTATAGTAACACCTAGTGACAGTAGAATTAGATCAACAGAAATAGGAGAATCATCTATAGTTATTCATCCTGATTATCAATCACAAACAACAGAACATATCCAAGAGCCAAGTTCAATTTCCGAAGTTACTGGTAGTATTTCTCCTTCCAGTGAATTAGCTGAAGAACCTGAAATTTCTGAGCCTAACATTGAACCTGCTGTATTGGAACCATCTTCAGGATTTGTTACTCCAACTTCTAGTGATCTTGGTTCACCTAGGGTAAGACATCGCATTATTGAAAATCTTCCTTCTGACCTCATATCTATTGAAGAACTTGTTGCTCCAGACAAAGACATAACTCTTCCCGAAACCCAAGAAAATTTGAATATTAGGGAGCGTGAATCAATATTCTACATTCCTTTTAGAACTGACGCTTGGTATTTATCATTGATAGATTTTTTAGAAAACCCAGGTCTTAGTTTTTCACCACCTCGAATTCCTTTTCATCCTACACCAAGAGGTTATCATCCTTCATCAACTATGTCAGGTGAATCATCTATGTTTTCCCGATCTCCGGAAACATTTTTATACGGTGGTCCTTCTGTTCCTTCGGGATACCAGTCACTATTTGGTACTTTCTCAAGAGAAACTCCTCAACCAACTGAACAAGTGTTATCTTCTGGTACGACTAGAACTAAAACTAAAACGTTGAACGCAGAGAAAATTTTTATGATGTTTGGTAATATTCTAAATCCTCAACCTCAGGGTAGTCAGTTACTGCCTGGGGGACAACCTCAAGGTAGTCAGTTACCACCTGGGGGCCAACCTCAAGGAAGTCAGTTACCGCCTGGGGGGAAACCTCAAGGTAATTTTTTACCAGGACAAACTATGGGACAATATTATTTACCTAGAGAACAACCTCAAGGACATTACATACCTCAAGGTTATCAACCACAGGGATAGTACATACCCCAAGGTGAACCCCAGACTCAGTATATTCCTCAGGGTCAATATCAACCCCAGATTCAGTATGTGCCTCAAGGTTATCAACCTCAAGGTCAGTACCCAACTCAAGGTTTCCAACCTCCTTCCGGTCAACCATTATTACAAGGAGCTGGAAATTTTCCAGTTAATTATCAACCCTATGTTCAACTAGGTTATGGTCCTTCATATGCACAAACTTCTATGGGTCAATATCCTGGAATGAATATGGCGTGGGATCCATCTCAAATTCAACAGACTATGCAACCCAATGTGTAGATACCTAATCAAGCTGGACAGTCCATAGGTTCTAGTCCAACCCAGCAACTTGTCCAGCCTATCATTCAAATCCCTGCACCTGGTTCTGTTCAGCAACCTGGGCCTAGTACACCTCAGACTCTGCCTCAAACTTCTACTACTATTCCAACTTCTGTTCAAACTACCACACTCGTTTCTGGAGTATATGTAGCTCCGATTTCTTTTATCCCTGCATCAGTGAAAATTACTCAAGTATCTGTACCATAGTCAGGACCTACAGTTCAGGCTACGATCCAGATGCCTATAAGACAAGCTGGTACTAGTACGGTTGTTGTTAGTCAACCACAATTTACTTATCAACCGTACCAAGGATAGTATCAATTTAGACAGGCTACACAAAATCCAGTATATCAGTATCAGTCATACCCTGGGTATACTTATCAAGTACCTCAACAACCCCAGTATGGTCCAGTTAATCCTGGTTATCCAAGAGGTTTTACAATTCCAAATGCGCATCCAATTCCATGGTGTCCTGGATATCCTCCTCCTAGCACTGTTTTGATCACACAAGGTTATCAAGACCCTAGCCATCGGTTACCATTTATAGCAACTTTAGATTTACCGGATCTATCGCACCTTATGAACGATCCCATTTTTTATCTTCCATATTAGCCGCCGATGCCTAACAAGTTTCCCAGTGATATTCCAAAGTTTGAGGGTAAGTCAGGAGAGGACCCATCTAATCACGTTATGACTTATCACCTCTGGTGTGCATCCAATTCACTAATCGATGATTCGATTCGATTGCATCTTTTTCATAGAACTCTCATTGGTCTAGCTGCCAAATGGTACATTGAGTTATCATGCAGCTCTTTTAATAATTTTAATGCACTAGATACTGCTTTATTAACCCATTTTCAGTTTCCTGTCAGATACGAAAATGGCACAGAATTTCTAACTTCATTAAAACAGTCTACGTCTATGTACATATATGATCACATTCATGAATGGAGACGTAGAAGGCGTTTAGTGAAAGGCTTTATTCCAGATCAAATTTTGGCTGAATGGTTTATTAAATCGTTATTGCTCAAAATTACTGAAGATGTGGCCAAAGGAGGCATTGTTATAGAAGAGCAAGTCATTGCTCAAGCTCAGTACCTTGACCTTGTATATACTCAGTCAGGTACTATGTATGATCAAATCCCTGACTTACAAAGACCTGGTCAATTAATTGCAACTCCTTCTAGCTCTCATGCCACTGATGGTGTAATTGGTTCTGTTAGCACTGGTAAAAGTAAGAAGAAATCTTCCAAGACGACCTCTCCTATTATCACATTACCCGATTCACCAAAAGGAGATTCTTCTATTGAAGCTTCCATCGATATTCATGTTGTAGAATCATCTACAACCAAACCTAAAACTGGTGGTAAGAAGAAAGGTAAGAATAAAAATAAAAAATATCCAAAAGATAAAAACGATACAACTGAACCAAATAACGAAAAAACACAAACCTCGATATCCTTGTATGATATGTGATGAGTATCATTTTACAAAAGAGTGGCCGCATAGAGCTGAGGTATCAAAATTCGTTAAGGGTTCGCCCATACCTGCTGTCTTGAAGGATCCCTTCCCTGCTCAAGATAGTGACATGGTTGGATCTTCCTCAATTGCGCTAGAGAATATCTTGATGGTTGCGATTCGATCGCAAGATTACGGTAGTAAAAATCCTGGTAAAGAAGAAGAAACATCTAATTCAACATCAACTACATCTGCTTCAGTTTCTGATCTGTTACAGATCGAGAAAAAAAATACTGACTTAGTAATCAAACTGCTCGCTAAAGGTGTACTTCATAAATCATCTTTCAATCCACATGCGAGAGTTGCTCAGAATTACAATATTGTTGAAGACTTGGCAATTTCCCCTTCAGCAATGTCGGCTTTGGAAGTGCTACAATCATGCCCAGCCCAAAGAAAATTACTTTTTTCAGCCTTGGGATCTGTAGACCTCCAGGATTCAAACCTCATGATCTTCGATTTAGAGAATTTTACACCCCGCCTACCCCATCAAATGGCTTTTCAAATTCCGGCAATAGTAAAGAACAAACGTATATTTCGTACTGTTGTTGATGAAGGGGCTTCTACATGTATTATGTCGTTAAAATGTTGGAAATCACTTCGTTCTCCGATAATTAACCAATCACCAACTATCCTCAAAGCTTTTTATGGAAGAGGTTTTCAGCCATATGGTATTTTACAAGATCTACCGATAGAGGTTGAAGGTAAAATGGTTAATCTAGATGTGGAAGTGGTTGATGCCCCGCTGGATTACAACCTTCTCCTGGGTCGCAGTTGGTCTTATGCCATGACTGCTGTTGTATCATCGATCTTTCATCTTATCATGTTTCCTCATAAAGGAAAGATCGTTAAAATAGACCAGCTCTCATATTATTCATCCGACCCAACCTCTACTGATAGCATCCATCATATTGGAAAATCGATTATCCCTTATAAGGATGTCGGAGTAGGTTTACTTAAAGATTTAGCTTTACTTGGAACTTTTTCCCTGCCTTCTCCCAACGTACAACCTCCTATTGCTAATATCAATATGATTACATCAAGTACTATTTCCTTTGATGATCCTTGGATAGTACCTTCAGAATCAGAATTGGATTCTTTTGATGGAGTGATGCCTTTGAGTCCTTTTGAGTTAGAATATCAAATTGTACAGTCATTTTCTGATATTCCTTCAACTGAATCTAATCCAGTGAATGTGATCAATGATGAGTCATTTTCAATATCGAGCTCAGTTTCGACATCAATTCCATATCTTGGTCAACAAGTATTCCATACTGATGAACATATTCGTGAATTCTTGTCGATCAATGAGTTACCATGGGAAGATCTTCATCATAGGTCTTCATTTTTACCTAATCTCGATCATTTTGAGAATATTTTTTCCTCCATTTTTACTACTAATTACGTCAAAGAACCTCAGAATCCTCTCTCACATTTTGATTCTGAATTGAATTTAGAAAATATTTCTACAACGGTTCCTCTTGACATTTCAATAAAACCTAGAATTGTTGAAAACATTCATATAGGTGCTTCTTGTACGACTGATGAAATCCAAGCATATAAAGCCCTATTTCAGGAATTCTGCGACATTTTTGCTTGGTCATATGAAGAAATGCTAGGAATCAATCCGTCAATTGTTTTCCATGAAATTAAGACATACCTAGATGCTAAAACCGTTAGACAGAGATTATGTCAGATACATCTGAGAAAAGCTGCCGCTATTAAAGCCGAAGTTGAAAAATTACTTCGTCGAGGTTTTATTTATCCGATCCCATTAACAGATTGGGTATCTAATATTGTTCCGATCAATAAAAAACAAGGAACAATATGAGTATGTATCGATTATAGGGATATAAATCAAGCTTGTCCAAAAGACAATTATCCAACCCCTTACATTAATCAAATTATTGACGATTGTGCTAGAAGTGAGATGTTTTCTTTCATGGATGGATTTTCTGGCTACAATCAAATCAACATACTCCCTACAGATCAACCTAAAACAAATTTTATTTGTCCATGGGGAACTTTTTCTTATCACAAACTACCCTTTGGACTTAAGAATGTTGGCGCCACTTTTGAGAGGGCAATGTCTTATGCATTTCATGATATTAAACACATTG